>CM063502.1:70819115-70916615 GCA_032207245.1 Pardosa pseudoannulata | reverse complement strand
AGCAACAAACATAATCATAGTTTAAACATGGATGCTTTAAATATTCAGTGATACAGATGTTTCGAAACTCTTTTTAAATACCCTTAGATACAAATTTTGACATTTATAAAAACGTATTAGAACATCTAATAAAATATTCAAAATAACCGTGCATTTATATCACATTCAACGATAAAAATATTTCTGTCCTGTAAAAATATTTATAAGTAGATACACAAAATATAATTTCATTAGAATTTATCTTAGACTCGAACAGATAAATATGAAAGTTTATTTTGAGATCTATGTAGATAAAGCAATTTACAAACATTTTTAAAGTCAAATTTATATGCTTCAATTTTTCATTTTGTTATTTGCAATTTATTCAACCCTTAAAGCGGAGAGAAAGTTTGAGTATTATTTTGAAGTGGTACGATCTACTCTCTGGCTACTCAAAGACTAACTGGGACCTACTACTTAAAACCGTTTCAGAGCAGCTATTAATCATCCATGCCAACAGTAGTATTCTAACTCATAAATGCACCAGCAGCAATCTACCTATTCGCAATTTCACGAAATTGTGGTATACATTAATGCTATCCCTAGAGAACATTGATTAGATATAGATATTAAAGCAACACAATTTTTTTAATTTTTTATTATTGAGAAAGCACTAAAATTCATAACTTTATTGCAGTATGCATAAAATAATAATAAAACACTTCTAAGGTTTAGATAACTAATACATACCTGCAGAGAGGATTATTTCTACGTAACATGCTTCTAATTTTATTAAATAAAACTATTAGGTACAAAAACAATTTTTGCTTGACTGTGAATATTAAATTTTAAAAGATTATAGAAGAAACAGTATACTTGAAAAAATATTTCGTAACATGTTAAAAGCACCAGTTTTAAAATTATACCATATATCTCTTACTGAACAATATTTTAAGTTAATAGACGATCCCACAATACTTAACTAAATATTAATGGATTTTAACGATGTCTTCATCTTGCAATTTTCATCGATGAGTAAGTGTACTACAGAAGTCTTAAACTTATTGATTCAATGGTAAAGGTGAAAAATTTCAAGGTTTTCGATTATTGGAAACTTCTTGTTTTTCGCTGGGTTTATGCTACATATACTATAGTTAACTTAATTATTCAACACGAAGTTAGCACGCAGCATTGGCATTCGCATTAATCAAAGTATTACTAGCGTGGAGTAGAGGTTTTAAGGTCAGCACTTTAGTCTGCAAACCAAAAAGTCTTCATTTCTTAAGTATTGTACGAAAGAAATCTGAAGGAAATTGTTTTCAAAGCCTGCGAACACTTCGTATTTTTATTTCTTTATTGGTGAGTTATAGGGTGTTTTTTTCTTACTTTTACAGATCTTGATTTGGTTTGGAAAATTAATAATGCTGTTCAAAGAGAAAGGGTATAATATGTATTATTAAATTGATTCAAATATTACTGAGAAAATACATGGTTATATTACAAAATAAAACCTGAAATTCTCACAAAATACCAAGCTTATTAAAACGATTTCAATTGTAGTATTTTCGTTTCAATAACATGCCGTTTTTAATTTATCATTTCGTGTTGCGTATGTACATTGCATTTAATTTACAAACAATGTTGTAGAGATTTATATTAATTCATATCAATGTTTATTCGTACCTATGGAAAGCCCCAAAGTTAACCGACATACCGCCAAATTCCTCTCAAATGTCAAAGAGGCCTTATGTAGAGTTTGATAGCCTCTTGAATTATTATATTAATAAGCTTCAAAGAAATTCCTAGCTTTATACTTCCAAAAATCATGCCCACCTTTCTTTTAAAGACAATAATAAGTTAGATGCTGACATAAAATCATTAAAACATGATTTGGGATTTTAAACTTTAACAATAATTGAAGCTATGTTTTAAGGTGTCTACGACAAAAATTTATCATTTATGATGTTATGGGACGCGCTGAACCGTGGTAGCTCAGTCTACAAAGGCAACGCTCTAAAAACTGAAGGGTTGCCGGTTCGAAGCTCGAGCAAGTCTACGATCGGCCGTATTTGTTAAAAGTGACTGGGGCACTTAAAGTATGTTCATGGTCACAATGTCCACGTAGTTTTTCGGTGAACATTTACAGATTTCACCGAACGTGTTTTATTTTAGTCTATGTTCATGTTTATGTAACATATACTATAATTAATTTTATTATTCATAAAAATTCATAGCTTGTGTTGGCAATAATCAAAGCGTTACTATTATAATCATCTATCACTAGTTTAGAAAAAAGTGAATAGTTCTGCATTGTGTTATTTACTTCTTCATTTCGTTTACCAAAGTAAATATGGGTTTTACAAAAGTTTATACTAAATTACTTTAAGTTTTATATTCCACAATATATGCGTTATTCCGAGTATGAGAGAAAAAAGATTCATTTATTCAATAGTTTTAAAAGAAGAAAACATTTCCCCACAGCTATTTGGTTTTCGAGTTTATCAAATACTTTGTTTAATCAGGTGAGTATGTGTTCCATGTATGAAAAATAAATTATTACTCTTTATTGCATGAAGATTTTCTCGTGAATTGTTCAATATTAAATATCACAAATGGATCATTGGGGAAAAGGAAAATTTTATAAAAAGGAGCTAGTTACATACTGATCAGAAAAAAATTTTAATATCACTTTCTTTTAACTAGAATTAAGAATAAGGTTTAAAAATTTATGATGTTACATTTACTGTAAGTAAACACAAAGTGACTCTTTTCCCAAAGAAGTCACTATAGAATTATGGCTTATTATTAGGTATTTACCGGTATTACTTGTATCATTACATATTAAAAGTAGTCACTTTTTAAATTTAGAGGACATTAAATTAAGTATGGTAACAAAAATACCATCCTTCCAAAAAACCTGAAATAAATCTTGTGCAATCTACGCAAAAACACCTAAATATTTTGTTCTCCAAAAAATAAGAAAGAAATTAATACAATAAGTTACCATGATTCTTTACTTTAAACAGCACATTAGCTCTTCAAAACTATTAAGTAATATACGCAAATATCGTGCCTTAAAAATTAATTTCTGTAAAAGAAAATTTATTAATAAAAATACCTTGATGATGGTCAAACTATTTTGTTATAAATATATATCCTAAAAAAATTAAAAATAATGGCAAGAGTCATTTAAAATAATGCGCTGTAAGTCGCAGTAATTTTCGAAGAGGCCGTAGCAAGTTTATGTTACTACTTTTCCATTAATGATTTTTATAGATAAAACTGCTTAATGATGGCGATCTTTAAGTTACATTAAGATGTTATTAGGTAGATGTACTTTCCAATGGCGCTGTTAAAACCTCGTTTTTTTGGCATATTTGAGTACAGCTATTTAAGTCAATTTCATTAAAGATTTTAATGAAATGTTTAAGGGAATATGACTTTTCGTGAAACTTTTTAAAGAGTATTTTCCTTAATCAAAGGCTGATAATATTTTAGAAGATTAAAGGTTCTGCTTTCAATCAACGTAGTGTGTAGTGTGATGGAATATTAATTTTAAAATTATAGTTAAGACTTTAGGTTATTTTTAATCATTCAAAAGTAGGGGGATGGTTTAAATTATAACACTATGTTATATTAATGATTAAGAACCCAATGAGAATTTAAATATAGTGTAATAGCATATAATATATACTTCTGTAAGGTCAAAGTTAATGTAAGATGAAATTATCTCGATACCAATATAATGTATAACATTTAAGGTGACTTTTAAAATATTCAATATTTTAATATATTGCCGAATAAAAGAGCTTTGCAAACGATCTCAATGGCTGAATGGTCAGAGCACGAAACCCACATCTAAAGTTTGTGGGTTCGGTGCTCGTCATGGCGATTGATTACTTTAAAAAGTAATAACTTATGTTGCCTTGTGTTCTCTAACATTCTTGATCTTTCTTTATTATGTAAATTAGTTATTTCTCGGATATTCTGTTCGGGTATAAAAGCTGATACCCACTAGTTGTAGACACATTCTCGATCTTGTAAATTTGCGAGTTGTTACTTTGCTTCAATAAATTTGTCTGTTAGGCTAAACGGTGTGTTCATTCGAATCTCCGTGACAATATTTTAAATATACAAATAATGATTTTCCTTACATATAATATATAACACACTAAAATTTACCCTAGTTTAGATTCTAATTAAATTATTAAACTTTCACAAAATTATACAACAACTTTTAAAAACATTGTAGATTAATTAATTACCTTAATTATTATAATAAATTATTAGGTTCATAAACAAATATTTGGTTATAGGATTTCATTTATGTTACTTTTAATTTATTTTTGTTGAATGTGCAAGCAATTATTTTTATTTTATCTCATACTTCTACAACCTATAATTGAACGAAATACTTTGTATAACTATGCATAGTTTTAAGTAAAACATTGTAGCGATCAAAGCCCGGAAATTTAGAAAAAATAGAAAAAAATCTATGTATAAAGAAAATTAATGTAAGATAAATGAAACTGCGAAAAAGTAATTTAAGTCTGAAATTTAAATACTACAACCATGACTAAAAGATGTTTTAATGAAATAAAAAAATATTCAGTTGCAGAAACTTGATTTAATTCAGTTTATCGTCGTGTAAGAAATTGACCTCCTTGCTTGAGCATTTTGTATTTCTGGTGGATCTTTGATGGTTAAATAAAATAAATGGTTTTGTATTTATATAAATCCATGCATATGTACATATATTTACATGTATGTACTTCTATTAATTGATTATTATTATTTTATTATATGTGGTACATATAATACACAAGTATTTAAATATATATCTATATATAAAGCTATTATTGTAAATTATTTATTCTTATCTCTTATATTCCCTTATATCTTATATTCATTTAAATATTCTCTTAATTAAAAGTAATTAATATAAGGGATGTAATTAATACTAGAAATATAGAGGAATACAGATATATAGAGAACTGTAATTAATATAATGCAAAACTCTTACATTAAATGTAATACTAAATAAATGAACTCAAATCTTAAAGTTGTAAATTTGTTTAAACTGCATCTATTGGATCAATTAACTTACTCTGATCATTTAAAATGTCAGGCTTTTTCCCTGAAAACTTTATTCAGTGTTACTTCGACTGGTGAAAATCTCGACTGCTGAACTTCTGACATGACCAGAATACTAATCACCCCAAATCCTACAAAGATAAATGAATGTTAATTTTATTGAGTTAAACATTACACTCGACAGAAACAAATGTCACATTTTACTAAGTTAAATGATGTATTCCTCTATGTAATTAATAATGACAGTGCTCGTGAAATTGAAAACGGCATCTTCATTTCAGGCAACAGATAAATCGAAATTAATATTAAAACAGGCAATGAAAAAGGTACGCATCTATTTCTTTTATAATTTCATTACTGATACATATTATATGTATTCTTTGTAACTTAGTATGTTACAAAGCTCATAAATAATTTAATAACTTCAGGCATAAAGATATAAAACTTTGCACACATATCATTTAAAATATAATCAAAATAATCCATATAATAATTTTTGAAAAATCAGACATTACTATTCTTAATTTAAAATATTACTGAAATATTAATATACTCTTTGTAACATAATTTTTCATATAATCTGACAAAAATATTACAATTATAATTCCCTTGGAGGACGAATTTACGTTTTAATTATTGAAAACGATTATAAACTTTCAATGACTGCACGGATTTATATAATTGTGATATATTGTAATATATTTTATTACAATTATATAAATTGATGCAGTCATTGAGATTTTTTAATTCATTTCAACAATTAAAACTTAAATCTGTCCTCCAAGTTCTCAATCAATACCTCTAGGGGTGGAAGTTTAAGCTTATGGTTTCTATTCTTGGTACCTGCTTCTAAATTACGAGGACCCACTTGAGCATAAGTCCTGGTTTCATCCCAGCTGTGCTCGTTAAAACCAAACGCACATTCCTTTGCCTGAAGATGAGCAGCGTATGGCTTCATCGTGCTTTGGTTTGACCAAGTGCAATCAGAAATAACAATAACAAACTTGAATTCAGAATATTACGAATTAAGATTTCATATGAATCAAAAATTAGAAAAATACTCACGGCCCAAAATATTACAGAGATAATATACTGAATCTTTGAAGAAATCCGATAAGAGTTGATCAGTAAGGAGTGAGGTATTATTTACCTATTAAAGACAAAACGTTTTTATAATTACAGTTAAGCTAAGGATTATGAAAGGAAACAATAAGAGATACTTAACCCATATTGGACCGCTGTCCTATAAACAGGACAGCAAATAGAATTCCATTTAATAATAAAGTTATAAATATTTTCTGAGTGGATTTTAGTTTAGGACCTTTAAAATAGACACACTTTATCATAGTAACAAAAAAAAACCCTGAGAAATCAAAATATATTGTATTGTAAAATTTATTTTTAGCAACCCCTTAAAAATTGTTATTTTTTAATCATTATTTTTTTTATTTATTATTATTTTTTTTCAAACATAGTGGAGGTTACTTGTAGTACTCCAGACATTGGCACTATATTGGTGAGTAACGCTAGGTCCAGTAAACGGTATTATGACACCAAACATTTTATCCATTTTAACGATAATTCTTCAATTGCTTCACAAGATTGTTATTAAAAAATTCGACCTTTTTATAACAAAATCCGCATAACTTTGAAGCAATTTGGTATATTTTCTGAAAATCTCACCATCGATGAAAGAATGGTAAAATATTTTGGAAGGCACAGTTGCAAGGTGTTCATGAAAAATAAACCTGAAAATTTGGATATAAATTTTGGGTATTAGCATCCTACAACGGATATCCTTTTTCTATTACCCCTTACCAAAAATGCCAGTTCAAGAACTGCAAAAGAAAAGCAAGAACAGTGTGCTTAAAATGTAATGTTGAACTTTGCTTTGAATGTTTTCCCAAATTTTACCTATGAATCAGCCTAATGCAAAGTAAGTGATTTTGTTAAATTTTAGTAGTGTATTGGACCGTTGGCCTAATTATAGGACAGCTAATTACTTAAAAATTGAAATTTATTTTCAAAATTTTGGTTTTATATGCTTAGTTACACCATATTTAATGTTATCTATAAAGTTTTAAAAGCTTTCAGAAATATTTAGTGTGGTACAATATGGGTTAACTGGTATGAAAAAATGCCAAACCCCTGGTGTAAGTATTGTTGTCTATTTATAAATATATTTGCAATTCAAGTTTCATATGAGTTGTGTGATTAAAATCCTAAGTAATAAAATCTTACGACTGATGCGGTTATTTCTGAGACATTTTAGTTTGTTCTATATCTAGATACCTGCTACCAACGAGCCCTATTATAATTAGCTTCAAATTCTAGCTGGTATCCGCTTTGTTTTGGCCATCTCATAGTGCTGACCTAAACGTGACTGAAAAATATGGAAGATGATATTTAAGAATGTTTTCAAGAGCTAATTATTTTAATGGGATGAACAAGTATAGTTAACCCTTTAACGGACAGTAGTTTCGTAGCAAAACCGCCTATTAAACATCTTTTTTTTACAACTTTACTTTTTGGATTACTTTACTTTATCTTTTTATAATTATTTAGGGCTCCAATCTCATACATCTGTGATATATGGAAGCCAATGATGTAGAATCAAGAGCTTTTGAAATTAAAAAAAAAATTTTGGAGACATGGATGAGTTTTTGATTATATATATATATATATATATATATATATATATATATATATATATATATATATATATATATATATATATATATATATATATATATATATATATATATATATATATATATATATATTTATATATATATATATATATATGTGTATATATATTTCTATATACACATTATACATTTTATATATTAAAAATACATTATATATTTTATATATTTTACATATTTTATACATTTTATACATATTATATTTTTGATATTTTAAATATATAACAGATGATAGTTCTACGTTTAACTTATTTATTTCTTTTTCTATTGAAATATATGTATTTAAACTTTCTGTACTTGAGGAGTCAGATTCAATTTATCTTACTTATGACCTCAAATAAAACTATCTATACAAACAACACTTTTAAGTTGTTAAGCTATTTATTTATTATACCAGTTTAAGGATTATAATTTATTGTTCTTCCAGTATAGTTCAACTCTTAAAAAGGAATAATGTTCAAGCTGTACAAGAGTAGGGGTTATTCAACTAAACCACTTCTCAAACCCTAATTTGGTATTCTCTAAGGCAAACCCTTCTAAGGAATGTAAAGAAAATTTATATATTTTACATATACAAGGCTTATAGATAACATTTATAAATTAATTACATTAAATTCCCATGAATTTATTTTGGTGACCTTTAAAGGGTTAATAGATCAATAAGTAACATGAACTGATAGGGAAATTTAAACAAAACTAAAAGAAGGCATAGAAATTAGTATAATTGAAAATTTGTGATTGTATACTAAATATGAATATTATAGATTGCCTAAAAAATTTTGCATTTTATAATTATAAATTTCAAATCTTGAAAAAAAGTATTCTTTAAATAATATCC
The DNA here is from genome assembly GCA_032207245.1 of Pardosa pseudoannulata. Classification (NCBI taxonomy): domain Eukaryota; kingdom Metazoa; phylum Arthropoda; class Arachnida; order Araneae; family Lycosidae; genus Pardosa; species Pardosa pseudoannulata. The sequence continues at coordinate 70,907,999 of CM063502.1, read as the reverse complement.
CTTTTTTCAATTAAATGTTGAAGATTGAATATTCCTAATATTATTTATTACCGAAAACACTAGATTTCCATATATTATTACGTATAAATCTAAAAAACACGGAAAAATGTTACAAACAGTATCAAATGTAAGTTGTCAAAACTATCCCTTCTATAAACTTACTTTAGAGAAATCAATACGAAATAACCTTTGCCCAGTGTATAAATGAGATAAATATTTCTTCACTAATTTCATCATATTATATCACTAATTATATGAAAGATACCTTTTTCTTAATAGTCATGTAATGGAATAGGGATAATACGTTTTCTTACAGAAATAATTATCAGTGGTAATTAAACTGTAATTATGATTCCAAGGAATTTTTTTCAATGCATAAAATCACTAAATACACATTAAAATGTTTAATTTTCTTGTAATGCAGTAAGCATTATTAAAGAAGGTAACTGGTTGTTAATGTAATTATTACAATCTCTAAGAATGTAATTACAAACTTTTTCGTTTAATCAAGTTTTATCAATATGAATAAAATAAAAATGCTAGACTAAGTACTTAAAAATGCAAATGGTTTTTTAACGATTTTTTGTTAATTTCTAATCGTTTTTTTTATTTATAGTTTTTGTAAATGTTTAAAATTTGGTAAACAAATAAAAAAATATAAACACTGCTGAAACCTTGTTTTAATTTTGCGAAGCTAAAAGCGTTTAAAATTTCAGATTAGATTTTATTTAGCAATAAAATGCACATTTTTTATGGTATTTTGGATATTTTGGATATTTGCATTTTTATGGTATTTTCAATTAATTCCTGTTTAAACTTTATTATTTTGAATAATCTCTTACATATTAGGAGGTATAAAATTACTAAGTATAAAATTCCTTTCTATCATTATATTTGCTTCTAATTAAAAAAATTCTCTCACTCCCTGTGTTTATTATTTTGGGTCTCTGTCTAATTAATTCATTAATAGTCTTTCTGATTTAAAGGGGAATGTTATGGGAAAACAAAGAACATTTTACTAATTTTTAAGTAAGAATAGGAAGAAATAAATAAAAAAGTTTCCCGAATTAAGGAATTAAATTTAATTAGTGTGAAATGTTAACCAATAAATCATTTAAAAGCAAATCGAATGTAATAAAGCTGAATTTGAATGGCAAGTTTAAGAATATAAGCGCAGGTCTCATCAAAGTCGTTTAATCCTTTAGTGGACAGTGGTTTCACAGCGAAACCTCTTGTTAAACATTTTATATGAGAAATATGAATGTTTTTTTCAATTTTTTTATTTTTGAGATTTAAAACTTACAATAGATAATAGTACTTCATTTAATTTATTTTTTTTCTTTTGAAATATATATATTTATACTTGCAGTACCTGGAAAATTAATAATTCGATTTTTTTTTCACTTATAACCCCAAACAAAAATTTCTATTCAAACAACACTTATAAATTTTTGAACTATTTATTCATTATACCTTTTGAGAATTATTATTTATTGTTCTTCCAATATAATTAAAAATTTTAAAAAGTATTGTGTTCAAGCTGTACTAGGGGTTGGGTTTGCCAGTTAACCCCCACCCCTCAATACCTCTTAGACTTAGTATCCTCTAAGCCAAACCCCTCTAAGTATTGTAAAATAAGTTTTTAAAACATTTTGCATTTATAAGATTCATAGATAATATTTATAAACTAATTTAATCAAACTCAAAAGAATTTATGTCGGTGACCTTTAAAGGATTAGCGGTTAACCGCGTCTAACCCATGACGCTAACTAATAATGGGACGCAATTTTCGTTTAAATAGAGATTAGTCGTGGAAACCGGTCCTAAGGGTCATAAATAAAATATATCCATTTTAATGGTTGTTTTTCTTCTGTATAAATATCTTACACAATTAAACGGCTAACCAACAGGAAAAAGACATATTTCAGCGGATATGATCTCTAACAAAGAATAGATTCCCTACCAGTTCACAGATTCCACTGGACACTGAATTGACATTTAAAAGGTAATTCTCAGTTGGTGTCCAAATAATAGTTTAGATATCACATAGATGATCATTTGAAACTTGTTTTATTTTAAACAAACTCAAATGCATATTATACTTGTATATCAAAAATTCAAAGCATGAAGATAAGAAAATAAAATATATGTGGGATTAATGTTTTTTAATCTAACTACTGATCCTCTTACTTTTTTATACACCAGAAAACCAAAAATTAATCAATCGTTAAGAGCATTCTAGTGATATGAAACCTATTATAACTGTAAAATGCAGTTGCCATGAGAATATCTGAATGAAACTTAACCCTTAATTTGGGGCTAAGTCCGCTACACCGGACATGTATATTTATAACTACTGTATAGCATAATTGTCAGTGTTCGCCACAGCGGACATTAATTATCTCAAAAATAGAAAATTATATATGATATATTTTTTGAAAATGATATATTTTTTTGTTTATTTTACAGAGATTCTAATGTCTACACAGACATGGGAAAATAACAGAAATTAAAATTGAAAAATATTAGAAAAAGCATCTTGTCAAATTAAAGGTTAACTGTAGGATTCCAATTGTATTTAGGTTTCTTAACCAGAGGAAAGAAAATCAGAGGTAAATGTTTCTAGCATGTTTTTTGACATTATTTAGTACAGATATTATTTCAGGTAATCATAGATATATGATAAATGATTAGTCGATTAGATTCACTTTAGAGAGTTACTCTTTTCTTAAAAAATGTCTAATGAGACCGCGCCTACTACTTGAAGCTGATTCTGAATGGCTACGTACATTTATGCCACAGTGGAATGCGGAAACATGAACTGGAGTAAGTAGAGCACCGAAGATCAGATTCCTAATCATTCGGCCATCCTTTTTCCCCAATGAATTGATTCTGCTACATTAAAATTGAGAGAATGCTTAATACCGGATTGTTACTGCAAAAATTTCTGACAGTAGTGTTCACATTACCTAATATTTATGAACAAATAACAATATTTCTTGGCTCTTTAATTACTCATATTTTTACTTTCTTCAACTTTTGTAGGAGGAGTTTGTAAATACCACAGGAATTTCTTCTTGATAGAGCAGAATTAGTCTTTAAGCAAGGATTATTTTACTTGAAGTCACTTATTTTTTTAGCGGGGTGTATTTATGAGCTGTACGATATTGTAAATACCGCTATTAAGATTATATTTTTGAGAAAGGATTTTTTATTGAACATGGGTTACTTTTCTTCATTTTTTACTTCTTTTTTATTTCAGCCCTGTTAAGAACCTATGTATTTCGAAAAATGTTGGCAAGATTATACAAACAACAACAAAACAGTATGTATATATATATATATATATATATATATATATATATATATATATATATATATATATATGATAATTATACTACATTTGCATAAATTTTAATTTTCTAGCCCTGAATTCAAGTCATCAAGCTTGCTGTATTTGGATTTCAGTGTATCATCTTATTTCAAGCAGGTTTAAATTACAAGTAATTGGAGAAGTAAAATTTTCTAAGCCAAATTTAAGTTCTAAGCTTAAATTAAAAGCATAGTTAGCATTTTGAGGGGTGAAATTTTCCAGAAGCTATTAACAGTTTGAGTCCGAATAAATTGGACTAAATACCCGAATGCCAGTGAATAATGAAATAAATTTTGTGTCACGTATACATGCTCCAATTCCTGATAACTACATTGTTTATTCTGTATTCTTAACATGTAGAATTTATACAGTTTATATATGATATATTTTCAAATTCTATGAAAAACAAGAAAAGGTGAACTAAGCAGCAATTTCCGTAACATGACAAAAATGTTTTCAGCTAAGCGCAAACACAAAAATCTCTTACCGTAAAACTAATAGTTGTAAATATTCTATCTACGGGTAACTTTCGTTTCGCGCTGAAAGAGAAAATTCTGACATTTTAACAGAATTCACGGGAACGAAGCTTTTGGTTAAATTAATGCATGAGTAGTTCAATATTTGTATGAAATATGTATGATGCATCTATTCATTAATTAGAGGAAGAGTGATAAATTGTTGACTGTTTCAAAAGCTGACAGAAGTATCCTTCATATGAAAGTTATTGAAGACTAAGTGTTCTTAAGAGAAATTAAAAATTGCTTAGTATAGAGATAAGAAGCCTAATTAAGCGAGGAAACTGAGTAAGTGGTCATTATGAAAGAAAAAATGGGAAATCAATTAGTTTTTTATGAGAACAACCCTCGAGGTAGATATTTCAAGTGAAGAAAATTAAATTGCAACTATAAAATTGAACAAATACTACACCTTAATTTGAGTATATCTTATTATTGAACAACAATTCTTATAACTCGATTAAGAGGACAGCAATTTTTATATGGTAATATTGATCTAAAATTGATTTTCCGTTTTAATAAAATTAAAATTATTTAATGAGTTAATATCAATAGCATTTTAGTGATTATACATAATAACGTATTTATCAATAATTCTGTGTGTTTTATATAAAAGATAAAATAAATTTGGTAGTCATGTTTTAAATTATATTTTATCAATTTGAAAATAAATTGAAAGGAGGATAAATAAATAAACGATGATCGATTGAATAGAGTATTACCTTTTAGACTTGAAATGAACTCATGGTTTGAACTCATGGATGTTATGGGAGATAGAAATTGTCATTAAGCAGTAGATATTTTTCAAATCAGCTCTCTTGTATCCAGAAAAGAAACCTCAATGTTTCGAATGAAATCGAATAAAAAAGACTAATGAACATCTATTTGTCTGTGACATTTTCTCGAGGTGGTTATTTAAGATACAGAAAATTATATTGTATTAAAAAAATTGAATATTTTATAGCATTTAATTCCCGTGGTAAATGAAAGCCGAATCTGTAATATGGTGCATTTTTATACCTGATTCTGTCGGTTCAATTACTACAGTTGGCATACTTGTTTGCGGTGTTTTTTTAACTTTACGTCTTTGATGTTACCGATTAAACATTCTTTCATATTTGCTAAAAGCAATTTTTAAAAGATCTATAAACATTTTATATATGACATACATTAAAAAAGTTTTCGTTGAGGATTCGGGAAGGGGAGAATTCATTATAGAAGCATCTTAATTGCACAGTGTAAAAATGATCCTTTTCAAAAATTTTTGACTAAATTAAGTGTACTACGAGCTATTACAATAAAATGGTATAATATTTGTATAACTAAAAACATTTTTAGTGTTGTTACAGTAAGTATTTTTATTCGGGGTTATAAGTGACAAAAATAGTATTAGTATATTAAATAGTATAACTATATTAAATTAATGTATTTCAATGCGTATATTTTAAAAAGAAATATAAGAGTAGAGCTTATAGAGATAGTTTAAAGTTTTAAATTAAAAAAATGATCATGTCTTAATAAAGAGAGAATAAATATTTACCATGTTGTATGTATATATATATATATATATATATATATATATATATATATATATATATATATATATATATATATATATATATATATATATATATATATATATATATATATATATATATATATATATATATATATATATATATATATATATATATATATATATGTATATATATATATATATATATATATATATATATATATATATATATATATATATATATATATATATATATATATTATATATATATATATATATATATATATATATATATATATATATATATATATATATATATATTATATATATATATATATATATATATGTATATATATATATATATATATATATATATATATATATATATATATATATATTTATATATATATATATATATATATATATATATATATATATATATATATATATATATATATATATATATATATATATATATATATATTATATATATATATATATATATATATATATATATATATATATATATATATATATATATATATATATATATGTATATATATATATATATATATATATATATATATATATATATATATATATATATATATATATATATATATATATATATATATATATATATATATATATATATATATATATATATATAATATATATATATATATATATATATATATATATATATATATATATACTCCTAATACGGCAACAGCCTTTTTATTTTTCTGTTTTACAGAATTATAAAGGTATATCTTTAAATACACTTACAAAAGTAATACCTCAGTAAGTTTACATAATGGTAAATGTGTTAATAAATTTGCACTGCATTAGATAAAAATAAGCTTTTAAAAACATATTTCTCGTTCAAATTTATGAAGTCAGAATGAGTATTTATCTTTCTGGACCTATTTTTAAACATTTTCAGTACTTACAATATAGAACTACAATATAATAAAGATTTTCAATTAAATGTACAGGCAAAGATTTTAAATTTTAAACAGAATGTAATTAAATTTGAAAGAGGAAAAATATTTTGATGAATTCTTATTTCCACATTTAGATTCAATTAAACTCTTTCTTACGGACCAAGTATCATTTTAAACTACGGAAAGAATATTTTTATTTTTTAATCGAAACACATTCAATAGATAGGAAAGGAATGCGTATGTTAGTAATTAATATGTTAGTAATTAAGTTAGTAAACTAAAATTATTGAAAATAGTTTAGCGTTTCATTGCTTAATTATAATACTGATTATGTGTTCTGAAATTGCTAAATAAACTAATCTTCAAAATAATTATTAAAAACTATATTTTTGAAAATTTTGATTAAATTTTATTTTTCTTTAAAATTATTGTGATAAATTAATATATTTATAGAATTATAAAAATAGGTAAAATTTTAACGACTGTCATGATATTTTATTCATTCAGGTGTATTAAGTATTCGTAAATTAATGTATGTTTGTATTTTGTAATCCATTTGTGCGAATGTGATTTTATTTTTGTCTTTTACCTGCACAAAAGAAAGTGGCTACAAAATGTGCTTCATTTCCGATGTCTTAGAAGTTAACTTTACAAAAAATAAACATATTGTTTAAAAGCATCTAGAGTTCATTCAATACCAAAACACATAAGAGAAGAAAAGTTTTTGTGCTGGCGCCCGGAGCCCACAAATAAAAAGACAACACATGTAAGGCACAAACAGAAAGACATTAAATGAGAGCTATTTCGCAATCCCCAGGTTCATGCAAAAAGTTAGTTCCCACCTTGCAAAAATATGAGTCTGCAATGGCATGAAACGTGTAGATTTGGGTGTGTAGCTACAGTATACGATAGGTCTAACTCTCCCTAATTAAAGGATAACGTCGTCTCAGTGCATTACGAAGTTAACTCTCAATTCTCCTCTCGGTGATAGTTTTAAGAGAAAGTTATTCGCTTTTGGTGTCGCAGTTTTTTCGAAGATAAAGTAAATGTTCTATGCTGCAGCCGACTATCTGTCACAGACGACAGCTATTCACCTCTCACTCTTGATTTTGCTATCACCGACTTCCACCTGTTTCTGTAAATTCTGGTCCAGTTCCTAGATCTGCAGACAATTGTGACATGTTGGCTCCATTCCCAGGCTGCTATGACACGGGACTACAAGATCATGTACCAAGGAATGACAAGCGTTAATACTATAGGTTATTATGTGGAGATGTAGCTTAAATATCGATCCAAGATTTTGCAATAAATATTTCCATGTAATAATGTTTGAGCTCTCATACCTCAGTCGGGAAAGGTAATATTATCATCTCATAAACGGAGGGTCCTGAGTTTGAGGCTCAATCCTGCTATAGATCAATCGTGCTTATTAATGGCGGATAGTATACATACATTAAGTTATTATGTACTGTTAGGTTATTATGTTAGGTATTTATGTACTGTATATTATAAGACATAAGAATTGTTTATATAATAAAAATAATTGATAAATTGTTGACTGTCTACAATTCTTTCTAAGAAGCTCATTGATAAATCGTTCGTAATCATAATGTTTTTTAAAGTCAACGGAACTGAGTTGTATTCCACGTTTCAACACTTTCAACTCAATTGAGAAGCTGAGAAATGTTTAACTACTTTGCAGCTATGCACTGACTTATATTTGTTAACCTGTCATAACGATTTAAAATTTCGATATTTAGTTTTAATGTTAAATCATTTCGCTTTCTGGCTTCCATATCGACAAACTGCATGTTAGAGAGCAAGGCATAAAATGTGAATACGCTCGTTCTCAGTTACGAAAGGAATTTGTTGCCTTCTGCTTATCTGACAACTATTGACCACAAGCAGAGTGTGCGTATTTCTGAAAAATTCCAGGAACGTGTAATATCCCACTCCTTTCTTTTTTCACCTTTTCTCTAGGTGGATGAGGGAGAATTCTTGAAAATTAAAACCAGAACGAAAGGAAAGGAAAGAATGGGTTAATTCTGAATATATTGTGAATATTCCTTTGCAAGTTAAAATGAGGTTCGAACACTGATAACTTTATCCGATGTAACGATCACATAAAGCGGTAATTTTAACATACAAATGAATAGAGAAAATCGGAACCAAGTAATTTCCATAACAATAAGCGATTTATAACATTAAAGGAGTCCACTGTATCACTATCTCCATATCTAATTTTTTCCTTTCCTTTTTTTGTGGTTTTAACCTCTGCATGTATATTGTAGCAGTTATTTAATTATAGTTATATAATCAATCAACTTAATTAAGTACTACTCAACTATACAGGGTTGAAATTTATTAAAATAACCTAAGATATTAAATTAACTTAGTTTGTAAAGAAAACTTTAAACACTAAGAACAGCATATTAACAGAAAAAGCACCATCTTCCTGATTAATTACACTGTTCAAATGTTTACCTAACTTATAAATACAGGATTTAAAATAAAATAATACAAAAGCAAGTTTGAAAATTAAAGATCAAATGAGATCTCATTAGCAGAAATAGCTTCATTAGAGCTCGCATAAAAAATAAAAGTTTGTACCAGGGTTACTTCAGTGAAATTCTAGACCATTATTAGCTTCCTTTCAGTTACATGGTTACATAACGATTTCATGCTAGCATTTTGTGAGTAAATATAATTTCTACATGTAAAACAAACATATTCAGCGCCAAGTCTTATATTTTAATTGCAGCAATTATTCGCCTTGAAAGGAGATTTTGCAATTAAAGGTGCCTTCCGACGACATAATTACCTGAACACTACGCATAATCTTTTGCAAAATGAAAGTAAAAATCTTATAGTAAAAACATAAAGATGTCAAACTATCATTTAATTAGATCGTTTATAATATCATAAAATTTAATTTAATTTCTTTATCTATATTACTATGCAGCTTTAAATTTCAATCTATAATTATAATTAAAAAACATAATCATAAAATTCACCAAAACTAAGCAATAGATGTATTTTTACGAAACATATAGATAGAAATATTATTTAATGTGGAAAGGGAGTATATCAAATAAAGCTATAAAAAAAGAAAGATTTTAATGGGTTGTAACAAAATAGTTAATTAATTATTCTTATTTTTTTTAATTTTTAGCAATACATTAGTGAATTTTACTTTTAAAGTTTAATTATCCAAATAATGGAAAACGGATTAACATAAAGAAATTACCTTATTTATATAATCTGTTGCATTAAAATTTCTGTTTTATTGTAAATGACGCAAATAAAAAGATTAAACATAAATAGCGTTGAGACTCCTTTTAAAGATACAAAAAATATGCTGAATAATAACATTTTTATCTAATTGATAATTAGAAGTAAATTGAGTTTACGGTTTTTATTAAAAACTGATTACTATTTGCATTTATATGTATACTAATGAAATAATTAAATAATTATACTAATGATAAAATCTAAAAAATAGGGTGCATTTTTCATTATAAACTCTTTCATCAAATAACAAATACAATTGTTTTAACCTTATGTTGGGAATATATACATATTATATAATTTACTTACGTCTTAATATCTAAACAGTAAATGGCATTTAAGTACACCTACATAATTTCTGCCTTTAGAGATATTAATGTGCAAATAACTGTCTCCAGTAAATGTATATTCCTAAATTAATTATATACTTGTAACTATTCTCTCATTTGAATATCACTTCATTCATTAAAACATCAAAGTTCCTTAAATTCCTAAAGACTATTTTACATTAAATTCTCAAAAATAATCGTGAACAGAAAAATATGTTATTTTCACATTCTTTTATCTAAACCAGTTTTCATGAAATTTGAAATACACTGAAATGATTAAAATCTTATAAATTCCAGAGTTGTAGCGCTAAAATTTTATAATGAACGTGATGAATATCATCGGAATTAGAAATGAAGTTACTGGAACGGTTCCAGCGAACAAGTTCTACTCTCAGGGTAAATTAATTAGATCATCTGTCACATGTGGATGTGTAACAAAATTGTTAATCAATTAGTAATTCAATGGACTATTGGACTTTTTTTTCAAAGATTAATCATTTACTCTCTCCAGAGATCCGTAATCTTCCCAGGAAGTATAAAATTTATTTATAATCTAAAATAGCGTAAATACTTTTAACAAAAATAAGTTAAAATATAATTCAAACTTTTAAGACTTATAAAAATTTTATAAGAATCCAGTAATGTTCGACAAAGCCGTTGATTGAAACAATTTTTCAATATATATCATCCAGTAACACATACAATATTTTTAAAAGATAGATTTTTAAATGATACATTTCAGATACGGAAATCTGAGTTTTTAAGCCTTTAGTTGTAGCGTTAATCGGTCCCCTGCATTTTTTATGTAACCTCTTACAACCACCCTTCCTTAAATTTGTATTGATAAATACTGCTGCAACGAACCTTATGTATCATACTTACTCACGTGTATTGTACTAAGATTCTCTACCATTTTTCCTGGAAGTAATTGCCATTAAAACAAGAAATCAATCCTTTTTCAGTGTATATCATCCAGTGACACATACAATATTTTTAAAAGATAGGTATTTAAATGATACATTCAATTACGGAAATCTGAGATTTTAAGCCTTTAGTTGTCGCGTTAATCTTTCCCCACCATTTTTAAGTAAACTCTTACAACCACCCTTCCTTAAACTTGTATTGATAAATATCGTGGTAACGGACCTTATGTATCATACTTACTCACTTGTATTGTACTAAGATACTTTACCATTTTTTCTGGAAGTAACTGCAATTAAAACAAGAAATCAATCATTTCTGCAACTGCGCATTTACTGAATCAGCCGGTTTATGCATCTAATGGCATACTGTTCGTGGTCCTAATGGTATGTTAGTATTTACTTATGTTTTAATCTAAAGTATGTTATGCTTAATGAAATTAAGTCATGAAAACTATTATATATCGATATTTTATTCACGTTGCTAAGTCTTGAAATTCTCGACAAAGATGTGAAATACAAAACAATCCTATGGTTGAAACTGATATATGTTATAGATAAAAGTACAAAGCATTACATTATATATGAAGTCTTCCACGTTATATGAAGTTTAGAGTTTTGCATCGCACTTGTGTTATATGCCTAGTAAAGACTTGCATAAATTTGCGTTTATAGCATCATGGGAAGTAAGTAATTTAGGAAACATACATTACTATCAAAATAAGTATTCATAAGAACTTTTCAGTATTGTATGGTGGGGAAAATCAAGTGTTCCATTTAAAGGAAGACAGAAGATACTATGTTTGTCAGAAATATCTAGACTGAAGTTGAGTACTAATGTAAACGTAAACCACCGTTATTCATTGTAATTTACATTATTTATAAGAGGATTTAATAAACTTTAACAAAAAAAAATGATTAAAAATAATTTTTACTACTCTAATTGAAAATTGAAATTTTGATAAATATAAATATGGTAAATATATACACTGTCTACAAATAATTATTTGGACACCTATGCAAATGACAATATATGCGGTCTTGAGGTACGTTGCGGCCTCTGCCGGTATACATTGTGTAGGAAACAACATCGACATTAGTCGCATGCAAATTTTCGAGCAGTTCGGAGCTCTCTGATTTCAAGAAAGGTATAATTATCGGGTATCACAAATGTGACCGATGCTTAACACTAAATCTACCAAGAGGGGTTAAATGACCCCATTTTACCCCCCCCCCCAGATGCTGCTCGGTTAATGTGGTGCAAAGCACATAGAAATTGGGCGGGTTCTTTGGAGCGACGAATTAAGGTTCACCCTTTACATTTGGGTGACAAGGTCTAGTTCTGGCGTCTGCCTCGAGAACGTCTCCTTCCAGAATGCATTGTGCAAACAGTCAAGTTCGGCTGAGGTGGAATTATGGTGTGGGTGTGTTTCTCCTGGTATGGACTTTGACCCTTGGTCCCCATTCATAGTAAGCTCAGCGCTGATGCCTAGTGCACTATTTTGGATGAGAATGTGCTTTCTACTTTGTGGCAGTTTTACGAGTTGGACCCCTGTCACTTTCAGAACGACCATGCTAGTTGTAATGTTTCGAGGTTAACCAAGGCTTGGTATGGTGATAATGGAGTTCATCGAATGGCCTGGCTTGCCCAGATCCCAGACCTGAACCCTATCGAGAACGTCTGGGACGAGTTGGATCGCCGAATTAAGGGGTGCACTACACGTCTATAATCGCTGGAGGAACTTGTATGTCTACTCCAAGCCGGATGGAAGACAATATCACTAGATTTATTACAAAGGCTTGTGGAAAGTATGCCCCGGAGGGTTCAAGCTGTAATTGCCTTTCGTGAAGTCTCTACCAACTATTGATTTTGAATAAATTTAGTTTTTCTTTTCTGTTACAGGTGTCCAAATACTTATTGGTAGACAGTGTATGAAGCATAAATTATGCAATTTTAAAGATATACCCATCCAAAATTACTTGCATATCATTCCTGAAAAACATTACAATTGCAACATAATTTTTCGCCTTAAGTAGTTTCAATTACAAGGAGCCATTAATACTTTATAGTACCTATTCTAAACTATAGTCTCTAATGAATATAAAAAATTTAAATGTCTCATTTAGTTCAACAAGCCAGCGCAGTGTGTTAAACTATTTATCTAAAAACCAAAATTTAAGTATTTTATGAATATTAAATTGAAAGGTAATCTACCTTTGAATCATATTTCATGCCTAGTTTTGAAAAGGTAAAACGTTAACACTGCAGTTTATGTACGCGAATTATTCAATAGTTAAATTTACTGATGCTTTTCGTCAACTAAGCATTTAACACTCGTGTTAGAGCACACATATAAGTATGTACAAAAATATATACATACACACATGCATGTATAAGTGTTGAAAACATACATAAATATTATGTATATATATATATATATATATATATATATATATATATATATATATATATATATATATATATGTATATATATATATATATATATATATATATATATATATATATATATGCGTGTGTGTGTGCAATACACTGGAAATATTGATAATTAACCTAAATATTAATAAATATATGAGACATATCTGTATGGCATTCAAGAGACGAAAGATGAAACTTATAGCCATTTAAAAACATTATTTTCCTTTAAAAACCTTCCGCTGAAATGTATAATACAGATAGAGAAACAACAAAAAGGATTCAGATCACTCACGATACGTTATTAAATAGATAACAACAGTGATGATCCAATTCATCTCTGAGTAACTCTCAGTAGTGTGGTGTGAAGGCCAAGGGACGAATCTGTAAATTATTCAGCCGTCCATGTTGTATTTTTAAAATCGTAAATAAATTTAACCCTCCGTCCATAATAAAAAATGTCTATTTTAATAATTGAGATATCGATATATTCTACAAGTTCAAACACACACACACACACACACACACACATATATATATATATATATATATATATATATATATATATATATATATATATATATATATATATATATATATATATATATATATATATATATATATATATATATATATATATATATATATATATGTATATATATATATATATATATATATATATATATATATATATATATATATATATATATATATATATGTATATATATATATATATATATATATATATATATATATATATATATATATATATATATATATATATATATATATATATATATATATATATATATATATATATATATATATATATATATATATGTATATATATATATATATATATATATATATATATATATATATATATATATATATATATATATATATATATATATATATATATATATATATATATATATATATATATATATATATATATATATATATATATATATATATATATATATATATATATATATATATATATATATATATATATATATATATATATATATATATATATATATATATATATTGAAGAGCAACAATATCTGCCTAATATTGAGTAGGGCCCTTGAAAGCGCGTAGAAATGCCGCAACACGACGCGGCATGTACTCGACTAATGTCTGAAGTAGTGCTAATTGGCATCATGCAACAAAATATTTCGTCAAGATCGGCATTCATCGGGATTTCATGTCCAATCTTCAGTCTCTAAAATCAGGATAACAGGCTTAAAGGAGCACAGAGTTGTACAGTGCTAAAGAATACGGAGGACCTTTTCAGAAGAGAAAAGGAAAAACATAATGCGGAGTGATGAATCGCGATTTATGTTGTGGCATTCCAACGGACGAGTCTGATCTATCTAATGCCCTGGGAGCGATATTTGCTGCAATGTTCTATGACTACTATTAAATTTGGAGGCGGTGGTATCAGCTTCGTCGCATTTTATATAGTTGGGATTCTGTCCAAAGATTTTACCTCCTAGAACTTTAACTCTCGAACTCTGTGAAGATATTATGTATGGTTATGTGATTTCTATCCTTTGACGAACATTCGGCAGTAAATCTGTGTTCCAGTTTTATAATGTAAATTTAGGTACAGCAAACATAATAAAATATTGGTATAGAAAAACGGGAATCAAACAGATCAATTTGCCAGCCAAAAGACCTGATTTGAAACCAATTGATCATCTTTGGCATAACTTAAAAACGTCCGTTGACGGGTCGACCACAACGCCTGACACTAAATTTGAACTCTTTTTCGTAATTTAGGATGAATGGAGTCAAATCAAAAGTGAAACTACCGCCCATTCTTAAAACGTCAATTGGCATACTTCTTGTAAACATAATTATTTTAAACTTTGCAAAACTTTGCTTTAACTATGGTTTGAACTTTTAAACTTTTAGAATAAAACTTTAAACTTTTAAACTATGCAAGTTATAAGCAAAATATTTGTCAAAATTTGGAATTGTTTGTATAATATGTTTCATTTCTGAGAGATAAATTTGAAGTCGATCATAGTTTTAAAACTAAAACAATAATCGAAACACAATGAAGGAATATAGATTTGTCGCAATTTCTCGGATAATGTAAAGTATTTGTGAAATTAAAATCAATCTGAGGGATATGGAATTCATCGAAGTTGATATAGATAATAATATTGTTGCACTAGTTTGGGATATTTATCCGTAAAATTATATAATTTGATTTTTTTTTGCTGTAATTTAAGTTAAATTTGCTGTAATCCATTAACATTCCCCATGTATGTGAAGATATCGAAAATATTTCGTTAGTAGTAGTTATTTCGTTTAATTGTTTTTTCAAAAATAATCTATTTTTAAAATATTGATGATAATAACAAACAAAATTAAAGACATAAAAAATTCAATTTTTGGCTCAAAAATATTCCACAGGCAAGGGGTTAAATGAATAAATGTTTGTATTTTTCTTGATTTGAGATTTTAATTATTGGTTGCAGCCAATTATGTGTAAATAGTGTGTCTTTAGTAAAATAACTTTTTATTAACTAACAAAGATTTTTCTATAAATCTACCTAAAATAACATAATTTTTTAAGGAATTTAACTTTGTATAGAAAGTTAAGATCTTTCTGTGAAATAAATATCTTTAGTTTAACTTTGATTTTATCTCCTGAAAATAATTTCTGAAATACATTTTCATCATGAAACAAGATCTACAGGATCTTCCAATGTCGTGAACATTGATTGCACTTTTTGCCATAATCCCTCTAGCGGCAGGAAATGTGTAAAAATCTCATAATATAAATTTTAAAAATGTAATTCATATACGTAACCAAAAGTAGAAATTAACTGTTTGTGTTAGTTACACTTTGCACTATAAAAATATATTTAAGTAGAGGTTTTTTAATTACTTTTAAGTTATAGACACATTTTTGCATGAAATTGAAAATGAAGTTGAATCAATGTTTACAAAATATTTTAATTTTTGAAACCTGCAAAATATTTAACGAAAAGTCAATATAAGGATTTTACTTTTTTCCTTTCTTGCTATTTGATATCTGCGAAGATTTACCATAAATATTAGCTATTCCCTCCAACAAAAATTAACTAATGTTGACACAATTTAATATTTGACTTTTATTACGTGAAATACGTTTCTTTACAATTTTATTAGTTCAGGATTATTTCTCTTAGGATTTCACCTTTATTATGTGGTTGTACTTAACTATATCTACGAAAGTTAAAATCTCGGAAATATATATTAGTATAGTATAATGTAATTAAACTTAATTAATTATAACTGCTTTATGTGCATAAATCTTTTTTTTATTCACTTATTATGTATTTTTTTTAACTCAGTACCTTAAAAACTTTAATAATCACGTTAATTTAAAAAAATTCAATATAATAAGGCTAAAGTTAGTTTTATTATTAATTAGTATATTAAGAGCGACATGAGATTTTAAAAGAGCAAGGAAAGGAAAATAATTTACATGCAAAAAAAAATTTAATACATCTCGATCTAAATTACGTGCCTCTTTAGTAATTTTAAAACTATTTTTGTATAGACACACATACATACAAACATGCATATATATAATACATGTATACATATACATATGGAAATATACAGTGAATTAATTAGAACTTATTAGGTAATAAAAGCTTTCATAACCAGTACTTACACGTAAGGTTAGAACCAAATTTTTAAAGTTTAAATAAAGACTTTCTATTTATCTCCACTTTATAAGTATGTATCACACACACACACACACACACACACACACATATATATATAATATATATATATATATATTATATATATATATATATATATATATATATATATATACACAACTACACACACATACAGATATATATATATATATATATATATATATATATATATATATATATATATATATATATATATATATATATATATACAGAGAGAGAGAACGATGTATTTGTGGGCGTGTTTGGAGGGGTAGGTATGTAGTGATAATTTAACATAAAACTAAATATTATCATATTCTAAAACACATTACGTAACGTGTTTTAATTATGCCCCAATATAAAACCAAATTCTTTATTTTATGGCGTCAGAATCGCCAAAAACCGGGTGTTTCAATAATGTGTATTATTTTTATTTCCAAATTTCTGTGCTTCCTTTCTAAGACAAAGACAAGTATGTTATCTAGCATGTATACCATTTTTAGTTTGCGGTAGTTTTAAAACACCCATTCCATTTATATATATATATATATATATATATGTATATATATATATATATATATATATATATATATATATATATATATATATATATATATATATATATATAAATATATATATATTATATAATATTATATATATATATATATATATATATATATATTATATATACATATATATATGCATATATATATATATACTATATATATTATACACAATATATTATTTATATATATTATATTTATATATATATATATATATATATATATATACATATACATATATATATAACATAATATATATATATATATATACATATATATATATATATATATTTTTTATTTATTTTTTATATTGTTTTATTTTATATTATTTTATAAAAATAAAAAATATATATATATTATATTTATTATATATACTATTATATATATTATATTTATTATATTATATATTTTTTATATATTTGTATTTTATATATATATATATAATATATTATATATAAATATATAAAAAAAAAAAAATAGTTTGTGTGTGCGTGGAGAAAATACAGAAATAATATTTTTTTATAATTTGATATCTAAGAAAGAATAACTTTAATATTTATCCTGATTTTTATTGCAACTAAATTCACTGTGTTATTATTTACTATTCCATGTGTTAAACAATGTATTATTTAGTATGTACTTTTGTATTTAATCTCTCCGTGAGACATATTTCAACGCTTAACAGGAGGTATACTGAATCATATAACAAAAGCTTTAAAAGCTGGAGTCATATCTCTTCACATGGCATGAAATAAAATGAAATAGTATTTCTGTGGCAATAATATTTGAATGGTTTTCTTATTATTTAATTTCTTAAAAAGAAAAACTTTAAGGTTAATCCAGATTGATATTGCAACCAAATTCAGTGTGTTATTATTTATTATTTACGTTGTAAAATAATTTATTTTTTAGTATGCATTTTTGTATTTCAACTCTTAATGAGACTCTAGAGAGAAGGTATACTTAACCATATATCAAAAATTAAAAAAGCTCTAGTCATAGCTCTCCGCTTGGCGTGGAGAAAATAGAAGAAATAATTTTACTTCTTAATAATACAAAGTAGAGAAAATAATAAATTACACGGTTAATGTTTTTAGGAGATCCCAAACTTTAATTCAATCAAAAGGTCACTATTTACGTTTGGATGAATCGGAACTTCCTTTTGTCGGCTCATTTAGCTCCTCAGAAGAAAGGAAAAAGAAACTGTTTATAAACAAAACAATTTGAACCTGAAAGTGATAAATATAAGTCTGAAAATTTTATTCTGAGGAGGCAAGTTTTTTTCTGTTCCATAATCAAATTATATTAATAAAATTATATTATAATTTTTAAGTTAAAACTAAGCAGATTAAATGCAATAACAAAATTAATTTTAAAAAACTAATAAATGTTTTAAGGAAATATATATTAATATTTTTTTGGAAAAATTAAAATTTTACCATCATTTGGTTTTGTTACAATTCTGAATTTTATAAAAAAAATAGTCTTTGCATTGAGGTCACATCATATCTACTTACCCCGTAAATCTAATCTCTGGATGCCTTATAATGTCTTAATATAATTTAATACTATTTATTGCCTAAAAGTAGAACAAATAAACGATAATTTTCTAGGTTACATGTTTAGCTTTTATGAAAATTATTATTCATTGTGGTATGTTTTTCAGTACTCAAGGCTGTAAAATTAATTGAATAAATACTTTTTCACTTAGTTTCTTTTCCTGACTGTAATACTATTTAACCCCCTTCTACACTTTTAAGCATAGGTCAAAATTTCATAAAACTCTACATACTATAATGTTCTAAATGCTTCATGATCACAAGCTCCATACACGAGGTAAGTTCAAAATATTAAAGTATCCCTTTTAAAAACTCTGTCTAGAGTGAAAATTTTAAATAAAAGGCAGTACCATTGTATTCAAAACTAATGTCTTTAAAAAGTCTTAGAAGTAACTTCTTATTTTCGCAATACGTATCACTCGGCTAAATCTGCTCCATACTTGACTCCATACTTGAATTATCTCTAATAAAATTAAATTATCGGCTACTCCAAAAACTACTACTTATAGATACATTTAGATAGAAATTATCATCACTTTTAGTACAAAACACTTCCTTAAATGTACAAATAATATCAAGATAATATTTCCGTTTCAGTCAAAATAACGGGTGTGAATGCTATGCAGAAAGTCACCCGTAATTGAAATGTTATATTAATAACAATTAATTTATAATGTTAAAAAGTTATGAAATAGGTCTATGAATAGTTAAAACTTTACATAAGTAATATACTTAAATTATTATATCTTAAAATGCCTTTACACTTTTATTAGTTGTATAATATTATCATTACGTTACCATTACAAATATATGTAATGCATTCATTAGGATTACTATATATTTTCTTAAATATTACAAATACATCATAAATATTTATGAATGTGATAATTAATTTTTTATGTACATGTTGACATAAATTACGGTATTTCTCTTATTTCATTCAGATCGATATATTCTTCAAAGAGAATTTTGGATAAACACTTTCTTTATATTATAAAGGTGAAAAAAATAATTGTTCAGGTTAATTTTCTTTTCATTATATGCTATTTTAATGGAGGATACACTTTTAAAAATGATACATGACATAATTCAGAAATTAGATTTGTTTTTTGTTTACACTGCAGTCGAAAAAAACATATTAATCGTCATATATCCAAAGGAAAAATTAATGATTGTATACAAATAATTATATCCTTATTCACATAATCTTTTAACAATATATAAGGAATATTTCAAAGAATTTATATAATTTGCACAAATGTTCCCTACTGATATATATCTTCCAGTGTCTCGCTGACTGCAAAAATAATACCAAGGCTAGAAACATGCGGAATCAAACTAATCAAATATGAGAATTCACTTTGGGACTAATTAACTCCAGAAAATAATCGAAATAGGCAAGATTAATTAGCATCCATATATTCAGGTCACGTTGCGTTACCCAAAAGGGAATAATTTTGGACGGCTAGTATATCTTAGAAAGTCAAGCTACAAGAAATTTATGATTTTCGTATAATACTATTTATTGTATTGATATATTATACCAAATGCGTGCTGAGATTTAACTTTAATTTTGGTTTGTGGAATTCTCATGAACTCACACTTATAAGATTATTCTCAAACAAACGTTACAATTGTAGCCCTAGAAAGTGTCATTATAAATCCCACTTACAATTTCCCATTCACAATATACTTGAATTTTACGTGTCTACGTTTTTCTCTAAAGATTTACATTAGGTGACTATAACTGCTGGTTATAAAATACCTAATTTCTGGTGGCGCTTCTTACAATTAATGCTAAAAGAGAATAGAACTATTGAAAATTCCCCATAAACCGGATAGACTTAAAAAAACTTTATCTAAGACCCTGCTCATAAAAAAATTTAGTAACATGTTAGCATTTTACAATAGTATTGTATTATATTCTACTAAATACTACGCATTATAATGCTTTAAAATATGATTTCCAATTTTTAATGCTATAGTACATAAAATATATTTGTATCAAAACCTGGTACTAAGGATCTTCTATTATTGCGTAACATCATAAAGTTTGCTGACTGAATCATTTTGCATTTTATAAATCAAGATTCCTTATTGCTACTATTATATTTTGCCTATATATAAATTTCTCTTACTATTCGTAGTATTTGATTCAGTTTCTGACAGTAAATTTCTTTTCATGACAGACTATAATTGAATGTCTTAGAAATAACTTTGGTAATAGTTTTGGTTCACTAAATGAAGTGAGTAAAATATTTTGAAATTATATAACCTTCAATAAAAGACTTTTTAAAATATGTTTCACTCACTCAAAAATGTGTAACATAAAGATATTGACACATTTTCAGTTTTTATCGTACTACACAAGCTAATCAATGAATAAGAAACCCGAGAGATTTTCTACAAATGCTCGTTTTCAGCGTAAGTATGTAAAACATGTTTATGATTTGAATGAAGTTCCATAAGAAAGCTTCTACCTTTAAGGTGAAACTGTCTTTCACAATAAATGCAGTAGAATTTAAGGAAAAAAGATTTTATCATTTGTAATGGGGCTTATTGTTGTGATTCGTTTAGCTCAAGCCATGATTGTGAGCCAGCAGAACTCTCTCGGTTCTCAAAAGAAGCCATTTTGAAGGTGTACACTAGAAGAAATATACCCAATCTTGTGTAAAAGACGAAAATGTGGTTCAAACTCAACCTACTAATAGTTTATTGACTATGAGGGATTGTTCAGTAGAAAAGAGACTGCAATGCTTCAACTTCAAACTTCAAACAAGGTTAATCTTAAACAATCTCAGTGCGAATATTACACAGAGAAATGTAGTGTCTGAAAAAACGAAAATAATCACTGAAAAAAATATAGTTTACCATTTGTAATAGGGCTTACTGTTGTTATTCGTTTAACTCAAGCCATGATTGTGAGCCAGCAGAACTCTCTCGGTTCTCAAAAGCAGCCATTTTGAAGGTGTTACTTAAAAGAAATATCCCCAATCTTGTGTAAAAGACAAAAATGTGGTTCAAACCCAGCTTATGAATACTGTGCTTGGTGTTGACTATGAGGGATTGTTCAGCGGAAAAGAGACTGCAATGCTTCAACTGAAAACGTCAATAAGGTTAATCATAAACAATCTCAGTGTTGTCATTACACAGAGAAATGTAGTATCTTGAAAATCGAAAACTATCACTGAATAAACAGTGTTATAATTAAAATGCACTCCAGATGTTTTCAGAAAATATTCTCTGATTACAAATTCTTATTCATGAAAACGAAGGTCGACTAAAACATTAATACGAGTTTTTAAGTTCATTGACCAGTATATATAAAACAAAATTTTACTTCAAGAACTAAATTTTTGAGAATATATTTTTTTCTATATTTATTCCAAATCACATAAATGTACTTACATCTATGTTATTCAATTATATAATAATTAATGGGTGAACAAAATATGTGAGCCAGCCATACAATTTGTGGAAATAATTATCTAAATAACAAAATTGTTTTTAGAAAAAATGACCCAATACACCAGTTTAGATTTAAAAATACAAAAAGTTTATTCAACGATGATATCTGAGATTGTTCTGAATAGTGTACTATTCTACGCAATATCTACAATCTCCTAAATAATAATAAATTAATATTTAAATTAAAGAGTAATTTTATTAAAAGTAAATATTATATATATATATATATATATATATATATATATATATATATATATATATGTGTGTGTGTGTGTGTTTTACTTAAACTAAAACAAAGAAAAATTAACATGTATTTTAATTATATGCAAATGACTTTTGTTACGTTTTAAAACTAGTACAGTAATATATAGTTAATATAATATTAAAAAGAAATAGCTCTGACAAACAATGCGAACAAAATATTGCTTTGTGATTATAAATGCTACACTAAGCATTAAAATTAAACATTACAGAATAATAAAATAGAAGTTAAACTATATGTTAAAAAAGTGCAAAGTAATGAAAAAAATATTTTCAGAGGCAGTTTCTGAAACTAATGTTTAGCAATTAGCGAAAGTAATGAAAAAATATTATACAGTAAATTATATCAGTATTATAAAAAAGGATAACTACAACTAGTGAATATACTTGAAGGCATACAATTAATAGGGCATATAATTTTGAACAATTTTAATGTAATATAAAGTAAACAGTCATAAACATGCATAACATGCTAATTCTTTTAAATTTTATGTAATTAACATTACTAAAAAATGAAGCAGAATTTGAAAGATATATATTTGCATGGAACAACTAGAATAACTGAAGAATGATAACATTGAATAAATTTCGAATTAGTAAAAATTAGTGTCAAACACGGAGCTCGGGAGTTCAAATCCCTCTATTAACACGAAAGGTTCTATGTGGAAAAGTAATACCCCTAACTAACGGAAGTTATTTGAATTTATGTAATTAATGAAGCATAAAATTTTGAACAATGGGAATCTAATGTTAGGTAAAAATTTAAACACGTACATAAAACTCCATTTTTGTTAGCTAATTATGTAGCTAACACAACTTAAATATTGTAGCAAGAAACGGTAAGGCGTTTCATCCACAGACTAGCGTAACTCAATAATAATGATAAACTGACATAAACATACATAAAACATTTAGATTAACTCAATAATAATAATGTTGGATAAAGGCCGAAGTGGTAGACCTTTGATTTTCATTAACAGAGCTCAAGCGTTCAAACTCCGCTGTTACCGTTGAAGTTTATAAGAGTTTTAAATCAGCTTTAAACAATAGGATCCAGAACAGATGTAGAAATAAAGCCACTCTGAAAACTAACGTAATTTAATAGACACTGATAAAACTAATCTCTAAAAAAAATCTTGGCTTGGATCGCTACGATTATTATTATCTGCTTAACACGAGATATAATCTGTCCTTAATATACTCCTTAAAGTTTTTATTTTTATAGCGGCTACAAACATCCATGGAGCCACAGAATCCTGTTTACGAAGGTACCACTCTACTGATTTATCCACCGACCGGCTTCTTACAGGAAGTAACAAAATGCATTTCTTACTTAATATTTTTGTAGAATATGTTACTATATCCAATATAGTTGCTTTCTGAAAAATAAATATAAAATAATAAATACCTAAAATACTGAAATGACCTACCGGCTGAGGAAATAAAAACAAATACCAAAGTGAAATATTTTACTGTACATGAAAGAGAAATGTGAATGTTATTATTTTCGAACAAAATACAATGAAAATTAATTATAGAAAGAATTAAGCTTCGAAACAAGAATTATATAAATAATTATATAACTGTAAGGCTATTAATGCTGAGCGTATGAAGGGGGCTATTTATCCCATTTATTTAATATTTCTATTAATCTATCTTTTTAACATAATACTTACATTTTTTGAGATAGTTATGTTTCGATTGTTAATTATTTCACATATTAGTGCGTTTTATCAAGAAGTATATCTGAAAAAAATGTTGAGGTTTGATCGTGTTCAGGAAAAATAACATTAAGATGCTCAATAGTTATAACTCTTTACTTAAGTGTATCAAAACCCATTGCAGTGATGACTGAAAAAAATCTAAGTAATTTTAGCTACTAATTTGCTTTATTTTCTTATATTAAAAATGTTATAGCCTGCAAATTTATGTAAATACTGACGAATTTTTAACATTATTTGCTTATATACTCTACATTAGAGTAAAAACACAACAAACATTTTATGCGTTATTTCTTAGACCTCTTAGTGAAATAATTACAAAACCCTGTACAATAAACAATACACTTTTCTATTTAAGGAATCTAGATTTTATTTTTAAAAGTATATGCTATCTAAATGCTGAATTATTCCACTTTTTACTTTTTAAAATTTCCTTTAGTCGTAGCTATATTTATACTAGCAACATCGTAATTCTAGCATAGAGATAAAATAGTGTTTTTATTTTGGTAGGAAATCTGTTTTATAGTATGACAGTAAAATACGAGGTAAAATAAGTCAGGTTTCTTTTGTTGTGAGTTCTACAGTATACTATTTTCTTCTCAATGATTAATTGGACCAGGACCTACAGCTTAACTCCGATTGCGAAGAGCTATAAAAATCTAAGCTAGTGCTTTGATTTGTATCGTTCGTAAGGTCTTATGTTTCTGTTACATCATCCATCTGTAGAAACTTATTTCCGAGATAAGGTATCAGATGTCTGAAGTTTACCATTAAATCTTTGACAAGTAAAAAAAAATTGTGGATGACTCAGTGTATTGTCGGTATTCTCAAATTTGTCAGATTTTATTTGTAAAACTTTTCTAACAATGAAATAATTTCCATGTAATTGCATTTTTATTATGTACTTTATGGAATCTCAAGTTGTACAGATAACTTAAAATTATATAAATTGTAAGTATATAGACAACTTGCATCCTAGTTGTTTGATATGCATCTTATGAATTGTTAAATGTCACACATCTTATCTTACATAAATTAAAATCAGCTCTCATCTGTCTGTCTTTCTGACCGTAAACTCAATTTCTAGGAAACGGCTGGGAGTTTGAAGTCAAGAGAAGTATCGATGGATTCGGAAAATTCTAAGGATTTCATTTCAGCAAACTTCATGTTTGAGAACATAATTAACAGAAGTATGAATTAAAACCACCCAAAAAGTTAAATCTTTTAATTCAAATTTGTAATATGATAAACAAACTACTGTGGAAGTTGGCTGTTTATTACGTTATCAACTTTTTATTTGGAAAGTTAATTTTACAGATATCTTTCATCCGGCTTAAAATTTAATGAAGACAGGTATCCACAGATTTGAAAAAATGAGTAATTAATTTCTGTAAGATTCATCTTTGCAGAACCAATTATCAATGGAGATATTTCTTGAAAATCACCCAAAATCTGAATTGTTTTGAACTGTATGCATTTATTTTTTACTGCGCAAATGATTGATTTTCAAAATCTTAATGAACTAAAAGGACTTAAATTATGCCATCTCAACTTGCGAAATCTTTTGTGAAAATTTCCTCTTTTATTACTTTTGTGGTGCACTTCTTTGCGATCGCAACCTCTACTGCATTCTCTTTAATTTCTGTACTATGTTCTGACGCATTTTTTTATGATTTGGCAACCAAAATTCTAATCTAGAAATACATTGTGTTTTGAGGAAATAAGATAAGTTGATTTTTTGTATATGATTAATGAAGCTTAATTATATTTACCTGCCAATTTTACATGAGAAATAAATGGTGCTCATATAAGGTGACTCCCGACTCGATAGTGTAGCTCTTTGAGTTATTTTGTGAGTATCCGTATAATACGAGGTTTGTTAATTTTTCGTTTCTTCGTATTATTGCACTTTTAATTAAAGGCAAGAACACTTTTATTTAACATGGTGGTATGATGATATATGGTATGTTGGTACAATGTATGACCCCAATAATTTAACTAAAGTCAGCATTTTATTTCGTAAATTCAGAAAAAAATAACCACTATGTGATACTATGTTGATTAGGATTAAATATTAATATTTTAAAGCTATGCGAACTAGTTAATTTAATTTATTATCAAATAAATAGCAGGTAACATGCATCCACGTGGATGCATGGTGTTCATGCATCCATGAAAGCCGGACCCATGGTAATCGAGAGAGGTATCGTGGACTTGAAAATTGGGGAAACTTATTTTGTCATACGAGAATTTCCTAGACCGTAATTAACGAATTTGTTATTTAAAAACAGTATAACTTTAGTATAGTATCCTATTGATGAATTTTTATAATTCATGCCTTTTAAATCTATTTCTAGATGTGGAATGTAAATGAGGCATAGTCAAAAAATAAATTCCTTCTAAA
Organism: Pardosa pseudoannulata; assembly: GCA_032207245.1. Taxonomy (NCBI): domain Eukaryota; kingdom Metazoa; phylum Arthropoda; class Arachnida; order Araneae; family Lycosidae; genus Pardosa; species Pardosa pseudoannulata. Next base: position 70,880,985 of record CM063502.1, on the reverse strand, counting down.
TTTGTCTATAATTTCTGGCTTTACAAGTTTCACGATATTTTACTATATTAATTATTTTTTAAATTATATTTAGCAAAATTATATATCTGTGTAATTTATGCAATATAAATAATGCAATATTTGGCAAGGTGAGTAAAAGTCACCAATATAAAATATATTTATAAAGGTCTTATAATAAAGTCGGTTTTTTTAAAACCTCACATATCAATACTTTACGATTTCCCAAAAAAGTGCTAAGATCACCTCTGTGCCGATGAAGTTACTTTTCTAATTTTATTTGTAACATTGATTTTTCTCTTAGGATTTTTAAACAGTACCTCTGTTTACCATGTAAGGCTATAATTAAAATGTTACATATTCATGAAAAATATATAACAAGGTAATTATAGCTAACTCCATAACTTTAACTACTAATAGTTGCATTGATGTCATATTTTTTCGTCTTTTTTTCATGTTCCTTTGCAGTGTTAGAGTTGGAAACCTGACTTGTGTCTTATTCGTTTACTCGTAATACTTAGATGTAGTATTTGAGAGTGTAAGTCATTTCTACTCACGCTAATGAAATTTTGGTCATTAACGGTAAAAATTGTCTAAAAAGTCAGGTATGTTATATTTCACATATTTCACATATTTAATGTTTACTTTAATTTTTATAGTAGAAACTTTTTAGTTCATGAGTTTGAGAAATGCCACCCTTGAGAAGTAATTAGTAATTAATTTGAGAAATAATTAGTGATTAAATCTTATTATGCACTAGCTAAACATAAAACTAGATACTTTCATTCAGCATTTAATCCCATCTTTTTTATGTATTACATCATTACATTGTTGTCAATTTTATTTTGCCAAATGAAGAATAATTAACCCTCATTACTATGAAGAATTGAAATGCAATAGGAATGGCTACAAACATCTATACCAGCAGTGAGATTAGAACCTGCAACCTCCGGTGAGGAGAAACAGTAGCCTATCCCTTCTGACATCTACTTTCATTCAGCATTTAAACTTATCTTTTTTATGTATTACATCATTACATTGTTATAAATTTTATTTTACCAAATGAAGAATAATTAACCCTCATTACTATGAAGAATTGAAATGCAATAGGAATGGCTACAAACATCTATACCAGCAGTGAGATTAGAACCTGCAACCTCCGGTGAGGAGAAACAGTAGCCTATCCTTTCTGACATCTGCTTTCATTCAGCATTTAAACCCATCTTTTTTATGTATTACATCATTACATAGTTGTAAATTTTATTTTGCCAAATGAAGAATAATTAACCCTCATTACTATGAGGAATTGAAATGCAATAGGAATGGCTACAAACATCTATACCAGCAGTGAGATTAGAACCTGCAACCTCCGGTGAGGAGAAACAGTAGCCTATCCCTTCTGACATCTATCATTATAAATGAAACAAAAAAAAATACAACATTTAAAACTGTTCAAAACGTAATCGCATTTCTAGAAATATTTGTTAATTATTAAGAAAATTTATGAAATTATACCATAATATTTGCGTAAATAAGTATAATATTTCTTGTACATTAAACATTAGCGCATTAATTAACCGAAGAGGAGGAAACTTTTATTGGTTTTTCTTTTCCCTTTTTTCTTCTTCGAGTGAAGGACTTTAATTGAACATTGAGAAAATAAACCTTAAGGATTCTTAATATCTACTTTAAAATGTGTAATCGGGGATTTAAGAAATAGAGTACCAAATTAAGCCGCACACATAAATGAATGAGGTTTGAAGTACTATTTAATAAGGTAAATATAAATGAAGTACTTTATTTCAGATATTTAAAGAGAAATTTAAAAATGTAGATTTTCTATACATTGTTAACATAGTTTGACTGAAAGACATACAGTGCAGTAGTGAAGTATTTTGTACACGTGAGATTTATATCGATAATCGATATTTTACATATTTGCAGATACTAATTGATACTAGCACTAATAAATGTCTTTTTTGAAGTTAATTAAAATCACTTCATGGTATTATAATTAAAGGTTGAAAAAGCAAAATAAGCAGAAGTAAAGATAATGCTTTGCTATTAGCATTTTAAGTAAAAAAAGATACAAGTTTATCGTTGAAAAAGAGCAACGTAGGTCGTTTTATTTTAATTTATGATATCTTGTTTTTGTGTTATTTTATCTGAATACTTTTTTGTTAGAAGTACCCATTCAAATACCACTAATTGTGAAGATTTTTTATAGTTTATCAATAATAACTCGAGAATCCAATATTTAAAGATTTCTATCCACAATTTCGTGTAATTTTTTTTCTTAAATGAAACTATTCCTTAAAATTCATAGATGATAAAATTGAAATATTAAAAATTGAATATTTGAATTTGATTGCTACAAAATGCTTCCGTTTACTTCCGTTATAATTATCTACTCCTTAAGTCTCAGAAGCTGACTAACATTTTTAAAAATAAATATATGGGAAAAGTAAAGAACTGACGTATTTAATAAGTCTATAAAAAAACCACATCAAAACTTCAATTTTTTGTTTTTAAACACAATATATTATCACCTTTAGAATTTTTAAATAATGCTATATATTCATGTAATATATCAAAATTATTTTACTTAAAATATCTCTTAAAAATTCTATTTTTACGCTTCTTATTCTTTCAAATCTATTTTCGCAGCCACCAAATATCTTATTAAAAAGTGTATTCACAACTTGAATTCGTCCAACCTATTTCCCAACTGCAAATTTTCTGTTAAAGTCCCGGACTCACTTTTTCCACTGACCTAAGTTCCTTTTTACTGTTAATATCGCTAATCAAGCTATTTTCTCTGGGAGGGAATTCGTCTCCACGGCTCGTTGTGAGCTGTAATTATTTAAAAGCAAGATGTTTCATTATTCATTCTATCTTCTGCTTTTCATAAAGTAACAGGCTGTTTTTGTAGCTCTGAAAGAAAAGTTTAATCTCCGGACTTCTTTGCTTATTTTACTGAATGGTTTCACAGCAACATCTTCAATAAACTAGTTGCCTAGGCTTATGCTTGTCCAAAAAGCCCGGGCAAGTAAAAATTGCAGGGTCCTAATTCTGTGTGACCGTCGGAATTATTTTCACCGTCTTACATTCATATGAGTAAGATTCCGTTAACTACATGTTAGTTTAATTTTAGAGTAATATTAAAAACCAAGAAAATATATCATATTCTATGAAAATATTTGACTTTAACATCCAGCAAATTGTTATCATTTATACAAAATTTGAAAAAGAAAAATCACGAATACTCATAGATCTTAATGATTTTAATTTGTTTGATTTTTGAGAATGCTAAACCGTATCTAGTTTATGCATTTTAAGATTTTGAAAACCTAATAAAATGTTATCTCTGATATAATTTTAAATTTTCCCTCATAATTAAATAAAATATGAATGTAAAACAATTTATATAAAATAAATAAGATATAAATATAAAACAATTTATATAAAATAAATAAAATATAAATATAAAACAATTTATAAAAAATAGTTCTAAATAGTATATTATTTTAGGACCCATAATATATTGAAAAATTCCACTCAATATATAAAACCAAAATTTTTCCATTCGCATATCAGGCTGTGCATTATCTATAGAATAAATAATATTGTTTAGATAATAAATATTTGGTTAATTTTTAAAAACTTTTAGTTATAACTTTAGTTTTAATTTAATTTTCTTTTATTAAACTTACATAATTATTATTTATTAAGCTGAATAGTTTGTTACACGTTGATACATTCGTCAATATTGTATTGAGATTGCTTTAAATTAAGAATGTAGTTTAATATCTATGTTAAAAATTAAGCTATCTTGAGCACCGTCTAATAACTTGTTTTCTTTCGATTTCTTTTTTATTAATTGTTCTATATTTTTTATTCCTATCAATTAAAACTGATAAATTCCTAATTTATAAAGAATTTTAACTTGCCACAAATGTCTTACATCTTTTTTAATAAGTATTTAAGGATTTATATCGAACTAAGAAGAAAGCATCCAATCCGGTTTTAATCCCTGATTGGGGTAAATGTGGAATTTTTCTGTAACTTACGATTCAACGGTAAGTGAAAAAGACTGAAAATAGACCACCAGAGTAATAAAAAGTGAAAAAAAATTTAAGGCGAAAAACAATCAGTTGACAGAAGAAAGAGTTAACTGACCAAAGAAGGTGATAAATGGAAAAAAACGGCCTGAAGCTAACGTAATTGAGTGAAGAAAAGCTAAAAGTCAACCAAAAAATGGTCATTTCATCGAAGGTTTGAAAGGACATCAACGTCAAAATTGTCTGATTCACTTTATCCAGCTGTTACGCAAGTCAACGATTGAGCTTTATGAAAGAAGATTACGAGAAAATTAAACTATAAATACTCGAAATTGCTCGAAAAATGAGAAAGTTTTTATTTCCGGAGTGATTACACTTCGACTTTTAAGCAATACTATTCTTACAAATCTCGAAATAAAGGAGACATTTAATGAAATAGAATTTCTCTTGTTATGAAAGAAGTATCCATGACATGCTTTATTATTTCTGGGACTAAATGCATTCTCCCTGATTAACTACTTGTAAATCGCGAAATGCTCTTTCATCAATTTTGAATTTATTATATATTTTAAAAAATCTTGTGCTCTTCATCCGTATTATTATTGATTTTTATCTAACTTTAATCTTTAAAATGCCTTATAACGAATCATATATATTTTTAATTTAAGCTCTATTAATTATTATACATTTTTTATTATAACAGATTGGAATTGATTATTTCAATGTAAGAGTTTTACATGTTTAACTTGCCGTGCATATTTATTTACAATTTTGTTATGTATTTAAAGTCTTATGATCTACCGGGTGATCAAAAAGTCCACATAAACTTTAAAAATTTACAATAACCTGAAAAATAACCAAAATAAAAAACGGTTTGCAGGGTTAGTATCGCTAGGTCATGGAATTTTTTTAAAGAGAAAAAAATAACTCAAAAAGAAAGAGTCGATAGAGGGCGCTGATGTGCATAAGTCAAAGAAAAAGAAACGCTAATAACAAACAGAATGCCTCAAAATCGTTTATAACAACAGTATGTGTTCCTTATGACCACCACCGCAGGGGATTATTATGAATTTTTATAGTTTATATGGACTTTTCGATCACCCAGTATTTGAAAACATGCACTTGCAATGGGTATGCACATAAATTGTAACCAGACACTTTTGCAATGTATGACATCCTTTATGAATGTATTGAATGATTGAATCGGATTAGATTGGAATGGATCATTTCATTATAAGATTTCTACAATGTTTTAAATGCCGTGCAAATTTATTTAAAATTTTGTTGCTTATTTAAAGTTTTATAATCTATTGGTTTAACATACACTTGCAATGAGTATAATATGCACATAAATTTCAACCAGACTCATTTATAAGATATAACATCCTTTATGAATGTATTAAACAAAGAAAAAACATTTTTTATTAAATTCATAGGTCATGATAAAGATAAAATGTGGAATCCTCCTGTAATTTACTATTCAACACTATTGGGCAGTCAGTGAACAAGAATGAAAATTAACATACACTTGTGATAAGTATGCACATAAATTGCGACCAGACTCCTTTGCAAGTATAACATACTTTATGCATGTATTAAATAAAGAAAAACATATTTTTATTAAATCATAGGCTCTGATAAAGATAAAATGTGGAATTCTCCTGTAACTTACTATTCAATACTATTGGGCAGTCAGTGAAAAAGAATGAAAATTAACATACACTTCTGATGAGTATGCACATAAATTGCGACCAGACTCCTTTGTAAGCTATAACATACTTTATGCATGTATTAAAGAAAGAAAAAAACATTTTTATTAAATCATAGGCTCTGATAAAGATAAAATGTGGAATCCTCCTGTAACTTACTATTAACTATGATAGTGAAAAAGAATGATAAATATACACTTGCTGTTATCAAAAAAATGCAACCAATTGAAGCTATAAATCCAAATGTATCAAAGAAAAAACATTAATCATCAATAAAGAAAAATGATACTGTAACTTACTATTCAACACTATTGAGCAACAGTGAAAAAAAATGAAAATAAACCATCAAAATAATGATGAAGATGCAATCAGTTGACAAAGGTATGAAAAAAGATAAAAAAGATACAATTGAGTGAATAGAGCCCATGTCATTTCATAGAAGGCTCGAATGCACATCAAACGTCAAAATTGTCCGATTCACTTTTTGCAGCTGTTACGCAAGTCAATAATGATTCAGTGATGATTCAATGATGCTTTATGATAGAAGAGTACGAGAAAATTAAAGTAGAAAGACCCGAAATTGTTTGAAAAATGAGAAAATATTTCTTTTTTTTTTCTGCAGTAATCAGAGTTCGACTTTTAAGTAGTACAAATATACTTACAGTATCTTAAAAAATAACAAGACTTTTAATGAGCTATGATTTCTTTTGTTATTAAAGAAGTAGAGGAGACAGGCTTTCCTATTACAGCGGTTAAGTACGTTTTCGTGATTTTTTTCTTTTAATCGCAGATTGTGCTTTAATAGGTTTTGCATTTACAAAATAAATCCTTTACTCTTACTATTATTGTATATCTTTGTAGTTCTCTTTTTCTATAAATCGTTAATAGTATTTTACTCGATACATACTTTTGAAAGCTAATGATGTTTAACTTAAAAATGTCACACGATATATAAATTTAACGAGCCACAAAATAAAGGTACTTTTAATAATTTCAAGCTATGAAAAAAGAATTAAGAATCCAAATTAAGACTAAGTTTTATAACTATTTCTGCAGAATTTTATTTTTATAAATTATCAGAAGAACTGTGTAACTTAACTATAAAAAATTAAATACACTTTGTAAATTGAGGTTGTTTTATAACTTCTTGGCCTTAATATTTATATTTTTAAAAACATGTAATTTTTTTATAGTTTGTACAGAATAATTAAATATTAACTGTTTTTGTTCGAATTTTTCGATTTTAAACTTTTTGTACCATTTGGTAACTACAAACTTCAAAACATCCTTTTTAAAAAATATTTGGATAATGGGTAAATGAATTACACATATACAAATAGAAAGAAATTATTTTATGTTGAGCGATTTTAAATTAATTTCGATTGATACCTACTATCTATATTTAACACATGTAATCCAAAGCATAAAAATTGGGCAATATCTTAATTAGAACCTGTTTTTATCTGAAAACATTCCAAAAGTATTTTAATTGTTATTAGAATCATTTGGATTATAAATAATAAAGGTAAACTACTCTAGACTGATTGAAATTCTCATTTTCTTCTAAATATTTTGGATTTGTTGAAATTAACTATACCTTGACGGACTTGATATATTGCTCATTTTGTCTATAATTGGATATGAATTCTATACAAACAAGCGTGCTTACTTAATTCCCATTAGAGCTATCAGTTTAATTCATGAAGTTTATATGCTATTAAATAGAAGTTCTCTCTAAGCACAAGATCATTTTCACCCTGCATTAGTATTCAGAGCTTCATTAAATTCTACATTTCCTGTCTTTCTGAAGACAGAATAAAGCATTATCATTTCGAAAAATATTGTCTCTATTTAAAAGTATCATTAGTTTAGAAACAGACTGTCCACTTTTGCTTATAACCAGATAAACCAAAATAACGGTTTGCAGTTGTATTTATATCTTTATCACATGTAAAATATTTCTCTGTATTTTCATTCCCCTTTCATGGATATTATTTAGTGGTTAATGCATGCACATAATCATAGACACACAAGTGTGTATGTGCATGGCACTTGTACACCAACTCAATCCAATTTTCTACTTTTGAAAAGCGTGTGGACATTTATTTTGTATTAATTGTTTTAATAGCTGGGATATTTTCAAATTAAGTTCCGTTTAGAACAGATTTTATTTTGTGAAAAACGGAAAAGTCATGGGTCCTAAATTAGTGGTACTTAGAGGATGACCTGATATTGAAGTATGATTTCTACTTCATAATTTCTTGTTGGAGAGATCTACAAATAAGTTCATTTTCTTTCTTTTAACGGCAAACGAAATGAACTATTTTTTTATTATTACAAACCATACTCTGATTCGATAAAATATTTTTTATGTAAACTCAGAGATGTTCAAAATCATTTCCCAGTATAGTTATTGTGCATGGTGGAAATCTCATGTTATGTCCAAACATGAGATACAATGTCAACCTCGTTAATTTATCATCGTACATGGACTTTTTCTATCCCTTCCAGAGAAAAAAAATTGAAATTTACTCCAATATTCACAGTAATCTTCATAAAAAGAATTATACGGTTTCATTCAAAATTATCGTAAAACTAAAAAGTCACAAGAACTTAAATTCGCAGTTTACTACTTCAAAAGGGGTTCCATAAATAATTCCTTCTCTGAATAAAATATCTCTATAAGATTTATACTTTGTTAATCGTAACATTGATATTGAATGGTGCCAAAAATCCCTAAATCTGTGTTCTGTTACAGATCGACAATGATGTGATTAAGTATGTCACTTGATATTTATATATGTTAACCCCTTCCGGTATGATTTAATAATGAAAAACTGTGCATGAAATAACCATTTAATTTTTATTTTAAAAACTTGTTTCATTTTACAATTCTTACATATTCTTAATTAAAATCCACTTTTTACATAGTGTTAAATAATATCAGAAACAGTAAAATTAAAAAAATATCAAAGCAAAACATTAATAAGGTATACAGATAATAGTCTTCAAGCTAGTGGTACTTTTCAAAACAAAGTGCAAAGGAATTCTTAATTGTTTACACCGCCAAGTAGCCTCACTTTTAATTTGATTCTTGTAACACACACGGCATTTCTTAGTAGGTTTTCTTTTATTCTGACTCATTAATTTGGCAATGACTTGTACCAAGTAAACAATATGCAATAGTGACTTGTGATTTTCACAAGTGATAAAAGTGTTGCCAAATTCAGTACACTAGAAATTTTAAACTAAATTAATTATCATATTTAACAGTAACTTTAATCGCATGACAAGTGTAGCTCGTCATTGTGCGGTATGGAATGAAAAACTAATGACGAGCTAGACTCGTCATTTTACCGTAAGGGGTTAACATAAAACTATAATGGGAGTTTTAAGATAAAATTAAATATTTTCTTTGAAAAGTACATGCAAGTCATTACTCATTAATTTTTAAAATAACGCAATGGTATCATTTAATTGTCCTTTAATTTCGGATTTTCTATCCTACTGAATCACCATTCCAAATGTTTTTCCTAATATGAGTATAGAAAATTTGGAAGGGTATAACCTCAAAACTATATAACACCTAAAGCGTAAAATTTAAACTTTTCTTTAGAAGTTGATAACATTTATTTATATCATGCTATAAACAAACGATTTCTCATTCAACAAAAGAGAGAATTTTACTGCCAGATTTTAAACAATAATAGATAGATTTAAGGTTATGTCACAATATTCAAAAGTAGATAACCTAAACATCAGCATACTGCATCTATTCAGTCAAGAATTTGAAATATATTTACTGCATGTTTTAGAAAAAATCTTAGTAACATAACAATAACTCGGTAACTCGGTACGCAGAAACTTTTAGATTTTACAAAATTAGATATTCTATAAATCTATGACCCTCAGATTAATAGTAATGACTAATTAGAAACTACAACCAAATATTTAACTATTCATGTAAAGTAAAGTTAATATAAATGGTTTAAGAAAAATACAACTAAACTTAATGTTAAATATATATGTGTAATTAACATAACATCTTAAAAAATATAAATAAATTTTAAGTCTTAAAAATATTTTAAACATTATATATTATAAATGTCCTAAAATATTTTCTGTGTCCATTTACTAATCTGCATGTCAAAGGTACATTATATATATAGAGATTATATCTATTAAACTTCTATTCATTTCTATTAAAATAATTTTCTTTATCTTTCAACGTTATGAATTACTGCAAAACCATTAAATATAAAAAAGGTATTTTACACAAGGAAATATAATTCAAATTTCAAAATGTAATTGTTTACTACATTTAATGATTATAAATTGTAATTACCAACTTCGAGTTCTTTTCAGCTGCTTAAATAAAAAAAACGCATTTTTTTCTATTTAGCGCATCTCATGTTCAATTAATGACGAAATTCGTGCATTTATGCACATTTTTTTATTCTAAGCATCTTTAAAACATGCATATATTAGAATAAAAAAAAATCTTTGAAAAGATAAATAGGGTAACAAACCATTTCTGAAATAATGAGATGAAACTCGGGATATTTTTTCAAAGACTCTGCAGCGTTTTGTTCATTTACCATTAATAACTTTCTCTAGACTGAAACTGCCTAATAATGGTGTTTCTTCTGTTTAATCAGGATGATGTTGAAAAGAAACTACAAAGTCGTTACGATATTAAATCATCTCTCATGAGGTAATTTAAAATTCAAAATTAATCTTGAATAATTTAATCAAAGGTAATAGGTAAACTGATTATATTGAAAATATCTTTATATTAGTATACTAAATTAATTTATTTTTTCAAATGAAATTTTATCAGTAATAATTTAGGTCTGAAGAAATAATTAACTTCATATACAGCTAAAGGTGAATTATAAAAAGTTGAAGGAAATCGTGGTATTGGAGTACTTATTTAACTTTAAAAATAACTGAAAGGATTTGTTTTATGATGTGTATTTAATACTATTAATTTTAAAAAGTATGAATTTTTCCTTGATGCATGCAAAATGTTTGTTATTTTAGAACAGGGGAAAGACTATTGGGAGATGACCGAGTGAAGTCACAGAAAGTGTAGGTTTCACTATCAGTTGTAAAACAGGATTTTGTGTATATTGATGTATTATGAAAAATATTGGTTTGAGGCATGCTTGGTTCTTAGTTTGTCTACCCGCTGAAGAGATGTAAGGATTCCATATAGGTCATAAACAGTAATCACAATTTTTTTAGCCTCAAACCAATATTTTTCATAATACACTTCGCACCTTAGTGCCCTTAGGGAAACGAAGATTGGCACCTTCGACCTTGGCAATCTAGGGGCTGTTGCTTCTAAGAGTTTAGAGTAGTAGAATAATACCTAATATTTTATTATTCTACTAAGATAAATAGCGTGTGATACATGTGTTTATTCTTTTTCTTAAAATATTTCTTTCGGAATAATATTAATATTCTAAAGGTATTATAATTATTCCAATATATTTTTTATTCCTATTATTATGTTCTATTATTCCTAATGAAATATATAATTAGTCGATTTCCAATACTATGGTACCACAACTGTTTTCGGGATCGGATTTCAGACGAATAAGTCACGGTGCGAAATAAAAATCATAACCACATGTATTATACTGAAAAACAGATCAACGTCCAGAATGTCTAAATAACGTCCATATAAAGTTTTGTATGAACACGGGATCTTTAATGTGACATATAAGGAATGATATATGACATATCAGTTTACGTTTACTTAAATGTAGAGGATAGTAAAGATAAACTGATCTAAACCATACCACATAGCGTAGATTTCTTATATTATGAATAATATCAAAACATATATTTTCTATTAAAAATTGATTTAGATCAATGTGACTTCTTACTTTTGATCTTAACTATTTTCATAAAGCACTAACTAGTTCACTTATTGTTCATAAATTGAAATCATTTGAAGTATACGTCAAACACAGTTTAATTTTTTTAATATGAAAAGTCAAAATATTTTAAATAGAAAATTTCCCGTGAAACTGTCAGTAAAATTTCGCTAAGCAGTCTTTTTTTAATAATATACAATGTAATACAAAAATAAACCAATTACTTACTTTTCATTTTGTATTTCATAAATATGTATGAAATGTATGTTAATTTATCTTTAAAATGTGTATAAGAAATGGATTTTCAATTAAAATCTTCTTCTGTCAGACGCAATTTAGATATACAAATTTAATCATTTAATGACAAAGCTATAACGATTATTTTATTTCTATGTGATTTTTATAAAGGAAGAGAGAGATTTAAACATATTCTCTCTAACATAGGGACAGTCAAATATGCAAATATTTCAAGAAAATCTTGATACAAAGGGAAGTTAATCATACTTCTTGAATATTTTGAGAACTACCAAATTCTTCTCCAATATTTAAATATTTAAGCACAAATTAACTCTCATTTATTTCCTACTTAATTTAAAAACATTTTCTAAAAGAGGAAGTATTTTTACATTTCTAATTTCTCGTATTTTAGAGTCAGTATTCCTTGAAATTGAATAATTAACATGTAGTAAAATGTAAAAGATAAAGCGAATTATCTATAACTTACATGCTTTGAGTTATTTTATTTTTCTCTGTTTTAAATACTTCTCAGAACTCTTTATTATTCTACCTGAAGCACTTTCAAAACTAGGAGGTTTTCAAGCACTATAAAAACATAAGTAATTAAATTTTCCCTTCAGGCAATTATTAAGCATCAAATTTATAATTAAGATTCTGCGCGCGAAAATTAATTTATACAAAGCTAATTCATCCGTTTAATTTGATAAATGTTCTCTGCAGAGCATTTATATGTTCAAGTGAGCGAAATAAGAATTTTTCAAGAGCGGGTATAAACTATGCTCCTCAAGTTAGTTACCATACTATCTCGAAAAATATAACGTGGGATATATAAAAATCAACTTTGTTCTTTTTCTGCAATTCACATTTTCAAGGTAAGAATACTCATTATCTGTAATTACTGATTAATGCAGCTTTGCTCTTTTAGCTTAAAAAGAATGTTTAGGAAATGTCACGTGAGTCATAATTTCATAGTCTATTTTAACTCTGAAACATTAGAAACCCGACAGTTTTAGGCAAATTAAAACCACCAGAGGGGCAAACTAACCGAGATTGAAAAATTGATGTTTTCGGGGAAAATAGCTATTTTATTACATTGAGAATAATTACATATAACCAAACTGAATACTGCAAATATGATAATTTAAAGTGTAAAAAGTTCAAGTAATTCCAAAATGTATAGGAAAATATACATTTTTTCAATGCCAGCTTATAATATGTGTATTTTTAAGGCGAAGTATTGTTCACCTATTAAACTCTTGAAAGAGTATTGTATTTTCCACCTATTAAATTCTTAAAAGAGTATTGTATTTTCCACCTATTAAACTCTTGAAAGAGTATTGTATTTTCCACCAATTAAATTCTTAAAAGAGTATTGCCTGACTTTTACGCAATGTCTCCTAACTGTATCAAAATCGTGTTTAAGCAGAATTTACAGGTCTAATTAGGCCGAACGATGGCCGAATGGTAGAGCTCTGCTCTTCCGAACTGGAGTTTGCTAGTTCGAATCCTGCTGTGGGCATGGATGTTTGTAGCCGTTCGGAATCGGCTTTCAGCTGTAGGTCCCAGTCTCATTAAGCCTCGTGTGCAAAACAGTAGACCGCAGAACTCCAAACCAAACCTCATAATAAAACCAGGTCTAATTAGTGCTCGTTCTATACAAGATTCACCGTAGAGTTTCAAGTAAAATCAAGTCTAAAGAATGCTAATAAATTTTTGTATAAAACTATGTTTCTTGCATATTTTTTCTTAACACACAACGAATAAGCCTTTGATAAGCATACCATAAACCACAATTCCTTACCTAATTATTTTCTTCATATATTCGTGATTTCCAACTGGAACAAAATGTATTTATTCTGTGGTTTTCACATTTAGGGAATTTACAACATATTTTTCACTTATTTTTAGAGTGTCATACGGTCAAATGTGACTCTATGGTGTATAGCTGAACAAGCAAATTTTTCAACAAACTTTCTTATTGTGTTCGGGCATAATTTTACCTACATTAGAATTAATTTAATTTAATTTGCTATACATTGCTGTTTTCAGATTTAAAAAAAAATATTTTCATAGTTTATTTTTGTAGGCATAGAAAATATTTAAAAATGTGTCATTTTCTATTTAAAATTACACTTTTTAAAAAAGAAAATTTTAACACACAATGCTTTCGGATAAAACCTTACCCTTGTGAAATATTCAATACACAGAAAAATGCTTAAAGAATTTTCAATATCTTTTTCAATTATTTTTGTCATAGCATTGCAATTTATACATTTTCCTTTCTGTTATATATACCTTTTAATAATTCCGCTATATCTTTCCATTACATAACACTATATTGCTGTGTATTGTTTCAAATGGGAATAGTTTACTTCTGGGAAACAATTTAATAAAGTATACTGTAACGTTAAACAAATGGGACAACTAAGCGACTAACGTATTTACAATTTTCTTACAAATTCCCTTTATTTATTATTCAGACAACAAAAATTATATTCTTTGATCTAATGTAAAAATTTTATGTATATTTTGTCTCCAATGTGTAATTTTTTATTAGAAGGCAAATAATGCACAAAAGTAGAATTTTTATTTTTCTATGAAATGACTATATAGACATACTTACACACATACACACACACACACACACACACACACACACACACACACACACACACACACACACACATATATATATATATATATATATATATATATATATATATATATATATATATATATATATATATATATATATATATATATATATATATATATATATATATATATATATATATATATATATATATATATATATATATATATATATATATATATATATATATATATATATATATATATATATATATATATATATATATATATATATATATATATATATATATATATATATATATACATACATATATATATATATATATACATATATATATATACATACATATATATATATATATATATACATATATATATATACATATATATACATACATACATATATATATATATATATATATCCAAAAACATATCTTGCGCTATATTTCCTTTTACGGTGATGTTTATTAGTAAATAATTGAAAAACAGTCTTTTATTTCAAAAGTACAGAATGCTTTGCTGAATAAATAATACTTTATTACTATAGAAATTTACCTGTAAGATAATAAATAATGATATACAAATGCAGAAAAGCATATAGAAAATGTAATCAAATAATTTCAATACTAATTAGCGGGAAATTGTACTGAATTTCACATATAAAATAGGATGATATTATTTCATAAAGATAACAAAATGAACCTAAACAAATAACTTAAAATCATGATTCTACAATATAGTTAGGTAGCATTTAGCAATTAAAATGAATTAAATACCTTATGTGAAAAAAAGGATAAGACAAGTATTTCTGGATAGAAAAGACCCCAATGTAGTCATGTAGTTATACTTATGCAGACAGCAATGACATGTATTAGAAATTTTTAAAGAATAGTTTTATAGGTTTCATGTTCAGCTAACATGTATGATAATTTCATGTTGGATAAAGCTTTACTGTGCAAAAGGAACTCTTGGAAGAAGAGCTAGTGTGTTATTCTCCGAGATAATCTCTCTTTCTTTACGTCAGTACTATTCTATGTATTAGAATGATCTTTATGATCGTTTTATCTTGGAAATTTCCCAAATATAATCTTAATATGATTGAAAACCTGTAGAAAATGATATTTAGAGGGCTTAATATAAAATGATAATTTGATCAAAATTGAAAAAAAAAATATACTGAAACTTAAGAAAAACAGTAAAACAAATCTAATGTAATTGCAGTATGAATTCCCTGTTTCTACGAGAAATATATTTGTGAAATAAAAAAACAATGGCAAATGAAAAATGTTAATTATGTAATTATTTATGTATTAAAATGTATTATATACTTAAAGATTTTGATTTCTTTTTTTAGAGATGAATTGCAAATTTTGTATATAGAAATTTAATAGGATTTCGTTGTTCCATAGGGTTTAGCGTGTTTTATTATTTTAAATATGTTGTGTTATAATATTATTTCAATGAACTTTATTTTATAGATTTTAGGTGTATGAAAAAAAATCTAGCGAAACGTTTTTATTAATATCTATTTTATATCTTTGAAATCCCTTCAAGTATTTTAAGAAATTACAGTAGTTTGCAAACTTTTGGGGGGCATATATCGTTGAAAACACCATAAAAGATTTTTGACAGCAGAAAGAAATATATACATCGTCTTGCATGTTGAGTTATCATCCAATCCAAATTTAGGATGACCGTAAAATATTAACTAACCAACAAATGACCTTTAGACTACGGATAAATAAGGTTCATAAATATTTTTTCACTAAATGTTTTAAACATGTTTTTTTAATGGACTTTTGGGTAGAAAATACTCAATCATTTTAATTTCTTGTATGCTGTTAGAAGCTTCATATTTAGGTAATATAAGATTATTTTAAATAAGTAATGCTAATACTGAATATACACAGCAAATGATTCTAAACTTTAAAGTTAATGCTTCAATTTAAAAGCTTTTCTTTTGAACTATGATTAAATGAGTAGGGTGCTGCTTATCGAACCAAAGTTTGTGTGTTTGAATCTGGCTGCTAGCATGAATATTTGTAGCCGTTCGAAATCGGCTTTAAGCAGTGAGTGTCGGTGACGTTAGTCCTCATGTAGAAAAACTACGAGGGTTGAAACTTTAATAGTGGCAACACTGCTGTAAAAATGCTACAAAACCAAAGAATATCGCGTATACCACAGATAAGCTACATACCTACCTTACCTCTCAGCAAAAAGACTCGTCCTTTCTACGTCATACAAATGTGTAGTGACGTGAAGAACTGATCCTTGTATTATCTTGCATTCTAAAGTAATCGTTGTTAGGATGTTTTCAAACAAGAACAACGAAAATGGATAAAAATTCAATGTACCAGATATCTTACATCAATACAATTTCATCTAGGGCTTCAAGAGGATTGCGGGGGAACTCCATTTCTTACAGAATTGTAGAAAGATGTGTAAATGCCTTCAATGAAGAACGCCAAAATGTGGCGGACATGCATCCGTCAGGTCGTCCTAGTATCAGCGATGCAGAAATGCATGCTGTCGCCGCACTAATGGACAGTAATCGATGTCAAAACGATTCGTGAGCTGGTTCGAAAGACAGAATTTAAGCATACTTCTGTGCTGCATACTCTCAGGGAGCCCCTGAGCATGAGCAAAATTCTGCACTTTCTGCAGAATCGCTCTATTATTCTGCATGGCAATGCTCGGCCAAGCTGTGACTGATATGTACGATTGATGGGCCTGGGATGTGCTTTACCATCCAGCATACTCCTCAAATCTAAGCGCTTGTGACTTAATTCGTATGAGGAAGAAACCACTTAGTGGTATTCTCTTCAGAACTGTTCCAGAGATTCTTGCAGCAATAGGCCGGTCCATTCGAACTATCAACATAACAGGCGCTTCTACAAGTATACTGCGACATCCACATCTTTGGAAACGGGTTACACAGAATGCTGACGACTATATACAAGGACTGTAAAACATGGTGACATGAATCACTTTTGTATTCCATGTAAATAAATAATTACCACTATTAAAGTTCCATGCCTTGTATATTTCTATCCGCTATCATGAAGATTTTCCATCCAAAGAAATTCCTAGAAGGAAATTAATTTATCTGAAGAGATCTTATATGATTGTAAATAATTAATAATAAATGTTTACTTTTATTGAATTTAAAATATACATCAAGGATGTTATCTAGTAACTAATTTTAGATACATTGGTAATTGTCTAGAACTATTCCCAATAAATTGATATAATGACTTTATATATTACTATAGTTTGATGTTGTTATACTATACAAAACAGCTCATGTTCTTAATGTCCATGTAAATGTTACAGAATTAATTACCAATTATTCTATACTATACAGTATTATTATTTAGTTTTTCTTTGCCCAGATTAACTCGTAACAAATACTCATTTTCTATTGAACCCAGTGGATTAGTATGCTACTACACTTGCAGACTAAACATTTGGTGTAATTCGATACTTTTGGAATCTATCCGAATTATAAACTCCAAACTCTCATTGAAAATGTTATGACCGCTTATTAACGTTTCTACAATATCGAATTAACTTAGAATAAGTTTTGAAAATGCAATGGTAAACAACATGATTAAACATTATATCTGATACACTTTATAAACGTACCTCATTGACATTACGAAGAGCGAAAATTAATTATTAACTCAAAGGGTAATTTTATGATATTTTAGTATAGAAACACACTATATATATATATATATATATATATATATATATATATATATATATATATATATATATATATATATATATATATATATATATATATATATATATATATATATATATATATATATATATATATATATATATATATATATATATATATATATATATATATATATATATATATATATATATATATATATATATATATATATATATATATATATATATATATATATATATATATATATATATATATATATATATATATATATATATATATATATATATATATATATATATATATATATATATATATATATATATATATATATATATATATATATATATATATATATATATATATATATATATATGTATATATATATATATATATATAAAGAATTTTTAATTATTTTAACTTATTATTGTTATAAAATCCTCAAATTTTGGAAATTATTAACCAAAATCTTTTTAATCCTAGCAAATACCTATGAGAAATACCCAGACAATATTAATAAACGCAAAGGATGAATATATGCCATCGTTAAAGAAAAATTAAAAGATGCTTTCGCTTCCAATTAAAGTTTCTTACTGCATTTTCGACCAACCATATCTGGAAATGTCATTTATTGAAACTGTACCTTACCTATGCCAGTTATGATGCAGTTAAATAAAATAAACAGGAAAATTAAAGGTGATTGATTATGTTAAAAGTTAATTTTAAGAACAAAATTTTAAGAATAAATTTTTATCATTTTATTTTGGGAAGAAGTTCAGCGGTCTGAATGTACTTTACTTTTATGCTTAACGGTAATTGAAATCAATGTTACAGAGAAAAAATAACTCATTGAAATCTGGATTAGCATTTAAAATACAAATAAAGATTTTGCTTTATTAATGCTAACAAACAAATCTCTTTTATTATTTGAACTAAAACTATTTTTTCAACTTTAATTATTATTATTTAAAAAAATATTTTCATATTTAATATCGACCGATTTATAAACATAAGTTAAGTAACAAGCGTATTTATTGACAATAATCATGAGACTCCATTTCCTAAATTATTTTCTTTTTTGTTTTCATTTCCCTTTTATGTTACTACACTATCTTTTTCAATTATTTTTATTCTCTATTGATTTAAATACAATGATAGAAAATAAAATCCGTTTTACTCTTGCTTTAAGTAGAAAAGGAAAAATCTAGGGAATGTTTAGTTAAGTACATCAAATATTACATGCCTTTACATAGTGTCATCAAAATACTCTAGCTTTACAAATTATAATAAAATATAATGCAAATTATCCCATGGTATGCCACGTGTTACAATTCCGGTGGTTATTATGTTGAGAAGTAACTGAAATATTGTGGTATGATTTAAACTAAATCTTTACAAGCAATGAGGTCTTTTTTCCATTTACAGATCTCGAAAATCTTACTTTATAAATAACATTTTTTTATTGTTTAACATCTATTTTGTTATATTGAGACAAGAAAAATATTTCAGTTGAAACTTGTTTAAATATGTTAAATATTTATAAAAATATTTTTAAATTTAGGATATACACCGCTGTAAGCACTACGCTTTTAACTAAAGAATACTAAAAGTAAAAATTAAGATATCTCATTAGATCAGTGATTCTCAACCTGTGGGGCGCGCCCCCCTAGGGGGGCGCGAGCACACTAATGGGGGGGCGCGAGCATATCCAAGAGAAAATGTTATTTAAAAAAATTGATTAAGTGACTGAAAGGAAAGAACACACACACACACATACAAAACAAAATACATTTCGACATATTTAATAATTAACTTATTAAATTAAAACAACTTACTAAATTAAAAACAAATTTAATAATTATTAGTGACTTCCTTGGGCCTGTCTTTCAGAGCAAAGTTTTTCGAAGGAGGGTTTAATATTAGAAATAGACACTCTCAGTTCTTTTTCTATATTTAGCTGAGATCTATATTTTGTCTTCAAAGAAGCCACCGCAGAAAATCCAGTTTCACAAAGGTAAGATGTTGAAAATGGTAGTAGAATGCGAAATGCCCTTGTTTTTAGTGCAGAAAACTCATCATCCACTCCTGCCCAAAATTCAAAGAGTGATTTATTACTAAATTGTCTTTTGGTTTCGCCGCTTGCCGTGAAGTCTATGAAGGTTTCTTCCTCTTCAATTGAGAGTCCTTCGGGAGTATTTTGAAATGGATCCCTCACCCACTTGTAACTTGATATCAGTTTGTCGTCAGCAAGAAAGTACTTTTTAAAATTCTTTGCTAGCATTGCTAAATGATTTTCAATGGTTGCAAAAACAACTTTTACATGTTGTTCTTCAGCCTTGTAAGTTTTAATACAATCATTCAAATTTGCAAACATTGTTAAGTTTTCTTGCTTTAAATTTCTGCTCCACAATTCCAATTTCCTACAAAAAGCATTAACTTTATCACTCGTATCCAATATATGTGTATTTGCTCCTTGCAGATGAAGATTCAAGTTATTTAATTTCTCGAATATGTCGACCATGTAGCTCAATTTCATCACAAATAAACTATCGCGAAAATTCTCAGCTTCCGGTCTGTTTTCCTCTTCTAGGAAAACGGCGATTTCTTCTTTTAATTCATAAACACGTTGCAAAAATTTCCCTCGTGATAACCATCTTGCCTCGCAATAAAATAGTAACGCTGAATGTACTGCACCCATGTCTTTACAAAGTGCGGAAAAGATTCTTGATTTCAGGGGTCTCATTTTTATATAATTTACTACGGTTACAACCGTAGTTAACACAATATTCAAACCAGGACTCATTTCTTTGGAAGCCAAAGCTTCTCTGTGGATCATGCAATGTGTCCAGACGCACTGTGGCGATTTTTGTTTCACAAGTGCTTGAATACTTTGGAATCTTCCGGACATAGAACGAGCACCATCGGTGCATATTCCGACGCAATTTTTCCATTCTATGTTTGCCTCGTTCATAAAATCATTTAAGATAGCAAATAATGCGAGTGCTGTTGCTTTGAGTTCTATTGGTTTGCAGAAAAGTAATTCTTCTACTACTGACAAATCATCACAAAATCTAACATAGGCAATGAAATGAGCATCTTTATTACTATCTGTTGCCTCATCGAGTTGTATTGAAAACAATTTGTCACGCAACTTCGACAAAAGCTGACACTCTACATCTTCAGCTATATCAGCAATTCGACGGGCAACAGTATCATTTGAAACAGGTATAGACTGCAATTGTTTTGCAAAATTATCTCCAAACATAATTTCTACAATCTCAATTGCGGCTGGCAAAATAAGGGCCCTTACTCTGGGAGTTGCGGTTCGTACCGCAAGTGCGGTATGACGTAGTCGCGGAAACTTGCTGACAATTTTTATTACTTAAAATTTTAAACAATTTTTGAAATTTCTTCACTGTAAAGTTTTAATACTAAATTTCAATTTCCTTTCTCTCTAATTCATTAGATTGTAAAATATATCGTGAGAGTATTCATTATGAACTATGAATAGTTGATATGCATAATTTTACATCAATTTCAGTTAATCCATTTATATTTCCTTTAAGAGGTTACTTGATAAAATGAAAATAAGCTTTGAGAAATGTATTCTATTTTTCCCTTAAAGTGGATTTTTCTCTGATAAAAAATGTTTAATACAAAATTAGTGATATTGTTAAGAAAAACTTTAATTACGTACAACCCATTTCTCTGAAACAAGAGCTAGGAAAATAAAGGTAAGAAACTCATATATTTTGTTATACTAATAAATTTAAAATTTTAGAATATCCGACATTGTATTTTCTTTGTGTCATATCGTTGTTAAAATAACAATAAGCACGCTTCGAAAAATTATGAAATTCTTCAATAAAGTTGCTTTAAATGAATTCTATTTTAAATAATCCAGTTAATTTTATGCTCTAAGAATCTTTATATTTCTTTTTATCATAATACAGGAGACTGTTAAATGAATTTTTGCTCCTGCGATGCATGAAAAATAATATATTAAATTTTTTAACATTTATGTACATTTCACTTGCTAAAACTTAAATGCCGTTTTAAAATTACTTCAAAGATTAACATTATTAATTTTTAAAGAAAGTGCAATAGTTACAATTTAATATAAAAATTATTAATCAATGTTTTACGAATTATATTATAATTTAATACATTTTAATCCCGTTTACCTAAGAGTGAATAAAATAAATTTTACCCAAAAATATGAAAATAATTAGCTTCTCAAAACAATCTTTAGATTTTTCCGTATAAAATATTTTTTCTTATAGGTTTTTGTTAATTTTTATAAACTTTTAACCGCTTAAGAAGGATGTTAATTTGCCCAACACATATAAATTTATATATATTTAAGGCTTTTATATATTCTTAAAAAAGGAGCACATTTTATTTTTAAAGATAAAAACAAAAGTATGAGTGAAGAAATTCATGAAAGGTCTACTGATATGAAGCAAATGATAAATTAATAAAAACTATTTCACATTAAAATATTTTCTAAGTTTCCCGTAATATTTATATACAATCAAAATAATTCTCAGCTCAGAATCCCAAAATAATGCGCTTCAATTCGTTAAATGGTTAAATATGGCAAAAAATGTTTCTTGAACAGGAATTAGAATGTCCCTGAACTAGAATTAATGTGAAGACCTGTTTTAAGTCGTGTGCTATAAAACAAAGGAATTGTCTATTAGGATAGAATATTCTAATAAAATAAAATCAACAAAATCTAAAGTTTTCTGTTTATCATATATTAATAATCTTCTCAATGCAATTGAACACTTATCTATAGAAAATATTCCGCTAAAAGTATATATTATAGCACATTAAAGTTATTCTAATTAAATTAATGAATAGAATAAAGGAATGCCTTTTCTAAAAATTAATAAATTTTAAGATTTCAACATTAAAATGGGTTTTTATAAAACTGCCTAAGAATAGAAAAATATGTTTTTCAGCTATTAAACATTTTTGTATTTCATTTTATTAAAAGTGATAAAGTTAAAATTACTTTTAAATAAACTATTTTAACTGAAATTTAATATATTTCCGTAATTAAAAAAGATAATAATGTAATTGGTTATTGATGATTATTTATATAATTAAAAATAATTCATAAACAATAGAAAACTTTTACATTCTAGTAAAAAAAAAATTCCAATAAAATATTTCTCGTGATAGTGTTTTAAGTGACGTTGAGCATTTGAATTCTAATTTAACACAGATATCTTACAAATATCTAAATGAAATGGAATTAGTTTGGTTACTTAAATTGCTGAGAAAGTGAAAATTTAAATAGCGTTCAAAATAACTCTTTACATGCATTTATCAGCCTAAAAATTTTCCGATTGAATTAAACTAGTCTTCAACACGATATTTCTATTAGTTCACATATATATGTTCACTTCATTTATTACTGAACGTGAAGAATATAGTTTATCAAAATTTATACTAAATGAACCAATTTAATTAAATGCGATATTTTTCTATTAACATAATAAGCAAGTGATAATGATTTTTTTCAAAAACCTATGTTTAGGGAATAATATAAAACAAAGTGATAATAATGTAATTGGTTATTGATGATTATTTATATAATTAAAAATAATTCATAAACAATAGAAAACTTTTACATTCTAGTAAAAAAAAAATTCCAATAAAATATTTCTCGTGATAGTGTTTTAAGTGACGTTGAGCATTTGAATTCTAATTTAACACAGATATCTTACAAATATCTAAATGAAATGGAATTAGTTTGGTTACTTAAATTGCTGAGAAAGTGAAAATTTAAATAGCTTTCAAAATAACTCTTTACATGCATTTATCAGCCTAAAAATTTTCCGATTGAATTAAACTAGTCTTCAACACGATATTTCTATTAGTTCACATATATATGTTCACTTCATTTATTACTGAACGTGAAGAATATAGTTTATCAAAATTTATACTGAATGAACTAATTTAATTAAATGTGAGATTTTTCTATTAATATAATAAGCAAGTGATAATTATTTATTTTCAAAAACTTATGTTTAGGGAATAATGTAAAACAGATGAAAAGTACTTGAGGAATAAACTATATATATTTATTCGCGTAAATATATGTATATATAAACACAAAAATATATATGTGAGACTAACTGAACTTAAAACAAACTAATTTAATTATAATTATATTTTGAAACACCTTTCGGGTGATTCTATCCTTTTTTGCATTTGTGAAATTATTTTTTTTCCGTATCATTCTGGAAAATTGGCTACTTCACATGCAAAAAAAAAAAATAATTCATGCTTGCCTCAGCAATCCTTATAACTCTTTATATAACTTAGTTTAATTTCCCACCGCGTCATCACATAACTAACTATAAACACATTGATTGGTGGGATCACACCCCTATATAAGGTCATGAAAATGTTTTTAGCTACAGATGCCAAATAAAATTATTAAAAAAAAACATTTTTGCTTCTTTGCCCTTTCTACTTCTATGTGTTTCATATTCTAAGATACCGCGATAAAAGAATATATATATATATATATATATATATATATATATATATACACTATTGATTTATTTTATAATTTATTTTTAAAAACTTATGTTTAGGGAATAAAGTAAAACAGATGAAAAGTACTTGAGGAATGAACTCTATACAATATTTATTCGCGTATAGTTATGTATATATAAACACAAAAATATATATGTGAGGATAATTTAACCAAAAACAAACCAACTTAATTATAATTGTATTTTGTAACAACTTAAGGGTGATTCTACCTTTAATTGCATTTGTGAAATTATTTTGTTTTTTCCGTCTCATTCTAGAGAACTGGCGACTTCGGATGCAAAAAAAAGTCATGCTTGCCTCAGGAATTGTTATGATAACTCTTTATCTTGCCTCAGGAATTGTTATGATAACTCTTTATATAGCTTAGTTTAATTTCCCACAAACTCATCACATGACTCACTATAAACACAATGATTGGTGGGATAAAACCCCTATATAAGGTCATGTAACTGTTTTTAACAACAGAAGCCAAACAAAATTATTAAAAAGAACATTTTTGCTTCTTTGCACTTTCTACCTCCTTGTCTTTCATATTCTAAGATACCGCGATAAAAGAATATATATATATATATATATATATATATATATATATATATATATATATATATATATATATATATATATATATATATATATATATATATATATATATATATATATATATATATATATATATATATATATATATATATATATATATATATATATATACACGTACTATTGATTTATTTTATAATTTACTTTTAAAAACGTATGTTTAGGGAACAAAGTAAAACAGATTAAAAGTATTTGAGGAATGAACTATATACAATATTTATTCGCGTATATTTATGTATATATAAACACTAAAATATATATGTGAGGATAATTTAACCAAAAACAAACCGACTTAATTATAATTGTATTTTGTAACAACTTAAGGGTGATTCTATCCTTAATTGCATTTGTGAAATTATTTTGTTTTTTCCGTCTCATTCTGGAAAACTGGCGACTTCGGATGCAAAAAAATATTTATGCTTGCCTCAGCAATTATTATAATAACTCTTTTTATAACTTAGTTTAATTTCCCACAAAATCATCACATGACTCAGTATAAACACAATGATTGGTGGGATAAAACCCCTATATAAGGTCATGTACATGTTTTTAGCAACAGAAGCCAAACAAAATTATTAAAAAAAAAACATTTTTGCTTCTTTGCACTTTCTACCTCTATGTCTTTCATATTCTAAGGTACCACGTTAAAAGAATCGTTTTTCCTGTTTTTCTAAAAGGATTTATGATTTCACATCCTTAAGAAAATAAAAAAAAACGTTGTTGAAATTGCAAAATATACACCGTGTTTAGGATCAATATCAGACATACACATTTCCTCGAAATTCTGAAATTTTAAAATAGAAAACCCCTTCCGGAATGATTTCGTTAGATAATCCGAACAATTTCCGGGTAGCTGAAAGCAGTGGTATTTATATATCATAACCTTTTATTTTCGTTCGATCCTAAAAATCCTTCTTAAAGTATAAAGTATTCAGTATTTTGTAAGCAGGAAACAAAATAGTCATTTCTAAAATAAATTTTGCATTGCTGTTTAGGTGTTCAAAAGGTCAATATTTGTTTTAATGTTATCTAAAAAAAGTTTTTGAGTATTAATGCTTTTTATCCTAGTATTAAGATTCAGTTTAATAAGTCATCAATGAAAACTCTGTGCATTTATTAGATTACAAGTGTCTGGTAATAACAAATGAATTGAAATGGGTAATTATACATTATAAATGTAAATATTGTTTAAATCGGAAGTCAATAAAGGATTTAATAAGAGTCATTTTTCCACCAAAGAAAAAACTTTTTTACTTAGTTAGATATTTAAGAACCATAATACTTACAAGATTGTGAAATTATACATTATAAGCGTAAATAATGTTTGAATCGGAAGTCAATAAGGGATTTAATAAGAGTCATTTATCCACGTAAGGAAAAAACTCTTTTACTTTATTTCATTTTTAGCAACCGTAGGGCATATAAGATTGTGAAAATTATATTCATTATTAATTATTAACTAAGATAAATTAATACTTAATTATTAATTAATTTAAATTTTTAGAATAAAAGCTATTGACTATATAAATTAATTTTCTTTTAAAACTGTTAACAATAATCATTTTACCACAGAAGCAAATCATTCACATTTTTATAATGTAGATATTAACCGATCATAATTACGACGTTAGTGTCACAGTTGTAATTATTAGACTTCTGAAATTATACATTATAAATGTAAATAATGTTTGAATTGGAAGTCAATAAGGGATTTAATAAGAGTCATTTATCCACGTAAGATAAAAACTCTTTTATTTTATTAGATTTTTAGCAACCATAGGACTTATAAGATTGTGAAAACTAAATTCATTATTAATTATTAACTAAATTAAATTGATAATTAATAATTAATTATTAATTAACTTAAATGTTTATAATAAAGGCTGTTGACTATTCAGATTAATTTCCTTTTAAACTATTAACAATAATCATTTTAATACAGAAGCAAACCATTCACGTCTTTATAATGTAGATATTAACCTATCGTAATTACGACGTTAATGTCACAGTTGTAATTATTAGTTCCAAATATTATTTTTTTAAAATTACTTTAAATGCTATATCTTTTGGTTTTTCTCAAATCATTATTAAGCATAATTTAGAATAACTTCCAATAAGATTTTAATTAATTTCTCCAGTATATCTGTTGACAGATTTTTCATTTCAAGTATTGATAAAAGAAGGCATTTTGGAATACCCTAAAATTTCAGATAGTTGTAAGTATATTTTTATGTAATATCAGAATCATAGTCAAGGGATGATGTACGTTTTGTTTTTTCTTTCATATCCAAGCAAGACTGCAAAAATAAAATACTAGGCAGATATGAGTAACATTTTATGCTACAGTAAACCATTTTATTCTCTTTCATATTTTTCTTTAAAATTTCCCTATTTTCATCTATCCTGCATATTATATAAATTGAACTCATTAAATATGACATTTTTACTGTTCCAAACAAACGGTTGATTGTGAAACCCTGTGCTTTTTTCTAAGATTATTACCTTATAAACCAGTGTTTGAGGAAACATATGCAGGCATACATATATACACACCCACATAGGTATGTATGTTTGTGTTTTTGTGTTTGTATATTTGTCCTGTGCATATACGACATTATTTGCTTACTACCGATGCTTAAAATAACCGTTAGTAGTATGCATATAAAATTTGCTTAAATTTTAATTTAATTTCTATTTAATATCAGCCTAATTTTAAATAGTTCTAATTTACCATTAAATATTTTGTGATGTTTTGACATCACCACTTAGAGATAAACTAAAAAATAGACATCCGGACTATTGCCCAGAACATCCATATATAACTATATTGAACTGTCGTGTACAACTGTTCTGTGATGATTCTATCCGCATAAAAAATAATAATAATCAGCATCCCTCTTTCATATTGTAATATGCGTAAAAAACCTTTAACTATTCTTCTTATTAAATTGTTAAGTTTGTTTTACGATTGGCATTTATTTTAATATGTATATCTAAATTTAACCGATTATTTTCTTTAATTTTAATGCACGTTCAAAGTACCGTGCTTTAAAATCATAAAGTTAAATAATAAATAACACATCTACCTGAAAATTTCTAATTAAATTATGTTTTTTATAGTTCACTATTAGATATGACTTATGGAACAAAATAAACATATCAAAGAATGTACACTTTCAGTAAGGGAATTGTGGGTTTGAATATTAATAAGCGTATCACTGTTCGCACGGATGTTTCTAGCCTAACATTTCTGAAACTAATTTTAGATATTGCTTCTGTTTCAATTAGCCATGACTTAGCAAAACATAGACCATAGCATTCCAAAACTAGAAACCAATACTGGAGATCAGTAAGCTTCCACAAATTTTATACTATTACAAAGACTTTTTTAATCAAGAAAAAGCTCAAATATCCTTTATTTAATGTCACTTTATTATCTTCTTTAAACAAACGCATGTGGTTACGCATATCTTTTAAAATTTAACCCTTAATTTGACAAGACGGTTTTTCAAATATTTTTTAATTTTAATTTCTGTTATTTTCCCATGTCAGTATAGACATTAGGAACTCTGTAAAATAAACAAAGAAAAATATATCATTTTCCATTTTTGAGATAATTAATGTCCGCTGTGACGAACACAGACAATTATGTTATATAATAGTTATAAATATACATGTCCAGTGTAGCCAAATAAAAGGTAAGAATTCTCTATAATCAGTAAATGATTTTAACAGAAAACTCTTAAAAATGGCTGAAATAAGTTTTAAGCTTATATTTTTTTAAAAATAGAAAATAACAATAAGAGATAAACAATGGAAAAATAAATAAATAAAATAAAAGATTTCTTTTTCCGTCTGTCTGAAAACAATCTGTTAAACACAAAAACATTCAACATGCTGTGAAGAAAAATCTTCTGTTTGGTTTCACGTAATTGAGTAAAAGAACAACATAAAACCTCAGAGTTGACCAAGGAATAGTTTCTCTGTGACACCAATGGACACTAAACGTCAAAATTGTCCCATTCCATTAGTTTAGATTTTGCACAAGTGAGGGACGTGAAATTCTAAAAGATCCTGGGAACAATTAAATTAAAGAGTTAGATGGGAAATGATAAAAAAAATAAAATATATAAGGTTTGAACATTATAGTTTATTCTCCTATTTCCTCAATACTATTTGTAAAAGATACTCTAAGATAGTGATTTAGTACTTGTTTTCTTTTTTTACCACAAGAATGTTGAAGGAAGATGTGAATCTTTATATTTTATTTCCGTCTGTCAAATGCATTTGATGTCGTTAAGTACTTCTGGCACAAGGGAGATGGGTTTCTTCATGTCCTATGTGAAAAAGAACTAGTAATAAATATTTTCTGATATCTTGTTTCTAGTAAAGAAAATCAGAAATTCTTCTAAAGGGAATAAATAAATTCCAAAGTTGTTGTATATAGCTTACAATAACATTTCTTTCCTGTTGTTACGTTTTAATAATTAAATTAGATTTTGTTTTTTTTTGTATATATATATATATATATATATATATATATATATGTGTGTGTGTGTGTGTGTGTGTGTGTGTGTGTGTGTGTGAGTGAGTGTATAATAAGCGTACAACAGTTAAAAATCTTTCTACAAATACGAATAATAATGTGTAATAAAGTGTATAAGTTTAACCAATATTAAGTTAGCTTCATGTGTATTTAATAAGTCAAATGTTTGGAAAGAATTTAAACGTGGGTTTATTCTATTGACAACAGCAAGTAACTACACTTTTATTATTTATTTAAATTAAATTTTAAAACTATTCCCTTTTCTCTAATATATTACTTAATCTTAACTCACGTTAATTATCGTAATCTAAATCTGCTAAAATATGATTCCACGTTCAGTTCTTAATCTGCCATTCACGTTTCTAACACTATGCTCAATTCTATTAATTTTAAAAGACTTTTGGAAACAATGAAAAAGATTTCTCTGTTATAAATATTAAAAGAGTTTATAAATATAGTTTGTCTCTCAGTAGAAAAAAATATAATTATAATCCTGTGTACCGTGTCCGATTATAGGCGATATGTAGACCCGGATTACACTATAACTAGTAATTTGGACATCATTGAAACGCTCAAAGAAATTATGAGATTGGGAACAAAATTCAAGCTACCTTCTAAATTTAGAAGTAAAAGCATTATTAACAATATTACTACAGATCTTGACAAATTTATGTACAAAATTTGGTATAAATAAAGAAACTTTATGTCTACTGAATCATTTAATTCTTGAAAATTTAAATAAATAGATTAAGTTAAACTATGTTCACGTCCTGCTAAAATAAATAAAATTTGTTGCATATGATACCTAAAACAAGGAAAAGCATTAAATAATTTAAGGGAAATGTATGGTATTACATATGTAGATGAAACAGATACAAAGTATTCCATCAATAAAAAATATTATTATAAACATCTCCAAATTGAAACACATAAGGACATTTTTAACCAATATAAATAACTATTAATATTTTGTTTTATAAATATATAAAAACAGTTAAGTTTAAAATCAGTTAACTTTCATTTCTGTTATGTTACTATTATTCCAAAATTTCATAAACTATATATTATTTTTATGGCTTTCACTTGTGGGCATTTCACACGTGCAATTAAACCTAGTTCAATGTTACTATGCTTTTCAAAATCTCTTATTTCAATGACGTGAACTTTGCTAGTGTAAGAATAGATTTTTTTAATAATGAGGAAACATTTGCATCTGAAGTATTCACCCATATTATGCCGTGGATTATGTTGACCATTTGACTCTTAGAGCAACATATTAGCAGACAAAATTGCTCTCTAAGACAACACAAACAAAGTAGATCCTCGTAATTTAGAAGAAGGGACTAATCAGAAGATGCTTGGCCTGCTAGCTCCAGAGGTATCGTTCCAGAACTTGGAGGACAATACGAGAATGGATCTAATTTACATAACCCAGCCGCCATTAGTGAAACCATTGGATAATTTGCCCTGTTCGAGTCTCACACCTGAAACCCTTTGGTTACGATATCGATGTCTTTGTTGACTGACCTACCGCGAGTTTAAAACTGATATAATATTTATCAAATTAATAATTATATTTTGACTTATAATTTTATATTAATATTCTATTATTTCAAATATACATTCCTACTAATTACTACATTATTATAAAATACGTCGAACTTTTAGTAGTGGAATCAATGGTGTTAGACCTCATTTTTTATCACAGAAATTTGCAGCCAATGATATCCTTGAAATAATATATCTAATCCCAAGTTTCCAAGAAATCGATTAAAAAAAAAACAAATTGGTTATGGAAGTCTATTAATGCCTCAACCACAATTCAGGAAATGAAATAATCTCATCTTATTGAAGGTACTGTTAAAATCTTTAATAGAAGTTCAAAAACTTTTAAGAACGCTTAATTCAGAGGTTTTATTGATGACCCGCGATAAAACCGTAAATGATCATTCTTCAAATTTAGCTTTACTAAAATTCTCGACTTTTTATCCCATTATGGAATTAAACCATAAAAGATAAGATTATGGTGACTTTAATTTACATATTTTATAAGTACTTAAGAAGCATAGTTGTAATGAAAGTTTTAAGAATATTTTATGGTACATGAGGAATAAGATAACAATTTAACATTATAAAGCTTTAGCAGTCTAAATACGGTTCAGAATACGAAATGTATCATAATAAATCTGATTTAAGGAATCATTTTTACCTATGAAATCACTGAATAAGAAAACTTTCTGATTATTTTTTTTCAAATTAGGCATTATTTATGATTCTCTTAATGACTTTCTAGGCAGTTAATATCAAAACTGTCAGCTTTATTTCGGACGTGTATGAATAATTATGGAATAAACCAGCAATTTCTTAGTATATTGGGAAAATAATTTACATCGTTTCTTATTTGTTTAAAATAAACTTAGCATTGTAAAGTTAGAGGCATAAGACTTATATTTTTATGTATACCTTTTTTATTCATTCTTGAAAAGACTAAATGTGTTTAGTTATTTACAAAAATTAAAATAAGATGTTTTGTGAGTTTGTACTCCAAATTCCTAGTAGCTTTACATGTATTAATGGATCAGAAAAAAATTTAAATTTATTTTTTAAGATAAGAAATTTATTTCATCCTTTTTTTCTATTCAACTATTAAAATACAAAGACTAAAGCTACGAATTCGTTCAAAACTTTGTGTAATTTACCCATTAAATAAATAATACCAATCCTAAATAAAGCATAACTATGGTGAATTTTATATATGTATATATATATATATATATATATATATATATATATATATATATATATATATATATATATATATATATATATATATATATATATATATATATATATATATATATATATATATATATATATATATATATATATATATATATATATATATATATATAATATATATATATATATATATATATATATATATATATATATATATATATTATATATATACATATATTATATATATATATATATATATATATATATATATATATATATATATATATATATATATATATATATATATATATATATATATATATATATATATATATATATATATATATATATATATATATATATATATATATATATATATATATATATATATATATGATAGAGGAATGTTTTCATGGAGTTTACTCATGAGATTGAGAAATTACCAGAATTACCAGCTTGAAAAAATAAATTCCTCTATCAGTTTCTCTTCTGTCTGTCTATCCATAATTACCCCCATATATAATTTTATTCTTTTATTCTCAGCATTAGCTGTATATCCGCCCACGCATTCTAAAAGTTTTCTTTCTACATTGATTAATTTATTTGTCTATTGAAAGTTATGATTTCATTCATAGATATGGAATTGTAGGCTTCAATTTAAAGACTTATTTGTCCCTATACTCTTTGTTGTATGTTAACTCTCACATTCGCATTTTATACCATTTAGGTAAGGATACGAAAAGAATAAAATATAGTATAGTTACAATATTTCAAATCAAAAACAATAAATAAAATACTATAACCAACTACTTTGGATTTAATAATCTGTGATAATAGATATATAAAAACAAAAGTGTAGCTTAAGTTTTATGAATAATTGAGAACATTCATTAGCAATTATTTCTGTAAATTTTTGTTTAACTTTTACACTTTTGTTTCATACATAAACTCCAGATATTAAAGATAAAAACTAATAATAAACTTAAAAATTGTATTTTATTTTTCTTATTATTTTACAATCCCAAATGTCATATGACCAGCCTAAAAAGTTCATTAATCTCAGAAATTAATTATATTCCAAAATAATTATAATAATTCATACCACAAACATTTCATAAAATGTTAAAAATGTCTTCTTTGAAAACAGCTGTTCTTAAATCAGGATAATGTTGTAAAATATGATGTCCATTTCTAGTTGATTACTATAACTATGTTAAACGAATCTAAAAAAATTCTTACCAGTATTGAATTTTTAATTTTTTTATATTTATTTGTTGATTTTCGCTTTTGAAGCCTTCTATATTACTTTTTTACTCACTTTCTATTAACACAGTCATTAGCATCACAAACAATTATAGAATCACATGTATAGATTAAATTAAAATACAATTATTACAATTTAAATGATAGATATAATTTAAATTGTATATTAAATTATTATAAATACTTGCCTAGAAT
The DNA here is from genome assembly GCA_032207245.1 of Pardosa pseudoannulata. Lineage (NCBI taxonomy): Eukaryota > Metazoa > Arthropoda > Arachnida > Araneae > Lycosidae > Pardosa > Pardosa pseudoannulata. Next base: position 70,846,861 of record CM063502.1, on the reverse strand, counting down.
TTTTACAATTACTTATAGTTGATAAACATACAGAAATAAGTTTTCATAAATTTCCGAGTAGTCTTGTTAGAAATTATTTCTATGAAATATGTATAGGTTTATCAAGTGCTTTTTGATCCGTAAGTCAACGATTAGAAATAGTCCTAAAGCAATATTGAATTTCAAATTTGATTTTTGGAGACGCTTACATTTTGAAAACCGCAAATACTCACTTATTAATCTCCAAACAGGGTTCCCAATGCAAAGAAAGAAATCAGATGAAAAATTTCAAAAGAGTATTTATAATTTAATTCATAGGCAGTACAGGAAATATTTGAACTATCTGGTATGATGTCTATTCTATGTCTGATGTCTTTGAACTATCTGAATATCTGAATATTCTGATTTCTTTGAACTATCTGGTATGATGTCTATTCTAAAAAATATACACGACCGAAAAGGAGTGATTTATTAATATATAGCAATGAGTTTTATTATTTTTAACAATTTTATCAATATTCAATTATAGCAATAGTTAATATATTATATAAAATTATGTATTCTTATAAAAAAATTAATAATTTCAAACAGAACTCATAAAATATACAGTTATACCCTTGATAGTTAAGGGCACTGATTCCCTCCTTCATGTTCTTCAGTACTACTGGAGTTATATGTATTCCATACAATTCAAAATGTTAGACGTATATATTAAACTCTTAGATATTTATGACAATTTAAATCTTAACGAATAGATGAAATTTCAGAAATTTCTATTATCACTTAAAAGTAACTAACAAAGTAGGAAAATTTAGTTATTTTTTTTTATAATTCCTAGAGTAATTTCATTAAATATTAAATTTTTAAATGTGGATTCCCTTTTTTCCAGTGAAACATCAAATTTTAGTTTTGTAGGTAATCGCATTTTGTATGTTTTAATTTGTTATATTTGTATCTAATAACTCGTAATAATTTATGATTTAGATCCAAACAAAACTATTTTCAATATTTTTATTCTCTTTGATCGAAAAGTATAAAGTTTTAAATTCTAAAGAATTCTCATAAATTTAATAAAATAACAATTTCTTACTGATGCAGTAAATGTAAAATTTACCACAATATATATATATATATATATATATATATATATATATATATATATATATATATATATATATATATATATATATATAAATATATATATAATATATATATATATATATATATATATATATATATATATATATATATATATATATATATATATATATATATATATATATATATATATATATATATATATATATATATATATATATATATATATATATATATATATATATATATATATATATATATATATATATATATATATATATATATATATATATATATATATATATATATATATATATATATATATATATATGAATTTTATACCATATGGATCAAGATTTGTTATTAGTTTATCATATCCATATGTTAATGAAATATTATTGAATTATCATTCGATAAATTAAAAAATTATTTTTTACTAATTTAATCAACTTGATACTAAAATATATAATTTCTGACACTATTTTGCTACCAAGTATCACTCATTCTGCATTGTTTAATCATTTAAAGATCCTTATGTAAAATTAAAATTTGAAAGAAAGTCCAATTTAAATGAAGAATCTTGGTGAATAGAAAATTAGTTTCTTTCTTTAAAAGTGAGAACGGGTGACATATTTCTAAAGCCTTTATGCACTTTTTGCTTTTGACGTCCATTGTTCTGATAGTGCTCTTTAGGGACAGTTTATGACAGCTAGAATCTTTAACATACGCGATAACCATATTTCTGCGAAATAAGTGTTTTTCATGAACTGTGTTTGTATCTTTTCTGAATAAATATACAATTTATTGAAGCAGAATTGAAATGCTTTATATATAACTAATCACGAAATATTCAGTGTTTACTCAATGACGTTTTTATAATGTTTAAGGAGTAACAGGACCTATAAACATTTAAAATTTCGATTTTTAATTTTTTACATATTCTTAATATTTAATATTTGTTCACATTTATCAAGCAAATATTAGTACTAGTTCAGATTTTATACTTAATATGGTTCTTTGATAGACACACTTTGAGATATACTAGCATTTTAATTTGGATTTCCTCTGGTTCATGATTTCAGAATTGAAGCACAAAATTACTTAAAAACAAGATGTGCTTCATTTCTAAAATTTTATCACATATTCCCCTCATTATGCTCTGCATCTAGTAACCGAAAATAAAATTTTACCAAACCAATATTAATATTTTAAGTATAGTTCTTGTGCAATTTAAAAATGTAAAGAAAGTTTAAATATGTTTAATTAAATTTTTAATCTTTATACTAAATTTTAATTTATGTATAACTTTCTTACATAAGTTGGCTCTATTTAAAAAATGACTTTATTATTTTATATTGATTTCAATTGTTTATACTTAACTCTGGTTCTTTAATATTATCATGAATGAATTTTTTATATTTTTTATTTGTTGTAGAGTGCTTAAAAATTTTAATTTTAATATTATTTTTATATTCATGCATTTTATTTTTTATAAGTTAAATATTAAGGTTATATATATATATATATATATATATATATATATATATATATATATATATATATATATATATATATATATATATATATATATATATATATATATATATATATATATATATATATATATATATATATATATATATAGTGTAAAGTTGCTCTTATATGCATTTTATCAGGTTGATAGTGATTGCAATCTGATCATATTTGTTGATCTTTTAGTGGAATTCAAAACTCCTGTTGCCCCTGAAACAATATTTTACAAGATATTTTATAATAATTGTATAATTTTTGTAGGACAGATACATTTCGCTGATCTCATGTAAAAACGAATTTAGAAATTAGTGTCAAGAGGAAGAAAATTTCTTTGAGTAGAAGTTATAGAAACTACTCTAAAAATATTAATAATTTGTTTTTGAAACTAGATCAAAATATCTGTACTTCACCGAACAGTAATCGTTATTTCTTGACATATTTCGTGTGTATTAGCGGCGTATGGGCAAACTTTAAAGCTGGAGGGTCGGGTATAATTATACGTCTGAATTTTTCTTCTGTGTCATTTACAATTCGTTTTCATCATAAAACATAACAATGTATGCTATTTTGAGTACCTATATTTTCAAAGAAAATTCATTTTTCATTTTTATTAGTAATTTGTTAAAAATTGAAAATATTTAGAGATTTTCAAACAACTATAAACTCCACCAACCATATAGCTCACTTCGATACTTACATGGGCACTGAGGATTCAGTAATAGAAGGAATGTTATTACATATTTATTATTACTGTGGTATAGCTAGATTTTGCTGGCTTCCTGTAAAAAAATATCAACGTATAAAGTTGTAAAAGAAAGTGTTTTTTCTATTTTATCCGTGCTGCAATATCAAGAGCAATGTTTGTTTGAGTCGTCCTTGGTAGTAAGTAATGCTGGTTTCCTACGTATGTGAAAAAGTATAATGTGTAAGTAAATGATTCACGCAGAGTCTATCGTAAATCATTACTAGAAATTTAAATTAAAATGTTCCGTTATGAAAATACTTATTCACACCTTATGAGATATGATCAAAACAATGGTTTTAACAGTTAACAATGCTAGTATTGAAAACAACATGAACATGTTTTCAAATAACATGGAAATCTAAGATCTATAGGTCATGGGCGTAAATTGTAGGCTCCGATAAACCATTACAATTTAAATATTTAAGAAAACAGTAGCAATAATAATAATAATAATAATAATAATAATGCACATATTTTCATGAAACAATAAATATATCTCTATTGATAACCATTTAGAATAAACTATCTACTGCAAGATAAAGACCGTCCTTTCAGCGAAGTCCTTAGGTGTAAAATCTACTTTTATGAAAGGTCATAACTGTTTTTTTTTTCAATGTAGCAGGCTATACAAACATTATCCTAACATACTATACAAGGATGCAAAGCTTTTATCATTTAGCACCACCCAGGGAGCAGGTGTAGCTTAAGGTATGCTATGGACGAGTAACATTATTCCCCACTAGGTCCTCGTAATTTAGAAACAGGGTCTAAGCAGACTACCCCAAGGCTTGGCCTGCCACCTCAAGGGGTATAAAACAATTGATTCTAATTTCAAACTTGATTCTAAATTGATTCAAACTTGATTCTAATGCCTATACAAGGATGCGAAGCTGTTACCCATTTAGCACCACCCATGGAGCAGGTGTAGCTTAAGGTATGCTATGGACACGAGTAACATTACCCCCACTAGTTCCTCGTAATTTAGAAACAGGGACTAAGCAGACTACCTCCAGGCTTGGCCTCCCCCCCCAGAGGTATCGTTTGAGAACTTGGATGACTTTGTGACCACTAACATATTTAAGTGACCCAGTCACCTTTAGCGAACACGGCCCAATTATAACAGTTGTGTATTGGATTTCAATAGATTCTAGTAACAATATCTTAAAACAATATTATCCAGTCCTTGAATTTATAAAATAATTAAAGTAATACTCAAATAAATAAAACAAATTAATCATTATCCTTTAAACTAAAGAACTGAGTGTATCATTTTAGTAAAAGAATCTATAGGTTCGAATTCCACAAATGGCCTGGATGACTATAGATATTTTGAATCACCTTTTAGCAGCATGTCTTTGTCTAATTAGTACTATTTTGCAAAAAAAATTATTCTAGTTCTTCAAATCCACTCAAATAAATCTATTAACATACTTGTGTCTTAATTACAGGTCTGTGAATACTGTTGAAAAGTGCATTTTCAGTGGTCCATTCAATTATTTCATTTTACCATTGGCATAAAAGGTGCATTATAAATATTTTATTAACAAAATGGATTAATTAACTTGAAATTCGGTCTTTTTTCTCTTTATTCCAACAGTTCATTTCATAGATATTTGAAAACTCATCACAAGATATATGAAACCACTTACACCCCCCCCCCCCCCCCGCTCCCCCCCCCCCCCCGGGACCCCCCCCCCCCCCCCCCCCCCCCCCCACCCCCCCCCACACACACCCCCCCCCCCCCCCCCGGGGGGGGGGGGGGGGGGGGGGGCCCCACCCCATGGATATCAATTAAGCACTAAATGCGAAATTAAACAAATAAATATACGAAACAGAAAGATTTTTATAAGTTCATTATCCAGTAATTAGAAGTCGTTTTCTTTAGTTTATTGATAAAAACTAAACAATGATCTTAGCACTCAGTTGCAATGAAGTACCATTTCATCGATTTACGTTTCATGGTTCTATAGAAATTAAATGGACATTAATAATAAATGAAAGCAGTTAATTAGTTTGATAAGAAATTTAATTCATTCTCGTGATAAATTGAAAAACCTTTAAGAATAAATGCAGAAAAATAAAATATCTTTTAGTAAAATTGATGTCTTAATTTAATCTAACTATAATTACATTTTCATAAGGTTCTTTATTTTTACCGTATTGCATTTAAATAGGCTGAAAATATGTTTTATACACTGTGGTACATTAACAGTCAAGTTCAATTATCCTTATAGAGCTCATTATTTAGAATTTTAATATAGATTTTTCGTTTAACTTATAACACATTTTTCTAGAGTTCCCAGCATAATTTCGATTACTATAATTTGAAACCTTTTAAAATAAGTTATATTTTAATGGAATTTTTATTAAAGTCATTCTCTTAATTCTATATACAGCAGTGACTTCAATTACAGCTTTAATTCATTCCGTGACGGGGTTCGTAATTCCTATGTAAAATTTATTATGTCCTATTAAAAGGAATTGAAAAAACATTTATCAGTTGCAGAGACCTGCCTCCTATAAATTTCTTCCCAGAAAAATAACACCACCTTTTTTTAGCTGTTTAAAGAATAGAAATAAATTATAAATAATGAGCACTATATAAAAACATATTTAAGCCGGCACCAGTCTCGTCTATTTTTAAAATGCTAGTGCCTGTATCAGTCGATTTGCCATCGAAGCTGCCAGAAAATATCGAAGAAGAAATATTTTCATTTATTTTCCTCAAGTTGTTTTTAAAGACTTTATTGTAATTAGTTTTATTGAATTGCATATATGCTGCGACTTAAATAAAAGGATTTATAAAATAGTAAAAGTCACCTGAAATTTATCTTAAACCATTATCTACTAGCACTATGGTGTAAAAGGCCTATATCTTAAGGAAATGACAATAAAATGCTGAAACAAAATGTTAAAAAAAGTAAAAATGATTTCAGTACATGCAGGTTTACTGAATAACAAGTGAAACATTAAAAATCAGTCAGAAGTTTAGTTAGAAGTTAGTATTTCCCCATTGTTATTTTAAAGACTGAAAAGTTAGGGACGTGTATATAAAAATCGTGGTTAATCGACCAGCGCGTGATTAAGTACTTCCGGGTAAAATATAATTGATGGAAATGAGATTGTATTCTTGTACATTATGAGCAGTATAACTTGAAGATAATAAACAGGTAGGGTTTAAATCCTAAAAAAGATATGTAGCCATTCAAAATTGGATTTTAACAGTTATTCAGAGCTCAATTATCATTTGTGTGGTATATAACTAATTTTTCTTGTTTACATTATGTCTAGCAAAACAAAATCATCGATTTTTTTCCAGAAATCATCTTAAAAACTGTTCTTATGCGTTTGTTGCATGAGGAATCAGTATTTATTAAGAATAAAAAATTTATGCTAGAAAAATGAAATTTGAATATGTTAATACAAAAAATAAAATAGTCTTTTAATGTGCATTTAAGCTAGATTGCTATTTATTTCTTTATCATTTAACTTTTGCTTAATTTTTCTTTTTTCTCAATACTGACATTTATAACTTTGTGCTTCAGTTGTATATCGGGTTTCTGTTTGTAAATGAAAACATTCCTAAATTCGGAAACTCGTAAAATGAGGTATCACTGAATGTCATATTTTAATTCTGCTATAATAGACATTGCAGAAAATATTTTTTAAAAATGAGATAAAATAATGAAAATATTAATTTTTACAGAATACATTGCTTCTAATAGTCTTTTAGGTACAATTTTTATATAATAAACTTTTTGACAAATATTAATTTGATGTAACTTTAGTTTATATGCCATAAAGTAAAAAAGTTGATATTTTCCAAAGAATTACATATGTACTGCAAATTAAATAATTTATCGGATTAAATAATTAATCGTATTTTAACAGTTAGTCAGTGCCCAATTATCATTTGTGTGGTAAATAATTAACTTTTCTTGTTTAAATTATGTCAAGCAAAACAAATTCATCCATTTTTTCCAGAAATCCCCACAAAAACTGTTCTGAACGCGTTTGTTGCATGAAGAATCAGTATTTATTAAGAAGAAATAATTTATGCTAGAAAAATGAAATCTGAATATGTTAATACAAACAATAAAATAGTTTCATGTGTATTTAAGCTAAATTGCTATTTATTTCTTTATCATTTACCTTTTGCTTTGTTTTTCTTTTTTCTCGATACTGACATTTATAACTTTGTGTCTCAGTTATATACCGGGTTTCTGCTTGTAAATGAAAACATTCCTAAATTCACAGACTCATAAAAAGGTATAGCTGTATGTCATCTTTCAAATCTGCTATCATAAACATTGCAGAAAATATTTGTAAAAAATGAGATAAAATATTGAAAACTTTAATTTTTTACAGAATACATTGCATTTAATAGTCTTTTATGTGCAAATTTTATAAAATAAATGATTTGACAAATATTAATTTCAATTAACTTTAGCTTATATGCCATAAACTAAGAAACGGATAATCTTCAAAAGAATATAACAGGTAGGAAATCCCCTAAAAACTGAAAAAGTATTTGCAAACTCCAAAAATTTGTTTTGATTAAACGTATAAAGATACAGTTTATAATAAATACATTGTATGTTGTAGTAATAGCTCTATTTATTATAGAATGATATAAAATAAAAAACCTTTTACATTTATATGTTGGGAAATAATTCACAATACAGTTAGACAGAAATTTACAATTTGCAGTTAAATTTGAACCAGATGAAAACACAATATCGCTTTAAATAACTGTGAAATAAATAAAAATAGCTTATTTGGGAAGCCTACTCGTTAGAGTAAATATTCACACAAGATAAATATATTAATGAAATACAGACATATTCAACATATTTTCTAATGTCTGATGAATTTCTCGGTTTTTATACAGTGAATATAAAATTTTATAATTAAATGGTTTTGCATTTAAATCAATAAGTAGCTACTAGGCAAAAAGTGTTTTATGTTTGATTTGATTTAGTTTGGAGCTCTACGGTCTACATTTTTGCCACACAAAGGATATTGAAACCGGAGCCTACTTAAAGTCGAATCCGAAAGGCTACGAACAACCATGCGACAGCAGGATTCGAATCCATGAACTCCGGTACCGAAAATCAGAGCCCTAACCATTCAGCTATCATTTGAAAAACTGCTTTAAGATTCTAAATTTTAAACCCACAAGCTGAGAAATTTTATTAGTATCCATAGAAATTCAAAGTAAATAGATCTGATTTTATAAATAATTTTACAGTTATGTAAAATGAATATTCTTAGAATACAAATTCTCTGGAATATTTCTTCCATAAGATAAAATATCCATTAAGAATGTCCAAATCTAAGAATACGTTTGACAGCGCTTCCAAGAATTGACTAACTTTTATTTGAGTAAAATAACTCAACTTTTATTGAATGACAAAGTTTTATTTTAGCTTTACGACTTCACACTCTTATTCTTGTTTCATATAAAGTAAGTCTCTATATATTGATATTGATATACCATTTATTTTCCGTCAAATAATTCATAAAGAACCCGTACTAGAGAATTTTTTACTAAGCAAACTTCCCATCTCAACTCTTCCAATAGAAAAATTTTCCGTAAACACCACATCGGAAAATAATTTTCTTCCTAGTATTTTGAAAACAGGAACTTTAAGTTCACAGAATCAGTTTACTGAGAGAAAGCTCTCTAGAAAACATTGTATTCAGTTAATAATCATTTGAGTTTTTTGCTTACTGCTCAATATGTGAATGTAAATATTTGGAAAATACAGAAATTAAAGTTTAAGTCTTTTTAAACTAATGCCGTACGAATCAATTTAGCAGTTATGCTTGTTATAATTTCAAAATAAAATGTGTTTTGAAATACGTTATCAGATTATTTTCGTTACTTTTTTTAAAGATTATATACTACAGGTTTTGTTATAAATGAAGAAATGATTTGAAAGCCAATGTATTAGAGTCATTTCAAACTTTTACCTATATAGTCTACGGGCCTACTGTGCCAATCTCCGTCTACGTGACCAGTTGCCCTGGGGTGCGAAGCATACGTTCCGGTTAGATGGTCAATCTTACGCGGAACCCTCAGTGTTTAGTTCCCAAACACTCTTGGTGCTCAGTTCACTCATGTCCTCTACCCACTGAAGGGAGGAAAGTCTGAGTCAACCTTGCTTAACCTGGGGATCTAACTTCGTACCTGTGTCGTGGCAGCGCCAAGCTCTACCACAACGCCACTGGGCTTACACCTATCTAGTCTATTTTTAATAATTAGAATTTCTGCCACTCCAATATAGAAAATACAAAATAACCAAGAGCCAATTACTTTTTTACCAGTCAAATTATTCTTTCCGGTTCCTTCGATAGAAAATGTGCCCGCAAACACTCTACTGTAATATTAGGGTTTTTTTTCTAATATTTTGAAAGCAGAAAACTGACAGTTAGAGGATTTATAGGAACTTATAGGTATCAGTTTATTCACGAAAAAATTTCTAAAAAACACTGTATTCTGATAATAATAGTTGAAAATTTTGTTTTTCTCCTACAGATTAATGCAGAAATGTAAAATTTTGGTAAATAAATGAATTAGACCTGAAGCGATTTGAAGCAGTTCTCATACCTGAGATTCTTTACTGTGCATATTTGTGATCCTATACATTTAAAAAAGTTTTTTTCAAATAGACTTTCATGTTCTGAGTTGTTACATTACAACTTTATTAACCAGAAAAAAACATTTATTTCTACTTATTTTTCTTGAAAACCAAGAAATGGTTTAGGAAACAAATCACTTACAGCTTAAGATAATTCAAACTTTTCTCGTATAGAAGAAGTTTAAGTATCTATGTTTTTTGCATACGTGCTATAAAAAGTATCTTTCAGATAAGAATGCGTACTTATTTTATAGTTTAAAATTTTATTTATTACAAATTTATATTAAAATTTGAAATATGAAGTAAAAATATCGAAATAAGATTTAATTTATAAATACATGAATATAAAATTTTCTAAAGTAAATGAACTAGAACTTAAGGCAATTGCAAATGTTTCTCATACTACTGATATTTTATAGCTCACTTTTATTATCTTTAGGATATAATAAGTGTTTAAAAAATATACTTCTGCTTGCTTAGATGATAATTTAATATTTTATTTCATCACAAGTCCTTTTCATCACAAACTGCAAAAATATCGGAATGCGTTTTAAAACTAAAAATATTTTTTACAGTCTAATACTTTTTACTAAGTGCATTTATTCATATATTTTGACGAATACGAAACACGCTATAGCAAAAACAAAATATTTTGAATTACACGGCGGGATATAAGTTGTAATGAAAGCTATCTTTTTGTGAAATATTTTTCAAGTCTAATATATTTGAAAACTATTTTTTCTAATATGCGAAATGCATCATATCGATGTAAAAAAGTTTCGTAATTCAAAATTGTTTTTAAAAGTAAAATTTGACGACTGTAATAAATAGCGAATATTCGTAATAAAATACTTTTAAATGTCTCAGCAATAACTTACATGAAATGCCTATAAAATATTTTACCCGTCTATATTATCCTATAAAATACCAGTCAAGAAAACTTTATAATAGAATATTAAAAGTTTTATACCAAGTAAATTTGTCGCATTTTACAGTTCACAAAAAAAAATTAATTGATAATCTTTTATATGGGAAATATTCTTGAAATATCTGTGAAAAATTTAGTAATTCTTTTTTGGTCTTATAAGAAGATTATTAAGAGTTAAAATCCTATACTTATAAATACATTCTGCTGATAAAAAATATTCAGATGGTTAAAAATTTTCAAACACTTTTTAGCATTATGGTATTTTTAAATACCATACGCAATGATATTTGTGCATAAAGATACTGGATATAAAGTTAAACATGTATAGAACGAAATTAATTTGACCCTACATATTAACTTTGATTAATACATTCTGATTCATTCTTTAATGATAATAGTTTTTTTATGCTCCTAAGTGAAGGAATAATTTAATATTTGCATATATGTTAATGTATGAAAACCTATGGTATAAAATGGGAATTAAGGAGACAAATTAATATTTTAATGTATTTTCATTATGAAATACAATTATCCTTACATTTAGGTATTATTTTATTGTTACTGGTAAAAATGTCAAACAAAATTGTAAGTGTGTTTTACGCTGACCCATCCGAAGACATACAGCAGCAACTAATAATGACCATGTAGCGACAGTGACTCCATAATGGCTACCAAGCCACCGCTGACCTACGAGAGGCCCATCATGGTCCGATTTTCATTTAGTCCAACTCGGTAAGGAGCAAACTCTACAGAGGTAAGCTCGAGACTACCGAGAAGGACATAGGAAAAGATCACTCAGGTACCCCGGGATCGTGAAACCCGTACACACCTAAAGCAACCAAAATTGTAAAGTAGCCAATGTCATAAGAGTGTCAAATCCTAGAATAATAAAAAATACACTCCTTATTATTTGTCGATACAAAATAAATTCATCTTCTACGGTACGCATCTTTGAATTTAGAATGCAAGGCATGTTTAGTATTGAGATCAGCTGCTCTGGAAGAGATCGGTATGAGATGGTTTGAATGTCACAAAAGGTTTTTTTTCTACCACAGTGTTTTACATATAGCGATTTTTAGTTGATATACTAACTAAAATATCAAACAAATTCTACTACTTTTGTACCTTAAGACTCTGTCTTTTTTTTCCAAAATACAATTAAGTGCAAAAAGGGACAGGTTTTGAGACATTGAAGTCTATTTATAAGAAAAGATCACAGTTACTAAAACAGAACTGTAAGAAGCTTTTGAACTGTAAAATAAGAATTGGTCTATGTATGTGCATTATAATAAAATACCGAAAGAAAATACAAACAATAAATTCCCATTAAAATGTAAATAAAAAACCATTTTAGATAGGTTATATTACTATATAAACAGCCAACGTAGATATAGGGGGTTTATAAAAATCTTGAACATTTAGACAAGATACTTTAATTAAGAACTGAAACTGTTTATAAAGTTAAGAAAATAGATTTCAAAATTTTATACTAAATTTTACATAGACATATACTTTTTGTTAATAATAGTCTGCGTGTAACAGCTCATACATAAAAACAGCAACATTATTAATAAATATGTGTATAACATATCTATTTCATTTTGTGACATTTTAATAAAATGTTCTAATAAGGTAAAATGTTTAGTGTCTAATTATTGATCTTTAATAGCATAAAACTTCAATAGTATCAATTTTAATAATCAATGCAAATAATCTTTCAAAATACAATGAGATTATTTTTCAATGTAGAGGAAATACTAGAAAATATTACAAAGAAGAATATTTTCATAAATTTCCACACTAAAATGGTTTTAGTGATACTAATAAATGCAAAAACGGTAATGCAGTGCAAAATACATAATTTTTTAAACTTCACTGCTGCATTTTGTTTTATATAAATTTTTTATATTCACAGGATAATTTTTTTATAACCGTTAAACATCTTTTTATTTAACTTGTTTTTAAAGGAAGTCAAACAAAATCGTTAATTTAGGCACACAATTTCATTAAGATATAATGGATTGCAAATAAAACGTAGAAATATTAAACTAGATAAAAATAGTTTGTAAGGTGTCGAAAAATTATATCTTCTATTATTTTTATATTAAATACATGCATACTCCAGTATATTATCTATCTTATAAGAAATGCTTACATTTATTGTAATAGTATATACAAAGCTTACTTTAAATTATCATCTCGGATTATATAAGAGGATAATTTATATTGCCAATTAAAATTATTTTAATGAAATTTAAGCTACTGAATTATTTTTTAAAATCATTAATTGAATACTGTATCTTTAATATTTTAAAGATATAATTTATAGATTCAACAAAGAGTAAATAGTACAAAAACCCACGAGATTTTGTCTTATTAATTATAGTTTATTTTCTTTCTTATATGTATACTCATATATGCAATCATTAATTATGTTAAACATAATAAACATCGAAATCTGCAACATCATTTTAAATATATATTTGGAGGTAACAAAGGAAATATATTAATTGAAATATAATATCACTTGGATGGCACGCATAGTAACATTGAAGATTAAATATGTTATTTTTCCTGTCTAATACATGAAACAAACAGGTTTTAGCCTTTACTTCTCATTATGAAGAATAGAAAATGCATAAGGTTCACATTCTAATTAATATTTTATTGAATCGGAATGAATTGAAAATGTATCATTGATAATTCTTCCTTTTCAAATCTAATTATAATGTGAAATTTTGTTTGCTTACCGTATACCAAATAAACCACTCAAAGAGAAAAATGCTTATGTATTTAGGTTCTAAATTATTCAAATGAAGACATTCCCATTTAAAATCATAAAATATTTAAATATAAAAATGCATTAATACTTTTTTTACGGATGAAGGAGAGCTGAACATTTAAGTAAAGAGTAATTATACAAGATTGGTTTTAAAATTACTAGTTTAAAAGAAATATTTTGATTAATTAGAATATTAAATACTTAATAACCTAAAAGAAACCTAATGAAAATCGAAACATTAAGATGCCACAAAACAAATTTGAGTTTAAAGGAATTTCGATCTCGATTTCTTATGTTATAATTAAAGTTAATTCCTCATTAAAATTCCTAACTTTTTCCATTAGAGGTTCTTCATAGTGGTACCATTTTATGCAAATTCGCGTGGAGTTTTAAATGACAAAAATGTAGCGTATGCAAAGTATGTTCTTCATAATCATTGCAAATGGTATTCAAGTATTATTTTTAGATTCCGTTTGCTCATTTTTCTTCTAATGATTTGCACTTTTTGTTTGTAGATTTTTTTTATTTAGAAGAATATCTTCAATTAATTCATAAGAGTAGCTGATAAGGAAACAAAATAAGGGAGATTAGAAATTATTAAATTGAAACATTGTTGCTTTAACGGTGATAGCTGATGTTTAATAATAAAACCTCTATACTATTAAATTATTTTAAAAGTTATAAAAGGGGAAATTATTTTAAAACTTTCAATACACTTTAAATTTATTTTAATGTTTGATTCCATAGAAATAAAAAATATTAAAATTTACTTTATCTTATATTAAGTTAATGTTATTAGGTCAAATTTTTTAAATTTAAAATTCATTCGAAAATTATTAAATATAATGTTAATCTTCCAACTCAAAAACAGGTGTTTCAGTGGGGAATTAACTTATAATAAAAGTTAACATTCATCGATTAATTTGCACTCATTAAGTACAATTATAGTAGCAAGTTATAAATTATAAAATATTAAATATTTGTGTTTCATAACAGATGAACAACAAGTGGTTTCACAATATATGAAAAGGAACTGCTTGAACAGTCAAAACATTCATTTGGTAAGGCGAACATTTCAAACATTATTTATAAATTGACTTCGTTGTTGTCAATTAAGGCTAAAGTATTTAAGAATGGTTCATTCTGAAAATAAAATGCATTCCAGAATTTTTTTGAAAAAATTTCAATAGTTGAATATTCTCGATCTGTAATAATTAATTATATAACTGTATCGATCAAGACCAGTTAAATATTATTTTTAACTAGGATTACATTATTTATTACACTTTTATTCTCAATTTGATTGGGAATTAGTTAAACATAATGGAAATGTCATAATTAAAATCATAAATAAAAATAAGATGTAAACTGAAAATAACAATTAAAAACTACTCCCCTAATGAGAAATCGTTAGGGAAGATACTACAGGCAAATTCTGAAATCTAAATCTGTAAACTTCTGATTCAGAATAAAAAGAACAACAGGTACTTTCAGCTAAAATCTATGGAATTGCGCAAATACTCAAATTATTTATTTACTGAGGGTATTGTATTCAATAAAACATTGAAGTGCCACTGAATTAGGGATAGAAAAGGCTATGCAATTTGTGTAGCGCTGTGCATTATTTAATGAAAGCGTTGTGGTAACTGTATATATAGCGCGCACTGTAGTTGTTCTGAATTAGTTGTTGGAATTGCCAGCTTGAGTAAACTGCCTGATTTAGACCCCTTCAATCGTGGACAAATTGTAGGTGCGATACACATGGGTCATTCCATTTCAAAATCGTCAGACAGCTAAGATTTTCAAGGTAGACAGTGTGATAAATATACCAAGAATACATGGATGGTGGAAAAAAACTACAAAGGACAGTTATGGACAGCTTTAGCCAATATTTGTCAAGCCATTCTCTTGAACGTTTCCAGAAACTTTTTGAATCTATGCCTCGTCGTGTGGCAGCCATTATCAAGAACAAAGGAGGCCCAACTCGTTACTAGGTAGATATCCCTAATTCTGTGGCACTTCAGTATACTTATAACTTCATTTGGGTGGTAGCAAATAAAGTTGAATCCAGATAAAGTTCATTAATAAAATATGAAAATATCGAAGAACATACTAACATATTGCCATTAATCCTTGGTCAGTACATAATTATTAGTGACTACTACTATAAAAAGTCGAAAATTCTAAGACTCTCAATCTTCCATCTCCATATCCCCTATATAATAATAGCCTAAGTTATCTGTCCGTCTGTCCTCGAATTTATGAAGCGGTTGGGCCTGGAATGGATTCTTTATGAGTTAGGGTTAGCAAAATTCAAAACGAGTTCGAAATCCAGTCCTTACCCCTTTTTGATCATTTTAAGACATTATTTCAAGCCCTATTTTCTCTTTTTGAGAGCAGACGATTAAATTCATCAATTTGTCACATAATAAATAGGTAAAAATAACATTTTTTCTAGCATTAAGACGTCATTCCCTTAATCATCTCATTTAATCATTTCTTATTTTAAACTATTTAAATATGGTATGCATTATTTTCATACGTTTTATCACTGAACGTAGATATTATGTATATAATTATCTTTTATATTTAACTTAAATAATAGAGTAAGTACATATGAGACAATTTTAAATTAAATCATCGATTTTTCTGTGTTGCAATGAAAGTTTTATCATCGCTATTAACAACATTAAATTCTTTTCATAAAAATCTAGGAATCTATTTCGCGAACTAATAAATTTTTAGCTTTTAAGTTATATATCTTTGAAAATTAAGAAGTTTGTTTGTTTGATCGTTTGTTTCTTATACGTAACCACACGGTTTGCAATTTATTCTCTAAATTTTGGACATCATTCATAAATACCTCCAAATAATCCCTGTCAATATCAAAACCTCTGCTGTTCATCCTATCACGTAATGTGACAAAATAAATTAAAGTTTGAAACTAATATACGGTCGGTAAAGATAAACAAATTATTGGGTGTGTACCAGAAAATTCTCAGTCAAAATGAAAACCATTTTTTTACCTCCCTCATAGGGTACTTTAAAATTCTGGAAAATTAAAAATTTTACTTATCCCGTCATATGACGGGCTATATACTAGTAGGGATATAACAAGTAAAATCAGATAAAATATGAAAAGAAATTTCTTAATTAATACAATTGTTCTTTTGCGAATATTTTCAGCATTACTTGTTAAGTTATTTAGATGATGACAGTTAAGACTGGGTGAGAAATAGAGAACAATAATAAAATACGAAGTGATTCAAAATTCACTAATTGCCTATGCATCGATAAAAAATCAATGAAGCAAACGAGGAAAATGGAAAGAAAATTAATTGAGAAATTAAGTATTTAAATATGATTAGTAATGGCTTAATATTCAATAGTTAATTCAATAGTAACCATTAGTACTAGAGAGATACATATAACAATGTATTAGAATTCGAAAAAATTTCTTCTGCTATATTATTATGAAAGAGCGTTAATAAGGTTATCAATTATTGCAATACGGTAACAATAAAACAAAATGCCTTTTCGTCTTGTACAACATCATTATATGCCTGAGCAGCAGAGTAATTCGAGAATTAGAGGGAAAAAAATTAAAGAATTAAATGTTAAAAAATGACTTAATAATAGAGAAGGCTAAAAGATGGGTTCCATTAAATATAATAGAAGAATTAAAGTAAATGGATTCCACTTTTAGACTGTCTATTAAGAAAAGGGATTTCATAGAGGGATATTTTACAGAATCCAAAAATTTACATTTCAAATTCAAAGTGCACCTAACTTTAAAATAATTCATGGATATTAATGTTCTTTGAGTATTATTTAAAGCATATATAAAGTTCATGCTTAATTTCATCCCTATAAGGATTAGCTTCCTTTTTAAAAGTATATTCTTGAAGACCTTGTTGATCCTTTAAATGTTAGGTGAATGTCTTAAGGTTTCAAATCCACATCTGAAGTCAGAAATAAATAACATGAAGTAAACTTACTCAGAATAAAGTAATTCAAATTGTGTTGATGAAATAATATTAAATTACCTTATCACACATATAAAACTTAAAATATGAACCATAGACACACATACGCACACATATATATACATATATGGATTAATACAAAATTATCATAAGCATCTATAACCATATAAGCAATATGTTTCACTACATGTACTCCCCTGTATTATTTATTGGCACTATTTAAGACTCTTTAAATTCATTAGATTATATATTTACTTTAACACTCTTATTAACGTGTGTTATTCCGAAAGTGTTTAACTTAGTGATATCATATTATGCTCGTTTGATGAAATAATAAGCGATGAGATAACTACATGCATAATTTTAAATACCAAATAACACAATTACTGAATAATAACTGAAGGTGCTTTTAAAAGTACCTAAAGTACCATTTTCTAGAAACCGAAGAAGAGTAGCATATTTTTTGTAATGGATGTAATGTAGGATACAGTTATCTTGGCTATAGTATATTTTCTCTCATGCTGTAATAAATCACATTTTACCTTCGCCTTTTTCTTGCAAGCAATTGTAGAGTGAGACATTATGGGCAATCAGCCAGAAAAATCCAGGATTGTTGATTATTTTGCTGGTCTTACCGGTGTTCCTAGAGCAATGCAAGAAAATGTATTCACTAAACATTCATTTACGTTAAAGGAAGGGTTAGTTTCATGAAGGTTTTTATGGGTAAGTGATTCAGGGTTGTACTGCAGGTAAGTTAAAAATCCTCCGATAGCAAAAGCTTGATCCTTTCAACCGCATATCATATCTATACCTATTTTCTCTTTTTGTATAGATGACAATTAAGCAACTTGGTATAGATGCGGTTTTACCTAAAGCAAATGTCCCCCAGGGGCATACCTGCTTTAGGCTTCATGTACCCGGGATACCTGAGTGATCTGTCTTTCGTAATTTCTGGTAGTCACAAGCTTACCCCTGTAGTGTTTGCTCCTTACCGGGTTGCAGAACATTAAAATCGGACCATGACGGGTCTCTCGTAGGGCAGCAGCGGCTTGGTAGCCGTTATAGGTCACTGTTGTAATGACTGGTCTTCAGTGGTTGCTGCTATATGACATTGATGGGTCAGAGTAAAAACACAATTACCTTAAGCACATTACTTTTATCGCTGCTTCGAGTGCAACACGAGAAATTCACGATGGACGGCTTAGAGTGGGAAAAGTGTTGCCTCCTGTCTATTCTTCCCTCTTCGTTTTCTATGAGCAGAGATCTCAGTGTAGTGGTGTAAATAAGAGAAACAACAACACTACATAGCTTGATTAATTGATTCAACCACGCATCATATAACAGACCAAGTGTAATGATCTTATATATTTGAAAAAAGGGCATTAAACACTTCAGTATGGTTGGTCTATACCTTAATTTGTAATACCACGCAATTTATCTCCAGCATTCACCTGGTTACTGTTGTATCATTAATAAGTTATTAGTGGGATTTGCAATAGAAATAAAATAAATTTATTCCTAGAAAATGAACAATAACAGCTGTACATTTAAGGAAAAACTCTTAAACATGGGGAGGAAAGTTTGTTTTTAACAAACAAAGTAATTAAATAAAAAAATCACTATTACCCTTACTATTACCCTCAATACATTTACTATAATGAAAATTGAAGATTTTGAATTATTATCATATTAAAAAGTCTTATAATGTATCGATATTTATATATAAATCTTATGTGAATTAAAATTTTAATTTCCAAAGTGTTTTATTAAACATTAACTTGAACGAATTACATGACTACATCTTGTTACCGATTACCCATCTCTTTTAAATGATAGGGGAATTTATGTTTCTTTAAAATAAAATTCGCTGAATTATTTTATTAAATATTTGATCCTATGCACAGTGGCAGCTTGTTAGATAAAAGCTGTCAAAACTTGAAGTCAATTTCTATAAAAAAGGTGTTTAAAGAGTAATTTTTTTCTACTTTAAAGACTTATTTATTTTGACATCCCTACTAATGCTTCCCTAAAATTACTTTTAGCTCTCCTAGTAAATTTAATTTACGAGAATGTGCGTGTTTTAAATTTTTTTTACCTAAAAATAATTCCTAAGCCTCATTATTTTTAAATAGTTTGCACGTAAGTAAATTTTTCCTCTTTTTATAATAATTAAAAATATGTGCATGTTATTATCTTTAAATATAATATAATATATTTTTACAATTATTTCCTAGTTACTAAATGTTATGAACAGTAATGGATAAAAATAAATTAAATCATTAAGAATTGTGGTTTTCCAAGTTGATGAACATGCATTGTGATAAAATATCTTATTACTTTGACGAATTTTGTACAAAAGTTTACGCAGGTTGTCAATTATACTTTACAATACCTTCAACAATACCTTCATCAAATGCTGGTCTACCTGCATAAGAAAAAGTTCTACTATCCTCAGCAAAACTTTGTTGTATGTAAACTTTATATGAACACTTTAATAATATAATGACGTGGCTTCAGGGGGTGAAACCTATGGTTTTGATGTGGTTTATAGATTACAAATATCAAAAATGGAGATAAATAACTTTTCTTCCAGATATTGTCAGAGATTTGTACATCTACAGGACGGTAATTTCTCATTGCAATCTACACTCTCATCTGCCAACCTCCAACATGAGTACTTTCAAAATTATCAGATTTCCTTTCTATTAACTCTAATTTTAGACGAGATGGTTTAGGGGTTAGAGGGGTCAAAGTTGCGGATTCAACGGTACTCAATTACAAAATAGTAAATTTGTCTTACCAGCAGCTCTGTAATTTTGAATATTTTCAGCTAGGGAATTGTCTTGTACCGTATCTTTCTACTTTTTGAGAGTCTTTCAGTAAGAGTATTTTCAAATTTTTAAATTTTACTTTAATGATCTTTAACTGTAGAGCAAATGTTTTGGGATAAAACTGGATAGTAAAGTGTGCTTTTTATGCACTCACAAGATTCAAAATAACAGAAAACTTGAATTAAAACTGTACTTACAAGTATTTTATTACTTTTTGACAGTCTTCATAGGAAATTCTGCCATTTCGAAAGTCTCGAGCCTTTTCTAACTCCCCCTCCCCATGTGTAAACCACACATTGAAATTCACATGAAATTCACTTGAACTCGAAGATTTTCCACAATATGCTATAAATTATAGATATACGTGTATATGTTTTCGGGGACATAAAGCAGAAACACAACATCGATGAATGTTTAACAAGTATGTGCAGCACTGACAATATGATTTTTACTAATTTAAAATGCCTACATTAAAGCAAGAATAGCAAATGTATCTTGTTTTATAAACAAGATACATTTCTCAATTAGGCAACAAAATATACGTTTCCAGCAAGAAATTCTAATTTCAATATATATATCTCATGAATAATATGTATTACAATAAGATATGGGAAAGAAATGTATTTTATATTTCATTTATCCTTCCATTGTGAAGTTTTCTATTTGTTATCATAGAATAAAGGAAGAGGAAATAGTGTAAAGGAATAATGTCTAGACAGAATAAATTAAGACTAAGGTGCAATTACTAATAACAATATTATCTAACAGAATAGAATTACAATAATACTCCGTTATAGATTATATGAGCATTAACTTTTATTAATTCATATAAATGATATAAAGATATTTATTACAGATTTTCCTATAGGAAAAAATACTAATTTAATTTGTATAGGAAGTAATTCCTCAGATTAGCTACTTTGGAAGACTAAAATGGAGATACAACTGTGGATTGGTTAACGTCTACTTTTTGGAAACAGGAGGACTAAGGAGAACAGGGTCTACTGATTGAAGCCTATTCCGAACTGGTATAAGCCTCCTTGCCACAGTGGGATTCCAATCCAGGAACTCTGCTTCCAAATGTCAGCGCCCTGGCCATTCGAACTTCGTCAGGTGATATTATAATGGGAATAACGATGGTTGTATAAAACGATACACAAAAAACCTCTTTTGGTGAGAAAGATCTAATAAAAGTATTTTAATATTTTCTCTTCAAAAATAAATACATAAAATGCACATGTTAAAACGCAAATTTAATGTTTTTAGATTTAAATATGTAATTTTCTATCGACTGTGTTTTAAAAAATAGTTAAATTTAAATTTAATTTTTTTGGAAGGATCATTACTCGATAGACCACCAAATTTGCTACAACGCCAGATTCTTAAACCTATGGGTCGTGATACTTGATTGATGTTTGATTGTATTTCAGACATTGATTTTTTACTGAATAAGATGAAATCCAACTTGACTAAGACACTAACACTAATTTAAAATTGACAAACATGCAGCTTAAATGAACTGTTATATTTTGCCGAAGCAACGTAAAGGACATAAAGAGTCAGAGCAGTACTAATTGTTAGAGTTAGTTTATCAATTTTGGGTTTAGTGTGACTGTAAAATGTACGGTAGCCAGTACTATAGTTGACTATGTAAAATAAAAGGGAAAATAAAAAAAATAAATATGTTAAACTGAATTTTAAATATGGTCTAGAGACTGTAGGCTTTCATTTCTTTTAAAAATTAAAACAATGACTGTTACTTAAGTAGGACGTCTCCATTGTAATACTTTTTTAAATATTAGATATGATTGTTCATGTATAACCTCAAATTGACATGAAATCAATTAAGACAACATGCTTCGTTTACAGGGAAGATTACTTTAGAGAAAAGTTAATAAAATGTACAATCACTATGAATTTTTTTTCGTAATAACAGAAACACAATTAATCCAATGCAAAATTCTCTTCCGTGTGCCATTCCTTATATTATAGAACCACAAAATTTTAAAACTTAAGAAAAAATCATAAAGATTGCAGTTACAAAATTAATTAATTTAAAATTGTCAATTTGTCTTTCTCCTTACGACTCTTATTATTGTTATAGATACAAACATACAGCATGGTTTTCACTTAAGTGCCTATGAATCATATGGGCTTCCCGAAACAACTAATTGCAGTTTTGGTTTGCTCAATTCAAACTTATTTTGAATGAAATTTTAATCTAAAATGATCTCTATAATAACTATGACAATTATCTTTTTTAATATTATTTCTCAAAATACTATTTGTAGTCTACAAATAACTGAAAACAATGTTTTTTATAAATAAGGACATTTAATCAGCTTAGAAAAAAGTTGGAAGCTTTCCCTGGTACTTTAATTTGATTTAAATAACTCCCCAATGAAACTAATCAGAGAAAACAGAGTTAGGATAACCTACTACAATTGGGTTCAATGACACCGTAACAGGAAAGTTTAATATATCGGCTCTGGTCCAACTAGACTATTTGTCCAACATCTCTGCAACAGATATAACTGTTTTCAAGTCTGGTTCTAATCTGGGATAACGATGTTGCAAAATGTGTATTTTGTAGCAACGTTCTAAGATTTGATTACATTACAAAATATGAAATTGCGGTGCAAATACATTATTCTTACTGCAACAAGCATATGAAGCAAATCAAAAGAAACGCTGTTACAGATGATGAAGGCAGTGAACAAACGAATGGAGACAATCACCTAACGGGTAATGGTAGTAATCATCTACAAAAAATCAATGTTGTTGTCAAACAGACTAGTATTTCGAACAGAACATGGTGTGCGATTGCCTTCTCAAGTGCACTCTTCTCATGGAATTAAATTTTAGTGATACGGAAAGAACCTGCTTTAAAAATAAAATTTGAAATTATATTATAAAAAGTTAATGCGATTTAAAATAAAATCAAGATTTTGTATTAGTTTATAAAAACTTATAATGTTGTTAAAATTGCTTTGAAAAGCACTCAGTAAAATTTTAACACCAATATAAACCGAACAGCCATTTCATTATGATCAAACTATTAATAACTTATAGGACCACATTTAGCCCTTGAAACCACCAGAACCTGGCATTGACTACACAAGGTGCTGATAGGTAGTATGTTGTAACTGGTACCAAGTGCTCACCAATGGGTTCTGCAATTTCCATGAATTTCTAGGGGGTAGGGTGCAGCATGAATTTGGTTTTCCAGGTGGGACGACAAATGCTGTATTCTATTAATGGAAGGTGAATTTAGAGGCCAAGTCACTGGATTGATCTACGAACCGCTGCCATACTATTCGACACTTATGACATGGTACATTAACATCTTGGTAATCCTCCCCTCCCCGGGTATAATACTATTGTTATGAAGGATTTATTATGGTCTACAACGATATTCACGTAGCTCACAGACGTCAGGGATTGGTCTAGAGGATTATTGGTCCTAATGTGTTGTATGAAAACATTGCCTAACCCACAATACAACCCACCAGCAGCTTGTCTCTGTCCATTCGAAGTGTGTATTCAGGATTTTCTGGAAATCAGCGCATTCCCTCACGCTCGCGGTGTGATGGATCATTCTTCTAAAGTTCAATGAATGTTTCTTAACCAATTGCAGACGCAGCTGGCATGACGTGCAGTCAGTGCAGGAGCATGCACCGGCCTTCAGCTGTGTATGTCTATACTCAGCAATGTGTGCTGCACAGTGTATTAAGAAACACTGTCTGGGGCACCACTCTTGTAGCTGGTGGTTATGTAGGCCTTTGTAGCTCTTAGGATAAAACTTCGGGTAGCAGATAGCGCATAGCAAATTCCGCTCTCTCCTGGAATGAATTCGCTGTGGAAGACACACTGCTTACCGGTGCTTTTTCGTTTCACTATCCATACACCACTTTTGATATGTGCTCACAACAACTTCAAGTGGACAGTCCATTAAACATGCAGTTTTTGATATAGATATTCCCAATCACTGAGCCATGGCGATATTACCTTTATTGAAGTCCGATATATCAGCAGCTTTCCTCATTAAAATATTTGAAAAGGATAATACATAGCTGCTTTATATACTCCAACATTAACCGGCCACACGCAGTGGTTTTGTTCCTGGGCAAGCATATTGTTAAAAATGGAGGGTGTCATAATGTAATGGCTCTTCTGTGTATGTAATGAAATATGAATTAAGATGCAAGCCTATTAATGTTCTCAATCGATACTTCTATTCCACCACTTTTATCATATTATCATGTGTTAATTATAAGGAAAACGTATTTCCTCCTTTATGTCTTATTGTATTACAAATTTGACTTTGAGTCTAGGTAAAACATTTTTTACTTTTTTACTAACATAAAAAGTCAGTTGTGGCTAACTTAATTTTCTGAAACGTCTCCAGTCTCTCAGATTTTTTATGAATGGTGCTGATATTCCTAATTAAGAGTTTTACTGCTGGGTACGTTATGTTTGATTTTGACTGAAAAATTAATTTTGTTCTTCTTTTGCACATAGTATCAGCAATATGCAACATATAATATTTTGCACTAGGAGTAATCCGGAAAAATCTCCCTGGAAAAAAATTGTTGAAATTAAAATTCAAAGGCTTCTTTTCAATTTATTTTATTTCGTAATATCTTATTTGCTAGTAGAAAATCATTAATTTGGATTAAAATTTGAAGCTGATCTCCATTATAACAACCAAATGTAAGTTTATCTCATATATTGACTTATTTTACAGTACTTATACAGATATTTTATATCTTCAAGTAATATTGTTTCATAATTATATATATATATATATATATATATAGGGTTCGGTGTCTAGGGGTGTCGTTAGACAAATTCGATGACAGACTAAATTAACGATAACAAACATTTAATGACGTAACAACACAGAAAACATTTAAGCACAAAGACAAATAGTTAAATCACAGTGACGATGAGTTATAGACAAGAATTCCTACTCGAAGCTTAACATAGGCAAGACACCCTACTCGGTGTTTAACATAGAAAATACACCCTTCTCAGTGTTTAATAAATTGAGGGAGCTCAAGTTCCACGAGTAATTCACTCGACCTGGTCACTCCTTCTCCTCGACTCCAACTCGAATGTCCCTCTGTCGTTCCTTTCTTTCCCCACCCAGTGATGAGGACGCGACCTTGCGAGAATGTGTTGCACTAAATTCATATATATATATATATATATATATATATATATATATATATATATATATATATATATATATATATATATATATATATATATATATATATATATATAGAGAGAGAGAGAGAGAGAGAGATACATAAACGTGCTAGATATCTCATACAACGAAGTTGATAACGAATTCGTTATATCTGCTTCAATGCCGTAGTCTTTAATTGTTGTCATCTAGTAAAAAGGCACCCCTTAGGTGAAGACTTTACAACATACACATTATTGCTCGTTTATAAAGGAGCAAAAGTTGAGGCTCAAAATTAACTCATCAGTATATTTTTAAGTATTGATAAGAATATAGGTTAAATTGTGTTTTCAATTTTAATTATTTTTAAAAATAATTTCTCCAGAAAAAAAGCTTTGTGTAGGCTTACCGTACTTAATCATTCACAGTAAAAAATATCAGACGGATTTTTCAGTGTAGTTTTATTTCTTTTGCAGAACCTGATTGGAAGTTTCCCCACCTATATTAGGGTATTAACAATATCTATTAAAGTTAAATTAACATATGCTCATAGGTGTGTTTGCAGATAATTTTCGGTAATTAAACATTATTTGTGATTTATCGTAATTAGGGAGCATTCCGTTTATTCAACCGTAATATCTTTGAATAGATAAATTATTATCATTTTCGTTCTGATTAAAATCGAGTCTCCAAAGAGATATTTCATTCCTGCATGCAACGTCAAAACATAAGAATCGGCTCACAAGTTTGATTTTTTTTTTCATATCTGCTATAGCCACAAAAAATAATAATTATTGATCATAATTTTGTTTTTGCAATTTTTTAATTGATAGATTGTAAGTAACATTAATCTGTCTTGCCTTTTAAAAAATGGTGATCAACAAGATTTGCTCATAAATTTTCCTCTTTTGCTTGAAGGAAAGAAGGATTTTTATTCACTTAGAAATACCGGGTTGTGGACATCTTAGTTGTTCTGAATCCTTTAACAAATTTTGTATTCAGGTATCAGTTTTTATTTTTTATGTAAAGGTATTCTGCAATTTGAATTTTACGGAACTACCAGTGAAAACTTTAAGGCGTTTAGAAAACGAATTAATCTGTATATATTCGTTAATCATTAGATTCATTCATCAATGTAATCTACCATAAAATACGAGATCAATTTAATTTTATTTTTACTTAAATATTGCAATACTAATTTAGTTGAAGTGTTAATTCCCGGTTTTAGTTAAAAAACAAATTGAAGTACTGTTATATCCTCTACATTTGGCTTTTTTTAGTCTGTGATTTATTGATTTTCCCAAAAGTCATATCTGTGCTGAAATCCATTTTGAGCCATTGGAGGCTGTTATGGAAGAAATGTCCCAGGTTTTTAAACAACTATTACAAAAGAAATTGGAGAACACGTTTGGACAAAGGAACATAAGAACTATTTTATGTTTGAGAGCCAGTGATAAGTACCCTGAAGGTAGCAAAGAGATTTTCCTTAAGTTATAAATAAATATTCTTTTTTAAGCCTTCATTTTTTATAGACATATCTCATGTTGTCTAACAAGAATCGTAGGGAAAAAACTAGTAACGAGTTACAGCCTGTATACTCGAGGCTCATTTATATCTTAACATGTGAGTGAACATTTTAACTATGGAAGGCTAATATATATTGAGAAACAAAATTCATAAGATAATCGCTACAGAGCTCACTTAATCAGCTTGTTTAATGACATAAAAATACATCACAGCTTTAAAATGAGACCATATTTATCATAGTGTATAAAAAGAGTCTTTGAGATGCACAATAATATGTTGTGTAATATTCTGGCAGAAACTATCTATGGATTTACTGGGCAATGCTTGCAACCTCCTCCACAATCATATACAAGGATTCTTTAACCCTTTTTATATTTACGGTACTTATAAGTACCGCTTCAATCAAACAGCTATATATTCTTAATAAAGCTGTTTTTCCTGATGGAACTCACAATTACATGAACAATGCAGTTCCTACAGCAGAAAAGAAAGGACAGCACCA
>CM063502.1:70739115-70814115 GCA_032207245.1 Pardosa pseudoannulata | reverse complement strand
GTAGAGGAATTTGATGTGTCAAGAATGCGCTGAAAGGATAGACAATACATTTTTAATGCTATCGTAAATATTGATAGTCGATATATCAGAAATCTTTCAATCAATATCATAAAACTGATGCCTTTTTTATATTAAAGGTTAAAATAACAATACTAAAATACCATTATTTCAAAATAATTAAAATATATTGAATTTCTAAGTACATAATTTTACATTGCATAATTTTTATAGAGAACTCTATAGAGAACTTTATAGAGAACTTTTTATAGATTTAATGAAGTATAATGAAACAGTTATAAAATATTGTTATTTTAAAATAAAAATCTATTAAAATAAGTTTTGTATTGCTTAAGAAACTAAATTTTACCAGTTTACAAACTCCTCCTACATTTAAAATTTAAAATGAATCACTAATAAAATTCTTTCAAACTTAATACCTGTGCAAACATATTTCCACTTTTGTTAAATTGAAGGTGGGGAATAACAGAACTAGAAAAAAATTAAAAAAAACTTTTTAATAGACACAATACAAGAGTATAATAAACCTTTAGACTTTTCAAAACTAGAAAGAAATGTTTCATATATGGACAGAACGTGAGACAAAGAAATTGTGTCTCATGGTTACTTCGCAAATTACCATTTAAATAATGACTATTAATGAGAATATATTTTCTGTATAAATATAGTCTTACTAAAAATATTACGTATTGTACTCATGATAAAGGCTAAAATCATTTGTTTTGTTCCCCATTATTTGTTACTCTTCACTATTTGATCAAATAGAGATATAGAAATTTTAATCAGATTTCTCCTAACTAAATAGTTACCCTTTAATTAATTATATATATATATATATATATATATATATATATATATATATATATATATATATATATATATATATATATATATATATATATATATATATATATCATATATATATATATATATATATATATATATATATATATATATATATATATAATTTTTTTAATTGAAAATAACAGAAAGATATTCATCCGAGTTTAAGTATCAACTTTATATGCAAAAATTTAATATCATTTTTATCCCAGATATCCCATTTTATCAATACCGACTGTGACCTACTTCAAAATCACAATTTTGCAGAAAGACATGAAAATCTGCTAATAATATTTTTAGTGCTCTGTCATAAGATCTCCAACTGTAGAAAAATACTGGTATGTCATACATAAAAAACTTAACAAGAAAAGTCATTGTTTTTTGAATGCAAAGTGATTTAAAAATTTTCGCGATTAATACGTTTTAAATTTAAGACTGAAATTAAAAATGCAACTTCCAAAATTTAAAAATACAACTTCTGTACAAGAACAGTTTATCATGAAATCAGTTATTTTTCAAAACATCCATTTCAGTTATAAATATGCATTTAATTTTCAAAAAGAGAATAACAAAATATTATTTTCATGACATAAGACAGATTTTACTATATATTGAAAATAGCAAGAATACATTCATTCGAGTCTAAGTATGAAATTTATATGTAAAGCGTGAATATCATTTTTATCCCAGATGTCACATTTTATCATTACCAATTGTGACCTACCTAAAAATAAAAAAATTGCAGACCGACATGAAAATCTGCTTCTTATAATATTTTAATGCTCTATCAGTAGATGCTCAACTGTAAAAAAATAATAGTACGTCATACATAAAAAAACTTAACAAGAAAATTTATCGTTTTTTTGAATGCAAAATGTTATAAAAGTTTTCGCGATTAATACATTTTAGATTTACGATTAATAAAATATAGAAAAATTTAAAACTACATCTTCCGTATAAGCCCAGTTTCTTGTGATATCAGTAATCTTTGAAAACGCCCATTTCAGTTAAAAATGGGCATTAAATATGCAAAGAGAAGACATATTTTAGTGTAAATTGAAAATAACAAGAAAATATTCATTCGAGTCTAAGTATGAAATTTATATGCAAAGCGTGAATATCATTTTTATCCCAGATGTCACATTTTATTATTACCGACTGCGGCCTACGTGAAAATCAGAAATTTCCAGACCGACATGAAAATCTGCTTCTTATAATATTTTAGAACTCTATCATAAGATGCTCAACAGTAAAAATAATAATAGTATGTCATACATAAAAAAAAACTTATCTATACATTAAAAAAATTATCTTTTTTTAAATTCAAAATGATATAAAAATATTAGCTATGAATACATTTTAGACTTACGATTAATAAGATATAGAGAAATTTATAATTACAACTTCCGTACAAGCCCAGTTTCTTGTGAAATCAGTAATTTTTGAAAACGTCCATTTCAGTTAAAGTATGCATTTAATATTCAAAAAGAAAATAATAAAATATTATTTTCATGACAGAAGACAGATTTTACTATAAATTGAAAATAGCAAGAATATACTCATTCTAGTTTAAGTATGAAATTTATATGTAAAGCTTGAATATTGTTGTTATCCCAGATGTCACATTTCATTATTACAGTCTGCGACCTACGTGAAAATCAGAAATTTGTAGACCGACATAAAAATCTGGTTCTTATAATATTTTAGTGCTCTATCATAAGATGTTCAACTGTAAAAAAAATAATTTTATGTCATACATAAAAAAAAAACTTAACATGAAAAGTCATCGTTTTTGAATGCAAAATGATATAAAAGTTTTCGTGATGAATACATTTTAGACTTAAATATAGAGAAATTTAAAAAATATATCTTTCGTATAAGCCCAGTTTCTTGTGATATCAGTAATTTTTGAAAACGCCCATTTCAGTTAAAAATGGGAATTAAATATTCAAAGAGAAAATAATAAAATAGTATTTCATGACAGAAGACATATTTTACTGTACATTGAAAATAACAAGAAAATATTCATTCGAGTTTAAGTATGAAATTTAAATGTAAAGCGTGAATATCATTATTATCCCATATGTCCCATTTTATCATTACCGACTGCGACCCACTTGAAAATTAGAAATTTGCAGACCGACATGAAAATCTGCTTCTTATAATATTTAATCGTTTTTTGAATGCAAAATTATATAAAAATTTTCTCGATGAATACATTTTAAACATAAGATTAATAAAATATAGACAAATTTTAAAATACAGCTTCCGTACAATCCCAGTTTCTCGTGAAATCACTAATTTTTGAAAACAAAAATTTCAGTTATAAATATGCATTCTATATGTATAAAAATAAATTATTATTTTCATGACAGAAGACAGATTTTACTATCACTAACTTGAACTTGAGTATTCTATTTAAAATAACAAGGAGGTACTCATTCGAGTTTAAGTATGAACTTTATATGAAAAGCATAAATATCATTTTTATCCCGGATGTCACATTTTATCATTACCGACTGCGACCTAAGTGAAAATCAGAAATTTGCAGGCCGGCATGAAAATCTGCTTCTTATAATATTTTAGTGCTCTTTCATAAGATTCTCAACCGTAAAAAGATAATGGTATGTCATACATAAACAAAACTTAACAAGAAAAGTCATCGTTTTTTGAATGTAAAATTATATAACAATTATCACAATGAATACATTTTAGACTTACGATTAATAAAATATAAAGAAATTTAAAAATACACCTTTCGTACAAGCCCAGTTTCTCGTAAAATCAGTAATTTTTCAAGACATCTATTCCAGTTATAAATATGCATTCTATATGTAAAAAAAGAGTAAAATATTATTTTCATTACAGAAGACAGATTTTACTATTACTAACTTCAATTTACGTATTCTATTGAAAATAACAAGAAGGTACTCATTCGAGTTTAAGTATAAACTTTATGCGAAAAGTGTAAATATCATTTTTATCCCAGATGTCAAATTTTATCATTACCGACTGCAACTTACGTGAATCAGATATTTGAACAAAAATCTGCTTTCTATATAATTTTAGTGCTCTATTCTAAGATGCTCAAAAATAAAAAAATGAGGTATATATAAAATAAAAAATTAAGTTTGGTTTGGAGTGCTACGGTCTACTTTTGTGCAACACGAGGGATAATGAAACTAGGACCTACAGCTTGAAGCCGATTCAGAACAGCTATGAACATCCATGCCATTGTGGGATTCGAACCCACGAACTTCGGTACCAAAGGCCAGCACCCTAACCAATCGGCCATCGTTTGGCTATAAAAAATTAAGGTATATCACACTTTAAAAAAAAACTTGTCATGGTTCTTTAGATGCAAAATAATATAAAAACTTTCGAGATGCATACGTTTTAGATTAACGATTAATATATAGAGACACGAAGAGACGAAAATATAGAGAAATTTAAAAATATAACTTACTTACAAGCCCAGGTTCTTGTAAAATCAGCAATTTTTTAAAACATCCATTTCAGTTATAAATATGTATTTTATCTCTAAAAAGAAAGTAATAAAAACTACTTTTTTTTGACATAAGACTTTTAGATAGAAAAGAAAAACACCTTCTTATACTACTTTAGCATTTCATTACATTAAATTTCAATATGTCGAAAAGAGTAACGATATTTCATACATTAAAAAAAATCTGACACGAGAAATTATTGTTTATTGGCTAGAAGATAGTATACAGAATATCGTACAAATTATTGTCATAGAAATTTTATGTCAAACTGATGTGAAAATTGGAATGAAAGAAGGATTTTGTGCAATAAACCCATCAATAGCGAAATATTGCCTGAAGTATTTTAAAAGGATTTACAACTTTGAATCCATATGCTGAGTGAGGGATGAATAAATATTTACTTAATAAACTCATAACGCACCATGTCATTCTGCTGTAATATTGAATCTAGTACGATATAAAATTTTGTAAAACAAAGTTTAATAAATTTTATGTGTAAGATATACCTTTAAAAATGCAAGGCATTTTTTACTGTAAACAAAATATTTATCATTATAGGAGGAATATGTCAATGGGACCAATAAACATAGTGCATATTTAAATAAAATTTAATACATGAATGATGACATTTAAACTGTGCATTTAAAGTAATTACAATAACTTGAATTTGGAGTTATAACTGAAGTTTTACATGGAAATTGTTTCTATTCTAAATATATTAATTATACAATCCGAAAAATGTATTTCTTCTTCTTGTCATACTAATTATATAAAACAAAAATTTTTGATTACATATGCATCCAAAATTTTCTACTTTTAAAATAAAAAATTATTTTCTAACTAAGACATTTCTAATTAAATGTCTATACAAAATATTTTCTAATTTCATTAACTTGACGGTAGTGAAGAATATAATAGGAAGAAATTTTAAACAAAACAGCTGCTGTGGTGTAGTACATTGCTGTTTTTACTTCAAATCCATTTGTCTACGTTAAAATAATAACACAAGTTTGCTTTATATCATCTTTAATATTAATTATAGCAAAATGCCACTGATCTATATTACAATATACAAATATATTAGTGAGAAGAAAAGATAAGGTAAACTGCATAAAAAAAATATAAAAAAATAAAAAGTAAAAGAAACACTCCATGTGCTATACCTGAAAGAAAAATTGTCAAAGTCTATGAGCACGCTACATTCTTTTCCTCTAAACTACTTCAGTAACCCTTTACTTTTTTCACCAAAAACTCTTCACCTCGTTGTCATTCCATTATCCTCTGCTGATGCGTCCGTCGATCCATTGTCCTGTGCACGATGCGTCCTGTCCCGGCCTGTCCAGATTGACCGGAACTCCAGGAATGGTCCTAAATCGCCTCCTGGCGACCCAACTTGGTGATGTTTAAGTGCAGTCGTTTCCACTGGAGACACCACACACCTCCTGGAGTCACGAAAAAATACTTGGGCATGAAACCCACAATGCATGATTGCTACGAGCAGATCAGTTTCTCAAACCTTATGTAAAACATAGCTGCACTCTCACAAAAACCTCTTTATAAACTCATTTCCTTGTCAATTTCGTAAATTTCAGGTGAGATCTATGTAGGTTGTAAATTTTCTATAAAGTTTTAAACATAACATCTGATTATTATTACAGCAGATATAATTTTGCATTATCAACTGCAACCTATATTGAAGAAAAGGAGCTTATACTCAAAATTACTTTATATGACTTTCAACACAAAAACAAATGTAATAATATTCCGTACATAAATAAAAAATTCACAAGAGAGTCCATTTTACATAGACTCGAAGACCATATAAAGAATCTCGTTTTATATACGTTTTACATCTTCTTAATATCCGAATGAAATTTATAGATGTCGCACAACATATTGTCATAAAGATATAAAGATGAGGTGAAAATTTGAGGCAAAAAAGAATGCGCTACAATAAAACCCAATGAAAAGAGACATATTGCCTGGAGTCTTTTAAAAGCTTTGCATCACTTCCTTCATATGCAGAGAGAGGAAGGAATAAATATTTAAATAAGAGACGTATAAGGTACCGTTACATTTTATTGCAAAACTAAATGCAATGCGATATTAACCATTATTATTGTGTAAGTGTTTCCATGAAATAAAGAATTATTTTATAGTAAATATTGATAATCCATATATCAGAAATATTTCTCGGATGATATAAAATTGACTCCCATTTTTGTTTTAACTTAAAATAACGATGCTAGCATTTAAAAAAGGCAATGCCAGATTAAATAAAAACATGAATTTAAAAAGTTAAGTTTGTAATTACAAGAGTTATTTTCTTTTATATGTAAATATTTCGCTATAGCTGAATCTTTTTATGAAACTACTGTTTTTTATAGTTATTTACAATGTAGTTATATAAAAAAGGAAATGTCTAATGCAGCAAAAATATATAAAATGCACTGTTTTACTATATATTTTACCTGATTAAAAATTATTTGTGAAAGAAAAAAAAATTGAATCAAGTACTTGCACAGATGTTGAAATATTAGTAGAGTGATGTTGATGGCTAATAGCATAGGTTGATCTTAAGAAAAACAATACCCCTACAAACTTAATTTCTTGTCATATCGATCACTTTTTTAAAACAACCATGTGGTTCTTTATTCTAGGATAATTTGATTGATTTGACATCTGAGATAAAAATTATATTTACGCTTTTCACACAATTGAGTAGGAAAACTTACACCAGGACCAAATGACCCCGTAGCTATTGGCAATAAGTCTATGACTAAGGTTAATATGTAGCTTTACTTTGATCGAGGAATTGCTAAGGATGGAGACTGATTTATACTTCAGAATGGGTAATCTTAACTTAGAAGCAGGACCAATTAGTAGATCCCCAGACTAGACCTGACACTTTCAGAGGTATTATTTGAGAACTTGAAGGACATTGTGACCAAGAACATTTTACTTGCCCCGCTAACCATGAATGATTAACCGGATCTTTTTAAGACTCGGTTCCATTACTCACAGGTTAAAAGATCTCTGCCTTTACCGACTGAGCTGCTGCTGCTAATAAACACATAATTGAGTAATAAATATAATTTTCTCTTCAAATAGAAAATACTATACTCGAGAATGGGTCCTCGTAACTTAGAAGAAGGGACCAAGTAGAAGATCCCCAAGACTTGACACCTACAGAGGTATCATTTGAGAACTAGAAGGACATTGTGATCAAGAACATATTTTACGCGCCCCACCAACCATGAATGATTAAGCGGAACTTTGGACGGCTCGGTTCCATTACTCACAGGTTAAAAGATCTCTGCCTTTACTAACTGAGCTGCACTGGCTAATAAACACAAAACTGAGTAATAAATATAAGATTATCTTCAAATAGAAAATTTAAATAAAACTATTCCCAGTACAGGAATTTTATCAAAACTTATTGCATCCAACATTCAAAACAAGATATATTTATAGATAAGTATGAAAAGCATCTTCTTATAAGGGTTTAGGGATTTATAGCATTATGTTTAGCAAGTTATACACAGTAATGCTATTTCGTATATAAAAAAACTAAAGCACAAGAATATAGTTTATTGACTATAAAATTATATAAAAAATATCGTCATAAATACTTGTTACGTTTTCCTTAATACCAAAATAAAATTTACAGTTTCTGTACATCTTATTTTGGTAAAAAAATATTAAAATAAATAAACGGGATAATCTGAAAAAAAATTATAACCTTGAGAAAAGAAGAATACCCGATCAAGATCTAAATAAAAATCTGGAGTCTTTTGAAAAATTTTATAGCATTACATTCTATGGATAACTATTTAAATATGAGTCTTATCAAGCTGTCATCGTGTTTTAATATAAACATAATTTTGTACGGTATAGACTGTAATAAAATAAAGCCAAAGAGATGAATTTGATATGTAAGAAGCGCCTTAAGATAACATTTTCATTTTATGATATTGTGACTATTGATATTCACCATGTCAGGAATATTCCAGACCGTAAAATTAAATAGGTGTCAATTTCTTTTCAAAATTAATATAATGATTCTAACTGTTAAAATAACAGTTATAAATGCTCAATACAAATTCCATTTGTAACTATGCCGTACATATCATAAACTTTAATTTTGACCTATTTAAATTTCCCAATTATTGCTGAAAGATATTTAATCTACATCTAGAACCTTTTAAAACTATTTTTATTTTTAGAATAACTAAATAAAAAAAGATATGTTTGAGAGGATTTGAACTAACAAATTTTTTGTTATTTAAAAAATTTTTATAACTGAAAACAGAAACTTTTAATTATATTCCTGTGCAACCATATTTAAATTGTATTAATATGATTTGAATAATTAAAAGAAAACTGATTAAAACTTATTTCAAAACCGGAGAGTTTTTAGATAGGTATTTAAAACACGCTTTATTATAATATTTTAGTAATTTATAACATTATGTTTGAGATGTTACAAACAGTAATGACAGTTCTTACATGAACATAATCTAACACAACAAATCATCGTTCAATGATTGAAAAGTGATATAAATAATATCACCATGAATACGTTTCACATATTCTTTAATATCGAAATCAAATTTTTAGATGTCGTACAGCTTATTTTCACAAAAATATTATGATGAAAATCATGGGAAAATTTGGAATCAAAGAAAGATATCCTTGAAGTAATACCCAGTCAAGAACGAAATATTGCCTGGAGTCTTTTAAAAAGCTCTGCAGCATTCCCTTCATAGGAAGAGCAAGGATGAGTAAATAATTAAATAAGAGCCTTATAAGCTGTCATCGCATTCTATTGTAAAATTCAATTTAGTACCACTAAATATGCTATGCAATAAATTTAATTTTAATATGCTAAATGATTACTGGTAAATTCTACGCTGACAAACGAAGCATTTTCTATAAGTGAAGTAATTAATTTAAAAAATTATTACTTTAAAAGGACATATCCAACAGATTTATTTGTATCACAGGAAATAAATTCTGAATGTTCCCTATTGCTTTAAACAATGTGTTTTACCATCATAGTTGTAGGATAAAATTTCTAATCAAGACTCGCACATGTCGTACGCTCATTTTTTGTGCTCTTATATGAAAGATATATATTCCATTGTTGAACATAAGTTAATTGCTTCTTACAAATCTCGTTATTTTTTTTATTATTTTGCACATTTTTGTAAGAATTAAAGGAAGTACTGTAATTTCAGTGTTAGGATTTTTTAAAGGCAACCGGGATTATAAGAGTTAAAATAATTAACCGCCACTTAGTTCTCATCTGTGCCACCCTAGTAGCTTTTTCTGACCAGGTATTCTCTTTTTGTCCCATATGAAGAAAAAAAAAGAAATATCTTAATAAGAAAATTCTTAAAGAGAAAACTTCCAACCTGTTAGTGGTCTGGCGCCTATATAAATTCGTGTCACATGTCCTTTATCTTGGAATATTTTTAATTTTCTCTGAACATTTTTAACAATACAATACAGAAAAGGAAAAATTAATAGATAAATTAGAGATTTTTGTGGTTTGGCTAAGGTTATTTATGTGTTGTTATTCTTATCGGTTCTATTCACCTTCATTTTAATAACTCAAATACGACTTGTACAACTAATATAACTAATTTGTTTGTTTCTGATCTAGATTCTTTCAGCCTTTGAATCGACAATTGAGAGAATCACACTGATATGTACTTTCATTTATTTGCCGACGAAATTATTTTTACACAGATTTGTATACATTCAAACTCAAAATTTCACAAATTATGAGCGTTTATTTTCTTCCATTCTTAAATCCCTTCTAATAATTTCAGAAGTTTACAGCATTTTCAGGCGGATATGGTCCCGAATGTATCTTTTAGTACTTGTTATCAATTTTAAAAGAAAAAAATTCTAATTTTTTTTAACAAATATATTTATTAAATATTGCAAATAATTATTGCATTTTTAAATGAAAAACTAATGAATTTAATAATTTGGAATGATTGTACAAAATTAATGCATACATTCCATTAATTTTGTACAATCATTCCAAATTATTAAATTCATTAGTTTTTCATTTAAGAATGTATGCGTTATTTTACTTTATTTAGTTATCATTCCGTTTAGAAACATAAATTGTCAAAATACATTCACTTTTATGAATTATTTTGTATAAATCCTCTTAACATATTTAATTGCACAAAATGAACCATAGATCTCAGTAGACTATATTTTCAAGAGTAAATCAGTCAATAAAACTTTAAATTGTTATTAGTGGCAGAGGCTAATCAATATTTTTTATGTAGTTTCATTAAAGATACAACTTCCAAATAGGACATACCGAAACTTCATAAATTCCTGTACCTATCTCTAAGATGTTTTGGTACAACAGTGATATGTGTTCATAATACCAGAACAAAATCAAACCACCAACTTGCTGGTATAATGTTGCTACTTATGCCCCTTTGACAAGGTAAGAACGTGAGCCTTAGGATAAGTTAATTAACCATTAATTTGACAAGATGTTTTTTCAAATATTTTTTAATTTCTGTTATTTTCCCATGTCTGTATAGACATTAGGATCTCTGTAAAATAAACAAAAATATATATCATTTTCCATTTTTGAGATAATTAATGTCCTCTGTGGCGAACACTGACAATTATGTTATATAGTAGTTATAAATATACATGTCCGGTGTAGCGGCCATACTTAGCCAAATTAAGGGTTAAGGCAAGGGGTACGGTTTTAGTTTTTATAGAGAGTAAAGCTAAGGTAAGAGAATGACTTTACTCGACTTTTAGAGGATCCTCGTGATATAGAAACAGTGACCAATCATCAAGGACCCTGTGCTTGGCCTGCTACTTCCAGAGACCTAGTTTAAGACACTTGGACCACGAACATACGGGCTTCAGTCACCCTTAACGGACAAGGCGAATCATAGATCAGCACAAACACTAAACCCGCAAACCTTCAATTACGAAATCGTTGCCATTACCGACTGAGCATCAAAGGCATCAAAGGTGATGACGCAACTGGACTCTATGGGCCAAGCCCGTTAATCCAGAGGCTTCTATCAGTAAGCACAAAAATGACAAAAAGCGAAAAGTAAACACATAAAAGAGCAAAGAGATAGAAGGGTGGATTCGTGAGTTCATAACACAAAACTAGAGAGTAGAAAGTTTAAGGATAGTAAAACATAAATATTTTTTGGCCAGTGACATCCGTACAAATAAGCCGAAAGAATTTGAAAAAATAATGAGTAAAACAAAATTTTAAAAAATTTGGAAAAAATAAAAATATAAGTTTTAAAAATAAATAAACTGTTTTAAAAATCAAATAAAGGCCTAAAAAATAATATTTAATTATATTAATAATTTTTATTGTTATAATTTTGATGTTATAAATTTTAAATTTCTTAGTAGTAATGATCGGGTACGAAAGTTTTGATAATTTGGAAAAAATAAAAATACGAGTTTTAAAAATAAATAAAATGGTCTAAAAATCCTAAAAGAGCCTAAATAACAGTAATCCGACTGAGCTATCGCGGTTCAACCGCGTAGTCTAAAATATTCTAACAGTAAGGCACTCGTAAGGCATTTATGTACCCACCCATATTGTGCTTCAAGAAATTGAAAAGAATAATGATAAACAAGATATTACAGGCATTAGGTAGTGTAGACTTAAACATGTATAACATACATATAGTATATGTATCCCTATACAGTGTTAGGTCGAACGATGGCCGAATGGTTAGAGTGCTGGCCTTCGGAACCAGAGTTCGTGTGTTCGAATTCCACTATGGCATGGATATTTGTAGCCGTTCGGAATTCTTTGAGCAGTAGGTACCGGTCTTATTAGCCCTCATGTTGCAAAAAGTAGACCGTAGCTCTCCAAAACCAAACCAAAACCTATATAGTGTTAAAAACAAATATTATTTATTAAACGAACGTCCGAAAGGAAAAAAAACTAAAATCAGCTTTCACAAAATAGAAACATTATTCTTTGCTTTTTTTCACGATGTCTGTTTAATCAATTGCCATTTCAATTATACTTTTTTTATTACGGTGGTTTCCAATCTTGGTAAAGCGGATTGTACTATTTTATTACTTATTATTTTATTTCTGTAAAAACCATTTTTCAATTTCTGTTTACTGTCCAGAGACGTTAATCCTAGTAAAAATTATTTTATATTTTTCTAACTAAAACTTTAACTTACTATTAGTTATAGAGATTTTATAAAATTAATATTTATTGATTTCGTTCTCACTTTAATCAATTATTTACTGAATTAACTTAGAAACTAAGATATATATTCGACAGATTTTTTTGCTATGACTAACTTTCTATACTATTTCTGTTGACAACTGAATTAGTTTCAAACAAATATTCATGTTTAATTTGTTTCGGGATATTTTCTTTAATATTTATTTAAAATCCTCGAATTTAAATATTTATATCATTGTTTTCTTAAGGAATATTTTTACCAAAACTACACTATCCTTAAAAATCTCCTAATTTACTTAGAATTCCATTAAAATTCTTAATTAAGTTTCATCTTAAGAGATATAACGAAAATAACTTCTATTCAAAATTTAATAATATACTATGTGCGCTACATGTTTTCATGAATACAGCATAAAGTTTAAATTTCATCCCGTTATCGTATCAAATTTTAATTAGCTTTGCTTTTGATATTTTACCTCTTTCTGCATCTTGAAATGAATCTGTATATTTGATTATCAAGCAAACTCAGCAAATAAGCAAATGAAATCGATTCGTTAAAAATCCTTTAACGTAAAGTATTTGCAACCATAACAAGAATATTGCATATACTGTTTAAATCTATCATAAACGGAGTGCGAATTCGCAGAGATGTGTTTAAACTGCAGCAGAGTTGCATTCAATTCTTCTAAACTTTGACTCTTGCTTCTGTCTTAATTAATTCATTTACTGCTCGCGCTCATGCTTATGCATTTAATTAGTTCATACACTATCCGCCAGACTTTCGATCAGTTAGCTAGCTTTTGGGGATTCTATTATCAGTTGGTGAAGCCTTAGGTCAAATATACATTATTATTAATTTTAGGCTCACATACGTACTGGTGAAATGCCATATGTACAGTTAAACTGTTCCTGTCTTTAACTAGAAACAAGTTATTAAATGAACAAATTTTCAGCACTTTGTATAGAACTTACACATTTTCATCTCATCACAAAATTTCTTTCGCTTTTGTGTATCCGGTGCATATTTTGTAATTTCTTTCATTCTAATTATAATGCTAGTCGTTTTAATTACTAATAATAATATAAATTCCCAATCTAATTCTTATAGTTTTACTTATTTAAATTATTTAAATTAATTTTATTAAATCAACTCAATATTTCTTTAAAAAATTGTCAAAATGAATCATTTTCATAAGTTTTTAAATTATATTTTTCTACACTAAATATGATTTTCTACATTAAAAAAAAAGTTTTCATAAACTATTAATATAAAACTGAACTTTAATTTCAACTATTTTTAAGAGGACAATATCACTTTAAATAGTAAAATAATAATAGACTTTATTTAATTATTTTTATTTTATATTTTTCTATAGAACACTTTATACTAAAAATAAAGATCATTTATCTGATTTCTTGATACACAGCAGTTTTCATATAGTCTATAATTCCTGATAGTGTCTAAAATGTTTACATTTACCATCGTAAATGTTATTTGGAAATATTATATGTTTAAGATACACAATATCATTTTCCATAATGAAATTTAAATTAAGATTGTAAAAAGGATATTGTTACTCTGAAGGAATTTTTATTGAAAACATTTTTTCTATACATTCCATGAGTGATTGTTACATACACTTTTGATACAATCTTGAAATAATTTACTTAACACTAGAGTTTACAATAAGATGAATGATATTTATTCAGTAATAATGAATTCAATTAAAAATATTACATTATTTGTATTTACAATATTAAATATATATTACTTTGAATAATTAATAAATGCTTAGTTATTTTTACTGATTTTAAAATTTCTTATATTATTAATAAAAATATTAGTTTTAAATTTAAAAAAAAAATGATTTCTCGATCATATAGTATGTGATCAATTATCATGTCACAGTGGTGCGTTATAACTCGAACACTGAATGTAATGGGCTATATTTTAATAACACGTATTATATTTTTAACATTTTTATTCAATATTTCAGTATATGTATATACGTATTCTATCTGGGTTCAACAATAATTTTGAATTAATATTTAATAAAATAATTTCATGTATTGGTTCATAACTGTATACTGGGCATTTAACATTGCTAATGCTTGATAAAAGTTTATTAAATTTGATCGAAACTTACTGTAGTGTCATGAATTATTTATGTATGCAGAAATACAATTCATATGTCTTTATAACATAATTCTTTATTTCCCTAATTTTGTTGTCATCAGCAAGTAGTCACAGGTTAAAAAAGGAAGCTATAAAGAAACTTTAGACCTCGTAGTACTCAGCCTCGTAGAAGTCAGATAACTCTTTAGAAATAATGCTTTACTTTCTGTATTTTCCTCTAAAACTGTGTAAACACTATAAAGATTATATACCTTGATACACAGAAACAGACTATCCTCCACGAAATTCAGGAGTGAACTAAGCCCTAGAACTAAGATGGACAGAGATCCATGTCAGTCCTGCACTACGCTCATTGACTCTTTGGCAAATACAGTTTCCCCACGCCTGTTCTTCGACAATAGTTCGTTACACATTGTGATGCATCTTCAGTCATAGTTTTAAATGATTAATTTGTCCGTTTTCTACATAACTTAAATTTATTTATTTATTTATTTTGCATATGTTTTAATTTGCCGATTTTGATACAGAATATTTAGATACATGCAGGGGACGGACAAAATATTAATTAAAATAGCATATCACAAGCCAAAGAATTGAGTTTGGGCTACGAAGCGCACTCAAAAGCATGATCTTACAACAAACTGCTAATTACCGGGTTTAGTTGTGATTGCTAGTGGTCCAGCTACAATCACTGAAGTAGGCTCAAGCTGTTCGTTGGAAGTGATAATCAGAGAGGTTGAAGGACAACATGTGATCCTCTGTGAAATGTTCCTACAAACTTGTCAAAATGTTTATA
This sequence comes from Pardosa pseudoannulata, assembly GCA_032207245.1. Taxonomy (NCBI): domain Eukaryota; kingdom Metazoa; phylum Arthropoda; class Arachnida; order Araneae; family Lycosidae; genus Pardosa; species Pardosa pseudoannulata. Next base: position 70,798,585 of record CM063502.1, on the reverse strand, counting down.
GAGATATTTTAGTTGCTTAACCAAGGATTCCGAAGTCCTATATTAATGACGTTTAGTGTTGTGATTAATTTAGCGTTTTTGAAAAGACAGATTGTTGGTTGATGATAATCCCGGTCAAAAATCCAGGTGATAGTTGAGTTTTATTATTTAAAAGGCATTGTCCATCATTGATTTCTACACGAGGCTATATCATAAACAAACAGTTGGGGAAAACTACCACGTTTGATGGCTGCTCTCCTAAGAAAGAGGCTTGAAATGAAGGAAAATTTTGGTGGGGGTAAACGCCTTTTCATATATAGCTCCTCATTCAAGATCGTATGGAGAAACATCACACCCCGTTGTGCCTCATGCACACAATATCCAGACCCATTTCTGGAAGACTTTTCTTCGTTTCACAAACTTTAAATTACTTTCAAAAGACACCTTTTCCAAACTATAAGGTATATTGAGGACAATATGCCAAGAAATATCAGACATACCTTGTAACAAACACAACGTTTCAAAAGGTTTTCCCTACTTGGATAAAACTTGGAAATTGTGTATTCCAGTAGTGAAGATTTTTTAAAGGGGAACAGTTCTTAAAATATTCTAACACTGTCAATATAGATTGTATAGGGAAGTTCAGACTGTTTTTTAACACACACTGTATCTATATATACATAAGTTATAAATGTAGGTTGTTGGCAAAATTGATGCTTTCTTGCATAATATCAGAAAGTATTATTTATGAGTTTTGCTTGACATTTAACTTTGAATTTCGATTTGGATTCTTGTAGTATGATCCCAATTATGAGGAGATATGCAGAAAGAGGTGAATTAAGGTGATAGAAGAAATAATTCTATTTATTGAAATGTAAGTGGTATCGGGAGTGATCACAGATTCATGAGGTGTCTTTTTTCTCATATGAACTAATGATTATTTTCATTTCCTTCTCCTGTTTAGTTGATATAAACTAGTAGCCCTGTAGTAGTGCGTGTAATGCATATGTGTTTTACAATTCTGACTTCTAATTATATAGATAACGGCATACGATTCGGCGATACATGCGTTATTTTTCCAGTTCAAAATTTCAGTTTATTTATTCAGCTAATATGTTTTGGTTTACATCCTTATTCATACTATGAAATTAGATATTGTATTATAATAAGATTTTTGTTTATATTGTATTCACATACATGTATTAAATTTCTTATAAAATCCTTAAATTTCAATGTTTATAGTCTAAAACATTTTCTTTCACATAATTTGCTAATGATCACATATTTATCAAATTACTCCGCATTTATTAAATTACAACGCTTTTCAAAAATGCTAATTAAAAATTAATGTATCGATGTAAAAACGACAAAACATGATTTAAAATATTTGTTACGCTATACATATACTAAGAAAATATCTCTCCGGACGATAATTTAATTTTATAATAATCTCGACACTATCTGAGTCTGAAATATTGTTTTTAGCTAATAAATTGTGAAGAATATTGGATGAAAAGAAAATAAGTAACTGTAGTTCACTTTAAACCTCGCCAGAATTGCTCTTTTGTTTAATTCCTAAAACACATTATTTTTCGCCAAAACAATTTAATCAGTTTATAAACTGATGATAAGCGTATTTATTGAAAATAACGTTAAAGATATTTTTGAAGATCTTTAAATTTATGTGTAACAGATTTTAAATAATTTCATAAAGTTCCTTTATTATATGTTTTCTATTTAGCATATTTTGAAAAGTTTTCTAACATATTTAATGGAAACATCATTGTTTGTCGATGTAAAAGAAATATTTACGTACCTTAAATGTCATTTCAATTATAGAATACCATAAAGATACATAAGTTAATTCCAGCTTTTGAAGTCCTCAAGGCACTTAAGTTCTTTGAAATCTAATAAAGTTTTTTTAACTATGACAAGCCTTGGGAAAATAAAACTTCTCGAAACTTTCAAATTGCATAACGGCGAGCAAAACAAGTTTAGTTTAGCTAAAGTTCCATAATTTTGTTAAATGCAAATAAAATATATTTTCCAAACAAAAGATTTATTCCTATCTAAAAAAGACTTTATAAGTATGATTGAATTTGAACGAGATTTGATAGGATTGGAATTTTAGGAAATCGAATTGCTTCTAAAAATAACTTGAATATTGTCTGAATTGCTTTCATTTATATAAATGTCCAAGACAAACACGAAAGTATACTTTAATAATTATTTTCCTTGAGGTTGTAATAGTTTTTCTAATAGTGTTTCCTTTTAATATCGACAATAATGATTGAAAAATATTGAATAACAGTTTTTGTAATATTGAGCTAATCTAAGGCAATTTAAGAAAGTGTTCGGTACTAAAGCTGTTTTTATGTTATAAAATGTTGTTTATATGTTATTAATTGAATATTTTTTGTTTTAAATTATATTTTCAAAATAAACCATTATCCACGTATAAAACCTTTTCCATGTAGTTAGCAGCAGTAAATAATGGTGATATATCATTTTATTCCTTTTTCTATTAAAATACTGAGGAATAAATATCATATAATTTATGTTACATGGACTTTCTTTCATGATAACAATTGCTTAAAATTTTGAAAGTATCATTTTTATATTTTCTTTACCATTCTCATACGGCCCGCAGGGACACTTCTCTTTTAGAAATATACGGGCTTCACGAGTCCAGGGTGCCTGAGTGATCTTTCTGCGTCTTCTCTGGTAGACCAGAACTTGCCACTGTACTGCTTGTTCCTTACTGGGGTTGACCCCATTAAGCTTCAAAACATGACGTTCCTCGCGTAGGTCAACTGCAGATCTATAGCTGTTGTGGTTGCTATCGTAGTGACTGGTCATTCAGTTAGTCAACTGCTGTATGGGAATATTAGCCTGGGTCAGTGCAAGAATTCCCTTACCCGTCTCATACTGTTCTATATAATGCCTGGGAACCCATTGTGAGTAACAATCATGAATAATGTACTGTTTATTTTAATAATGATATTAAATAAGAAATAAAAAATCTAATCATTAGGTGTTGTGCTCTGTCTTTTTAGAAACTTTACACATTCAACGAGGTCAACATTTAATTGGATTGAAAATGACATTTAGTTAGCCTTCTTTATAGCTCAAATTTTGATGTTTGTAATTTTCTAAAATTTCTATTTATATTGTTTTGCATTGATTGTATTTATACATTAAAACTTCTGTCCAAAACCCTTCGATTTAAATACAGTGTTGTCCAAAATTAAGGTTTCAAACATATAAAACAAAATATTTCGGAAAAAAATAGGTTTGCAGCATGGAAAGTTGTTAAATGTTGTAATACGCTATATTGCGAGGTAATAGATGGTAACAAAGAAATTTGCAGAATTCTTTCATGTAGGCTGTTATTTAAATGAGAACACGATTTTGGAAAATAAGTCACATCATATAGTTTATTGCTTCGTCCAAGAAGAGGTGTAGCTGCGTCGTACACACACCTATACAAACAGATGGAGTTACATTAAGCTATCATTCTCTTAATGAATTATTGAACAAAGATTCATGGTTCGAACAAAGGTAGTCAGTTTTACATTTTTCTCGAAACTCCGATTTTAACTCCTGAAAATTTCTTGGGATTTGTCGAAATATAATGGCTCTTCCAAGAGCATCCCAAGAGTACTCTATGTCATGGAGGTCTGGAGACCTAGCCAATTACTCCAAACAGTGAATACTCTCGTCCTCCTAATACTAGACGGCAGAGTTAGCTCTGTGTGGGTAGGCGTTTTTGTCCATAACAAAAAAGGATTGGTCTCTTACAGCTACTCTTCATAGTCGTATGTAGAATTCACCAATCTCATCCCTATAGTTTCATGCTATGATTGTACCAGGAAAGAGGTCATGGACGCCATTTGACTTTCCAAAGTGATCTCTCCTTGCAAAAGGTTGTCAGTACCACCAATGTGATATACATAAATACATTATACATTAAAATAAATACATTATTTTAATGTATTTAAAAATAACAATTCGTGTTATTAAATTTTTAATATTTTTCATCCCACATTTGCTTTATCTTCACCACATATATGTAGGTCACTGCAACTAGCAAACAATAGTAAGTAGTATAATAGTGGATTTTGTGACGCTATCTTCTATTTAATAGGGTTGGTTTATTGGAGAGAGCAGCATGCAATTCTTTCAATATGGTGTTTAATGAGGTTCGAAAATACTGCCTATCATGACCGTCTCACATAGGCAGTCAACATGAACGCGCTCGTATCTCACACCGACTACGTTCTTTTGATGACGACCCAAGAAAATTTTCATCCTGCTCATATCATTTTTATTAGAGCAATGAAATTCTATATCGCAATGTAGGACTGTGCATTCCATGCTTGAATATTTATCATAAAAAGAAAATCATTCATTAAAGCAAATGCTATTGTTCATATGGAATAGAAGTATCATATTTTGCAAATAATTCTGGCCATTATATTAAACAAACCTATTTTTCTCTGTTCAAAAACAACATGTATTTCACAAAACTCAGAACTAAAAATTTGTCTTCCCACTTAGGAGAACAAAGTTTAAAGTAAAATAATTCGGCATTTTTTATTGTACAAGCCCGGTTTCTGATATTAATCCATCCGACTACTTTCTTCGTATATCCAAATAAAATTTACTATTATTATCTGAAACTGGACGTTGTTTAGATTACCTACCATAAGTTTTGTAAACCGATGCCTTATTGGAGTAAATGTCCTTAAAAGGAAGCCTGAGAAAGGACAACATTCCGATATTAGTTTTGGTGAAAGTAATTCTGATTATTCTGCTCTGAAATAATTTTTAAGCATTCAGATATGAATATTTATCATATTGGAAGTTCTAAGGTTTCAAATATACTCCACATTTCATTCAAATTATAAGATCTTCCTGAATATTACATTTACTTCTGCATATTTGTGTATTATTTGCCCCATTATCTTTCCTAAGCTAGTAATTTCCTAATGCTCGTAATAATCGACACTGCTAAAATTAGTCTAGAATAACCGTTATTGTATAAAGGAGCCTCTTAAAAGTGGTAATCTCTTCATTTCGATTCCTCAAATGATAGCAAAATAGAAAATTTATTGTAATAGGGTTTGTCATTCCATGATTTTTTAACTCATTGGTAACAAATATATGTATAGCAGTTCAAAATTAGTATTAAAATATAGGCATTAGTCTCTTCAACCTCTATGTCATCTCTGTGGACCATATGATATAAATCAAACTAAAACTTTCATTCTAAATATTACTTCTAATATAAAAAGGCTTCAAATATGATAAGTATTCATTTTATGGTGTCTTTTAAATTAAAAATTTCATTTTTCCAAAAATTACAAAATTTAAATTTTTATATTTAGTCCAGTTTCCTGTCATAATATTTTTTAAAAATTAAGTTTGTATGCCTGTTTAATTTTTATTCAATTGATTTTTCTTCATGTAGGAGAACCACTCGTACTTCAAAACAGTATATATTTTTGTTTTACAATATTTTCAATGGTATAGGTTGCATGGAGACTGAGTGAGTGCATAACAATATAAGAAAGTTTTGTTTAACCGTATAATTGATAATGTACCTAAAATATATGCTCTCATAAAATATTTATTTTTATTTTCACTTTTTATTCTCATATAAATCCAATCATACTTTAATCCCAATGATTTAATTAATAAATAAATATTATTCACAAAGTTTTAATCCTACATTCATGGTTTTTACTTTACATTTAATGAATGTACATTAGAAATGTTCAGACAATCTATTCATCATAACTGATACCAGTTTTCTTTTTACAAGTGCTTATTTACAAGATATAATAACGTCAATGTTAAATAATGTTTCATTTTTTAAAACTAAATCAGTTAGCTGTGCTTAGGTTTAAATTTTCCTAACTCATCTATTTTTCTATTGATCCTATCTGATAAACATCAGAGTTTAAAGCTGTGGTATACTCTTTTTTGTTTACAATTCAGTAAAACGTGTTTCATATTTGTGGTGAAGAGGCCGACATAGCGTCAAGGCCGGCCGTGAGTCTAGTGGTATTTTAAATAAAACTAACTCTTTCTGCTGAATTTGTTTATTATAATATTAATAAAGATGTGACTGGCATATGCTATGTAACATGGTATTTGGGCTATGATGCAAAAAGAACCACACTAGGTTGAAGATCTATCAAAATGGCGTCTTAGGAGAAAATGGTGCTCGAAACTCTTTCTGAAGATCCCAAGCTCCAAGCGTCTTCCTCTGAGCTCTCTCTCCGAAGGGGTCAGCAGATCATCTAAAAAAAAAAGTTCTTTGGGGAGCGTTGCTGGGCCGAAGCGGGCTACTCCGCGGTTAGCAACCCCTCTTGACCAATAGGGTCGAAGGAGGGTCACTGCGCTTTCACCTCTAGGTTGGTTTCGCTCTGGCTGGTTCAAATGTAACTCTTTGTTACAATATTATTAAATTTTACTTCTTTAAGTATTTCAATTTCCAGTTATATTAGAGGTAAATTTTCCTTTCTATCGATTTACGAATTAAAAGGTACTTTAAAATTGAAAAGATAACAGGTACATCATGGAACTGTACCTTGGTCTTAATATAAAATTAATTGCAAAATTATGGAAGACATAAAAATGGTTAACACACTGTGTGCGGGTACATTTCGCAGAGGAATTGTACCGGGAGAGGGCGTTTTGCGAGTAAATTTAGTTATTCAGCTAAATCAGTAAATCGAAAATTATTTAAATATTTAAACAACTTTGCGTATTTTATATTGAAATATATAATATATATATATATATATATATATATATATATATATATATAAATATATATATATATATATATATATATATATATATATATATATATATATATATATATATATATATATATATATATATATATATATATATATATATATATACATATATATATATATATATATATATATATATATATATATATATATATATATATATATATATATATATATATATATATATATATATATATATATATATATATATATATATATATATATATATATATATATATATATATATATATATATATATATATATATATATATATATATATATATAATATCATTTTCGCAAGGATAAATAAAAAGTTAATTTTAAATCTAAATTGATTTTTTAATCAACCTTTCCGTTTTGTGGTTCCGCATCGACTGATGAAAAAACTAGTTTTATTTGTCAAAAATTTTCCAGAATCTATGTACTAGACAAGAACTTTCGGCTTCGTTTTCCTGTATATACCTTTATTTTTGTATCCACACAAACAAGCCATGTTGTTACACTAACTCGTACTAGTACGTGACCCGCGCTCAAGTATCAGTAGTCAGAAATCGTACTAGTACGTGTCTCGCATAAAATGTGTTAACATAAAAAATATGATAAAATCATTCACTCAATAATAACCTGTATTACCGAAATAATGCTTCAGATGTTTTATTTCTTTCCAAAATGGAAGCACATGTAATAAACCTAAATAAAGCTTCAAAACATAACAGTTTCTCCTATACATATCAGCAGATCCCTCCCAACTACCTCTTGCCATCCTTTATTTATTTATTTTTTATACAAGATCGAAGAAAGCTATTTATTTTTCATATTATAGAATCCAATTTAAGTATAACAGTTCAAAAAATTTTGTTTCTATTTAGCTTTATTTGGAGCGAAAACATCTATATCCTCATACAACATCAGTCAAGATGTTTATAGCTGATCGAAGGGCCGTACAGGATGAAGAGAAACCACCACTCAGCCTAACTATGGTCAGAAGTGTCAAGCCATGCTACACAGTATTTATTAAATTTTGCCAGAAAAAACCATTAAGAAAGATCAATGGCCATTTCATATGCACATAAAAAGAAAACTAAAATAGATTCAAAACAAAATAAAAAGTTCAGCTGCCTAAACAGTAAAAGTGTGGTCAAAATCAAAAACTAAATATTACACAAGTATGAAACACTTCTTAAAAATTTACTAACGTACAAAGTACAGTTAAAAAATAAAATAAAAAGTTAACTCTTTTAAAAACAAAAACATCTTTAAACTCTTAAAAGGTAAAATAAAGTACAAATGTTAAAAGCATCATACATTAATTAACAAACTCTACATAAGTACAGCAGACTATTTTGTAACACAAAGGCTCATGATACCAGTACGATCCGCTTAAAAATGATTTTTTTTTCAAATATTGAATAAAACTGTTACAGTTAGTAAATATAACAAGATATTTTATTAAATGCTTTAAGAAAAATCTCTCTCGTTCAAGCTGTAACAGAATTCCTTTCCTGTCTTGTTAAGTCCAGATGGAATATAATTTAAGGTTGTTTATATTTTTTACGTAAGTACGCCTGTTAAATCCAGAGTAAAGAAAGTATTGAACCTAAAATCTTGAAAACACATAAGTTATATCGCCCAAGCAATTTCGAAGACTTACTCAACTGTATGAATGTACTCTCATTTTACGATCCGATTCCACTGATATTAAGAAAAAAATCTTCTAAAAATAAGAAAAGGACGATAAAACACATGTAACTTTGGAGTTCTTTAAGTTTCTATTCAACATGCCGATCTTATAAATAAAATATTGAACTCAGAAGTGCGAAGCAAACCTTCTAAAATGTCTTGCCATGCAAAAAAAATATGTTTAAGTATCGAGAAAAAACGCACGACAATCCGTACATAATTTTGTATATTTTACGCTATAAATGCAATCCGAAACGCCCTCTGTGAAATCCATATGTATATGCCAGCGGATACTCAGAGAAAAGAGCATTTATTTTTCGCTCTAAATTGAGTGTAGAGAATGCCGTAAGTTTCCGCTCAAGAACGAAGTCCGGTTATATTATATAAAATTTATGGAATTTTTCTGGAGCCCTTTTACAGATCCACTTGCCTCCGAACACCGCTGGAAAAGGCAGCCTTTTTCGATGATTTAACCTGGGAGTTGAACTGGGTTTGGAGCTAGAAATAAATTTAGTTTCTGGCCTTTCCAGTTTACTTATTCACACTTACGTATTTTTGTGCGTCGGGTGTCAGTTTTCAGGGGCGTTTCTAGAGAAAAGGCTCTTAGGGTAGAATGTTTTTGCTTTCCTTATTACTAAAAAAAATTTTTGAAACTCGACATTTACGCGGCAAGCAACATCTAAGATAAAGACAAGAAAAAAAACATTATAATTTACAGCATATGGGTTCTCCAAGAAACAATGTTTTTCTCTCAAAAATATTATTTTCTTCATGGAAAAAAATTCATTTTGTAGTCTGTACATTACAAACATGAAAAGTATAGCATTGTAGAATATATTCCACTTCATTAATAACAATCTGAACATTCTTCTCAGCGATTTAATATTTTATTTCTCTTCAAATAACAAAATCCAAAGACTAAAGTTTAATCCTATTTTTAAAACGAGGATTATATTTTAGTCTTTGTCTTTGCGCATTTTCGATATTTTAAAAGTTCTACACTTTGAGAATTAAAAACCATGTGTAAAAATGCTGAAATCATTTTACAATTTAAGTTTTAAATTTATTAAATATATTATAAATACGTATCAAATTGCTAATATAAAGCCTGACTGTTATACGATTCTCAAAGTAAATAACATATAGTTAAGATAATATAGATACAAGAAAGTTTTATTTTTCTAAATGGATATAAAAATTTAAAATCCAGCGTTAGGATTAGTTGTTATTATTTTTATGATCATGTGTTAATTATTAATTTCTCGTTTTATATGTTAACGGTACTAAAAATTATATTTATATATAATTATAGTAGCGTTCAAAGATGAAGAATAGTTCTTAGACCATTCAAATTCCGCACACTATTTTAAAATACATGTAATGTAAAGGAATACTAATTGACTTTAGATTGATTAAAATCTCATGTATGTTAATTTGACATACGTAATACGTAAGAGATTACATATGTCATAATTTAAATATATTATAAATACGTATCCAATTGCTAATATAAAGCCTAACTGTTATACGATTCTCAATGTAAATAATATATAGTTAAAATAATACACAATTAAGGAAGAATTTTTTTTTTCAAAATGGATGTAAAATTTTAAAATCAAGCTTTAGAATTAATTGTTATTATATTTATGATCATCTGTTAATTATTAATTACTCGTTTTATCTGTTAAATGTAAGAAAAAATTTATATTTATATATAATTATAGCAGCGTTAAAATATGAAGAATAATGCTTAAACCATTCATATTCTGCACACTAGTTTAAAGTCTATGTAATCTAAACCAACATACTGATTGACTTTAAATTGATATAAATCTTAGGTATGTTAATTTGACATACGTAATAGATACATAAATCAAGTATCATTAAATAAATCTTAGTTTCTTTCATTTTTCTTTTCATTCTTTCATTCAAAAGTTTCTTTCATTTACATTTTCATAAGCTTATTAATATCATAAATATTCTGATTAATGTCACGGATTAGTTTTATATATTTTGTATAATCTGTCAATAAATGTAACGGTTAGCTCATAATCAGTTATTGACGAGCTAACGTTAAAGATAACAAAAGATTTTAGTTTTTGAAATCTTATGACTGTTGATCCGAAATTATCGTATGAACTAATATCGTTTATTAGATTTTAGTCTTTCCTTGAGATTATACACTATGAGTTCTAACAGCTTTTGGTTAATTTTTAAGTAATGTTTTTATTCACCAAAAAATTATTTAAAAATTTTTAGCGCTTTATTTTAGTTTCAAAACAAAACATTTAATGTAATAATGTTATAACTTATTCCTTTATTTATGTTGTTATTAAACTAAAAAAAAAATAAATGACACACAAAACGAAGGATGTTGGTTCCTGTACATAAAAAAAACGAAAATACAAGGATAAAGGTTTCAGAATCAAAACGAAAGTATATATATTGTTTAAAATCACAATTTCGGTAGTTTATGAATGTTATACGAATAGCAATCAGAGAAATATAAAAAAAAATATGTCACTTACCTAAAATATATAAGCTTTCGTTTTTATTCAAATAATTTGCACGACATTAATTCAAAATAAAAAGTGTTTTTAAAAAGAGGCTTTTAGTAAGAAGTATATAATTATTAAAGGTATAATTTTGGTAGGCAATAATTATTTGAAGAAAATATGAAAACTATGTAATTTTAAATTTATTAATTCCTTTATTTTTATTCGTTTAGCAACCACTATGTTAATTAAAAATTCAAAGTACTTTCTTAAAAATGTGTATAACTATTGTAAGACAGTTATCCATACTAAAGCTAAATCAAAAAAGAAAGATAATTGGTTAAGTTTTAAATTGTAAATGGGTTATTTAAGATACTATTTTAAAATGCGTTTAAAGTAATTATCTTTAAAACTTGTTTTATTTAATTCTGCTAAAGATCCGTTTTAAGTATAAATTTAACATGATACTGTTACATTTAAACACTTTAATTCCTAGCATTTGAATTCCTAGAATGAAAGGAATGCTTATGGCATAATAGGGAAAATACATGTGAATTCATTTAGTTAAGTATGAAAATATGTATAGATAAAGCAATAACACATAAAAATAAGTACATAATGTTTCAGAGCACAATTTAAGAATTTAAATAAAACCAGAAGAAAAAAAAATCTATTAAAAAGATAAGAAAAAATTGTACGATTTAAAATATTACTCTTTATTCGGTTTCATTTAAATAACCCTGTTAATTCAAAAACTTTTTAAATCTCTAAAAATTAGTTCGATTATAGTGCTGAATAATTTAAAAAACTAAATTAAACTGGAAAAATCTGAACAATAAAAATAATTGTATAAGGTTTAAAAATATAATGTCAGTACACCATAGAAACTATAAGAATAATCATTCTAATAAAATGTGAAGAATGACTAAACATTAAAGTTTACATATTAAAACTTTTATTCAAATAACTGCCATATTACTAGTATATCTGTTAGAAAAAATAGATATTCGTAAAATGTTATTCTTTATTCGGTTTTGTTTAAATAAATATATTAATTCAAAAACTTTTTAAATCCCGAAAGATTAGTTCAATTATAGTGCTGAATAAACATTTAAAAATCATAATTAAACTGGAAAAAAACTGAACAATAAAACTGATTGTATAATGATTAAAAGAATAATTTCAGTACACCATAGAAATTATAAGAATAATCATTCGAAAAATTGTGAGCAATGTCTAAACATTAAAATTTACATATTAAAACTTTTAATCAAATAACTGCCATATTACTAGTACTCTTTTGTTACAATTTTTATTTCACAGTGATAGAGTCTCAATATAAGAACAAATGAAAAATTTTTGATTTTATAAAGATCTATTTTTATATTTCATTTTATAGAAATAATTTCCTGAAAAAGAATTTAAAAGAATTTTTAGTAATGTAAAAAAAAAACCATGAGAATTCATATAGGTAAAAAATGATAAATATATTGAAATGTAATTATAAGAATAGACTAATACCATTCATAATTTCAATATTCAAAGAATATTATACGAATATCTATTAGACAAAATACATATTCATAAAATGTTATTCTTTATTTGGTTTTATTTAAATAAATATATTAATTCAAAAACTTTTTAAATCACTAAAGATTAGTTCAATTATAGTGTTGAATAATTTAAAAAACTTAATTAAACTGGAAAAACTGAACAATAAAAATGATTGTATAATGATTAAAAGCATAATTTCAGTACACCATAGAAATTATAAGAATAATCGTTCGAAAAATTATGAAAAATGACTAAACATTAAAATCTACATATTAAAACTTTTAATCAAATAACTGCCATATTACTAGTATTTCTTTGTTACAAGTTTTATTTGACAGTGCTAGAGTCTCAATATAAGAACAAATGATAATTTTTTGATTTATAAAGATCTATTTTTATATTTCATTTGGTAGAAATAATTTTCTGAAAAATAATTTTAAAAAAAATAGTAGTAATGCAAATGAAACATGAGAATTCATATAGGTAAAAAATGATAAATATATTTAAATGTAAAAATAAGAATATACTAATACCATTCATAATTTCTATATTCAAAGAAAATTATACTAATATCTATTAGAAAAAATAGATATTCGTAAAATGTTATTCTTTATTCGGTTTTGTTTAAATAAATATATTAATTCAAAAACTTTTTAAATCCCGAAAGATTAGTTCAATTATAGTGCTGAATAAACATTTAAAAATCATAATTAAACTGGAAAAAAACTGAACAATAAAACTGATTGTATAATGATTAAAAGAATAATTTCAGTACACCATAGAAATTATAAGAATAATCATTCGAAAAATTGTGAGCAATGTCTAAACATTAAAATTTACATATTAAAACTTTTAATCAAATTGTGAGAGTGCAGCTATGTTTGACATAAGGTTTGCGAAACTGATTTACTCTCCGCACTCACACGTTGTGGGTTGAATGCCCAAGTTTTTTCCGAAACTCCAGGAAGCGTGTGGTGTGGCCAGTGAAAACAATTTCACTTAAACTTCACCAAGTTTTGGAGAGTTGTGATTGGTCTCCAGGAGGCGATTCAGGATCATCCTTGGAGTCCCGGTCTTTCTGGGCAGAGCAGGGAAAGGACGCATTGTGCAAAGGACAATGGAACAACGAACGCATCAGCACAGGATAATGGAAAAAGTATATTGTTGCCTGAGTAGAAAGAAGGAAGGAAGAGAATGCAGCATTCTCTTGGAAATTGGCAATTTTTTTTCAGGCTTAGCACATGGAGTGCTGTTTTTAATTTTTAATTTTTTAAATATATTTTTAGCATATTTCCTTGTCTTTTGTTCTATATTTGAATGTTGTAATATAGATCAGTGGCATTTTACTATAATTAAAGACGATATAAAGTAAACTTGGGTCTATTAATGGCTTTGAAATAACAACAGCAATGTACTACACCACAGCACAAATAACTGCCATATTACTAGTACTTTTTTGTTACAATTTTTATTTTACAGTGATAGAGTCTCAATATAGGAACAAATGGTAAATTTTTGATTTTCTAAAGATCTATTTTTATATTTCATTTTGTAAAAAGAAATTTTAAAAAAAATGAGAATTCATATAGGTAAAAAATGATAAATATATTGAAATGTAAAAATAAGAATAGACTATTACAATTCATATTTTCAATATTCAAAGAAAATTATACGAATATCTATTAGAAAAATGTTAAAAGTCTAAATTTCCAAATTTAATTATTTTTTCATATTTTATTCAAATAACCTTGACTGTACTAATTCAAGACTTAAAATACTTTCTTAAAAAGTCAGATGATTATAACAGCAAACCAGCACACAAAGCAAGAAAAAATCCTCTTTAATTTCAAGTATATTTTTTAACAAACATTTTCGCATAATCTGAATTCTTTATTAGTTCTCTTTGCATCCGTTAGCAGTTTGAATAGGCGCGCTTTTGTTGCAAACAACCAAGATAAAGAAAATAATTTCGATTTTTCACTCCGCAAGTTTTCTTCAAATCGAATTCTAGATTAATAAGTAGATAAAGGGTAAATCATCTCACGGTTTCTATCGAACCAGAGGAAAAATTACTTGTAAATGAAAAATTGTTTCATCTTCCTTCTCCTCTTTTACTTTTTCTGCTTCTTCTATATGGATACTTTTCAATTTAGGTTTTTCTTTTAATTTTTCTCTTGTTTTTCATTTTAGAAACGGTTGCAGTTAGACTTTTTTTAATGTTGCGGAAAAAAATAATTCGCATTGCAACGCGTAAGAGTAAAAAAGAACAAATACGTCCCTGATTTTTTATTCAAGAACTGTGCTACAGCCATTGAATTAACGTACGTTTCAACACAACTTTTATTAAAAATGCAAAAACGCATGTAGAACAAATGTTTTTCAGAATGAAATACTTTGTTGTTTTTAATGTAAAATGGTGAGGAAATTGAAAACGAATTTTTCGGGGGGAGGAAATCTATACAAATATTATCGGAAAAAGTTAAAGTATAAAACTATGCATTATATTTTGTTTAAATTATTCAAAAGAAAAGTTTAACTAATTTAAAGGACTCCCAATATTGTATTCTTTATGTGATAAAAATATTATTTTTATTTTATCATATATTTTAAATTCACAGGAAGTAATCATAAAATATATCATGTCTGTTAGAATACATTTTTATTCGTCCTGAATGTTTCAGTTTTATTTATAGGGTTTATATCAGAAATAATATATAAGACATGAAAATATAAATTGATATTCATCTGATTCAATATACTACAAAAAACGTGATAAGTTTTGTTACTTATATAACAGTGACTGAAAAATGTAATTTTTATATTTTTTATGGATTTTAAAAAATGATTACGGAAACAAATTTCAAATTTTATCAGTTTCTCTAATAACATGATGTAATTTTTTTTAAATACGTGCGATATCTAAATTGTTGAAGGAATTATGTTTTGTATAATTTCGTTCTCAATATTTTACTTTTTTTAATGTTTAAGAAATATTAACTGATTATAAATGCATCCACTTGTATAGTGAATTTTTATATATGATCTAATGCATCAATGTTTACTTTAATTAAAGACAGACACAATAACAATATTGATTTTAATCTTATCTTATTTGTAACAATAGAAATGTGATGATTTAGAAAAGCCAATGAAAGTGTTATATTAAAGGAACAGCAATTAATTTTAATAATTTCAGCATTTCACAAAAAATACAGAATACGCAAAATATTTTTACAACCATTGTAAAAAAAATAACGGATATCACTAGTTCTTAAATTTTTGAGGTTTCGGTTCCCTTTGTAGCCTCAATTTCATTATAAGTGCACCCCGAGATATTACATAATTTTCTTAGTTTAACTTAAAATGGAAGATTACACAATGAAAGTGTAATAAAACCTCAAATGCATTTAAATTTAATAATTTCAACGTTTCAATAGTTCAGAACTCATTTCTCTAAAATTACACGTTTCCCTTAAAGTATTTTTCTTCTTAAGGGCACTACAAAATACTACATGATTTACTTAATTTTATTTAAAATGTTAGTACAGTTTCAAAAGGTTGCGATGTAAAGCTATGCTAGTGCAAAGTGGTTTGGATGTATATAACTAAACGTCGTATGTTTTCTTTTCGTTTATAAATAGATATCAGTTTCATGTATTTTTTTCCTGGCATCCCATGCTCCTTTTCCTACTCAGCAAAACCCTTTATATTGGCAATCTACATGATGGCCTAATTAGAAGGGATTCTATCATTCTGTGTTTCAGGTACTAATCTTTTTTATAAGTTCTGAAGTATGTTTTGGTCACTAAATGAAACTCAAAATTCAATGGGAGGAGTGCCTATTGCAAAATGCGATGTTGAATTCCTACAAATACAAAGGATAGAAGTGAAATTTCAATCCATGATCGCTAGTAGAAAGGCATCGCTCTATCCAGGCCCGGTATGAGTGTAACGGCGTGATTTAACGGTGGGTCTACAATAAAGAACTTTACTTTGAGAAATGAACTTCGCTTGTGTGGATACAAAGAGGTTGTTTTTCCCTGCACCACGATGTCTAGACTTTTGTGTATTACATTAGCGAAACAACAGACCAGACAACCGAGCGCCCAGACTGACAGCCATGACCATTGGAACTACAAAGAAATGCTGCGACATTGGATCTTCCCCGACACGAATTCCAGTGACTCATGGGTTTGCTGCAGGTGATTGTCTACCTGATGGCCTAATCCCAAACCAATCCAGTTGGTTGAAGGTGAGGTCATCGCCAGATGATCCAATAAGTAAATTGTAGGTGAGGCCCCTCCCCTAGAAAGAGACGAGAGAAGATTTTCTTAGAGAAGTAGTTAGTTAGCTAGAAACCAGCTAATTCGGAGGTCACCTTGACCACTCTCCCTACTGGAGAGTTTCCTTAGCTATACTTCCACCTTGTGATTACTTATTTAGGAGTTATCTAGCAGTCAGCTAACTCGGAAGTCGTCTTGACCAGTGTCTCGGAGAGTTTTTCTTAGCGAAAATCCCACGTTGGGATATATCACTTTCTCAGATTGATAACGATACTCTGTGTCTTGGGTTTTCTTTAAATTCGATCTTCTTCAGGATTGAATGTGTATTCCTCTTAGGAATTTGGACTTTGTTTTATCTTCTTAGAAGATACCAATTGCTATTTCAAGCTCTCGTCTCACTGAGTGTACTGACTACATATTTATTACTGAGAACTGTTACGCGAAGCTACCGAATTGTTATCTTCCGACGGTTACTAAACCATTCGGCATTGAAACTTTTTCATACGTCTATATTTAGGCCACCTTGGTTAGGCCTAGTGTAGCGTTTAACATGCTTGTGAACTGTATTTGTATTGTGTATCTAGAAATGTGTTTACATATGTGAGGTGTAAATAAATCATTCATTCAAGAAACACCTGCTTCTTCATTGTGTCACCTAAAACAGGGACCGAATACGTTACAGAGTCATCGCCGGACAAGTGTTCTAAAAGTGAAAATAAGGTAAAAGTATAGTAAACCAATATGAGGAGAAGGAGAAAGGGCAAAATTTCTTATTTACAATGCCATTTATTTAGAATTTCGCTTTATTATTAGGAATTAACTAAGAAAAATTACCACAACGTATTTTCTATCAGAAATCTTTGACACCTGATTATATGATACAATTACGTTTGTTTAACTTCTACGGATAATATTTATGTTAGTTCTTTTTCTTATTGAATAATCATTCACAATGAAAAAGCATTCTAAAGGATTAGTATTCAAAATGTACTTGGAATTTAACATGCCTTCTCAAAAATCTGTGATACGGAAAGAGTCTCAGCAAGCAAAAATATTTCAGAACCATTCATGTATACAATATTTAGAGTACTAAAAATATCAAAGTGATAAAAAATTAGCGCCTAATACGAAATCTGCTACATACTTACCATATTCTCTGAAATCTAAGTTTTAAACTGTAATAATCTTAAGAAACTCATTTTCATAATTATTTATATATAAAAGCTTCAATATACTTTAAGATTTTATAAATTTTATCCATGCATTATATTTACCACATGTTTATAAAGTAAAAGTATTCGCATTGTTGCTGGAGTAACATAAGCATGTATAATAGCTCACAGGTCTCATTTGATATTCAGAATGTCTTTCGGGTTTTAATTGGACATTGCGAATATGAACAGGACGTCTGGTATAGTCTATATCGCAATGTAGGAGAGTTTTAGTTTTAAGTGTAAAAAATATGTGCATTCTCATAATTTCACTAAAGGTTGTATACGTAAGAGTTGATTTTCATATTTTAAAATGTTTCAAGAACTTTATTTCACATTTAATGGAAAATGTTTCATTAATCCTATTTCTTAATTGGCTAAAACAATGGTTGTTTTCGATAAATGTAAAAAAAATATTTCATTAATCATCAACTTATAGTACCATTTTTAAAACGTTTGCCAACTTTGTTTAAAAAAAAATAATCAGAAAAAAATAAGAGATACGGTGAACTGTTAAAAGCATTTTAAAATGACTTAATATAATTATAACCAGTGAAGATGCCCAATAATGAGCGATATTAAATTGTTCTGCAGAAACAAGCCATATATATATATATATATATATATATATATATATATATATATATATATATATATATATTATATATATATATATATATATATATATATATATATATATATATATATATATATATATATATATATATATATATATAATTCCTTAAAATGATAATTGCTCAACTTCCTAGAAACGATAATCTCGGATTGTTACAGCAACATATGTTGCTTTATATCAATGAAAATATAGAATCAAATAATATGGGAGAATCAACTTTTATATAAAATCAAATGTACATAATTATCTACAATAAATTAGTGCCATACATACAAACACACACACATATATATATATATGTATGTATATGAGAGAGAGGGAGAGAAATAAAGCAATTTCGTATAATTGCATGGCAAATATAATTTTTAATCCATATTTTTAAATATAATATTTCTTTTATTCCTTTAAACTCCTTTCCGATTGTTATGAAAATTGTTCCAAGCAGTTCAAAAGATATCTTTAAAAGCGTTTTTAGTCAAACTCCGGCGCCATACGTGTATGTCTCCTTTACAAAAATATGAAATCAAAACAAAACTGAGCATCTCATCATTTAAAAGAGGTTCTAGAAATGGTTGAAAAGCGGTTCTAAACAAAAGCCATAAGAACCTGCCGATAAAGCAGCGCAAAGCAAACGGTTTCAAACAAAGGCATTGTCATTCTGCAAAACAAAGAAGAAATCTGACAAAAGATCGTTTGGCGAGGGGTGAAGATTAAGTCAAGCGAATCTGGCAACGGTGAAAACGTTCATTGATTGAGGATTTCCAGCGTTACTTGAGTGCAAAGAGCTTGGATGTCTTTATAACGTGGTCCAGATCTGCTAAATGTTTGAGCTAGCCTAGATTCGATAAAATACACTCGTTTCCGTGTCTGAGTTCCATTTGACATCGCAAGGCACGCATGCATTATGGACTCATTTCATTTCAGGGGGATGGGGGGCAGAATAGCGCTCACCCTGTCCAGGTTTAATCAAGTTCTAAAATCAAGGGTGGGGAGAACAGGACCCGTGTAACAGCTATTAAGGAGGTGGGAAATTTACCAAGTGGTCTTAGCAGAGAAAGGGATTCGGAAGTTAAAAACAAAGTTAAAAAGAAAAGATATGGACATACTGTATTATGTCAGGCACTACCGCAATAAATTATGAGAAGAAAAAAATGTAGAAAAAGTATTTTAAAATGAAACAAGATACAGTGAATATTTTTTACTTACTTCAGAAGGCAGAACACGTTACTACGCTAAATGCGATATATTTGACATAACTTTTTTAAGGAGATACAATATATTAATTCTAAAATTGGAATTGCAACTACATAATACATTTACAAATAGTTTAAAATAATTGCTATATGTAGTAAAAATTTAAAACACATCTTTAACATAATTTTATCCAATCTTTTATATTTAATATTTGAATTATACTGCATTGATATCTCATTTACCTAAAACACGATAATGTAAATTTTATTTTAAATTAAACATATTATAATCATTAATCTAAAATAAAACTTTTTAAATGCGTCATATTAGTAATTTATGGTCACAAAATAATTGTGTAAAAAATAGACTAAATTTAGTCTGAACAATTAAGAAAAAAAAAATTTTTGCATTTATAGTCAATAATTCTAGCTCAGAGATTTCATTATTTTAGTATAAATAAACAATCAAAATAGGAATGTAACGCATGTAAAATAATTTTGTATTTATCATAAGTGTAATTTATTAAAATAATAATATGAGGAAAAAAATCTTTAAACCTACAATATTATTTAGGAAATGTCAAGTTTGTTTTACAAAAAGAAAATTAATTCTCAAATCATAAAAGCACATTTAAAAGAAATATAACAATATAAATTTATAGTTAGTATAAAATATTTTAAAGAGATATTGAAATGGTCCAAAAGTATGTCAAAAATTATTCAATGTGAATGAGATCTACAACGTTATCATAGGTTTTTAAACAAGAGAGACTGATAAAAGATGCTCACACTTTTTACAGACAGGTAAATAGTTTTCACTCTCTAAGCAGTATATCATTTTCTTCAGACCATGTAAAAGCTATACTGTTCCCTTAATTTTTAGCCAAATTCAGCAACCTGTGGGCGCGCGCCCTTCTACGAGGGTGTGATAATGCTAAGTAGGCGAGCGGACATATAAAAAAGAATTTATAAAATATTTATCAATTTACTGAAAGAAAATTTATGAAATGATTTGCCACATAGAAAAAATAAAATATACAATAACACGGATATAATTCATATAAGATAGTGAATAACAGGAAGACTTTGATTCAGGATTGTTCTATGTATCTGAAGGGAGTTAACAAATATCAATAAATTTAGTATTTTATAATTTATATGTTTTACAATAAAAGTTGTTGTGCAGCTTTATCTTCAAAATCCTCAAAATGCATTTATTTATTTATTTAATTTTTTGTAATAAAATTATGATTAAAAATTGGATTACAAATAGTAAAATGTTGAAATGCGGTTATTATTCACAGCTGTTCTTTAGTATCTTAGTTAATTACTAGATTTAGTTTAACCTCTGTTTAGTTTCGACAGACAAGGGACAATGGAGAAGTTCCCGGTAGCTAATTAGTTCACTCAGTTGCTAAAATGGCATTAAAAACCCTGCTGATGAGATTTGTGTTGGTTACTTCCTTAGTAGTTTTGACGATTATTTTTTAGACTTGTGATATTCATTGTTTTACTGCAGTTAAGTTGTTACTCGTGTTCGAAAGCGGTTAAAACATTTTCTCATTCAACTTATTACAAATTATAGCTATTCCATTAGCAGATATGGGTGATTTTTCAAGATCATTGCATACACATTCATGGAAAACTATTAAACTACTATTTGTAATTGGTGTAATCAGATAAGCTCAATAAAATACATTGTGAAATGACAGCTGAAGATTAAATCTCATGAAATAAACACTAACGTTAATGAATAATAGTCCCTTAAATTAGATGATCCACTACAAATAAAAATGTGTACAGAAAAATGGGTACAGTAATAAAATAATTTTATATAGAGATTTCTCATAGCATTATTTACAATGTGCATTTCATATTATTCTTCCTTTATTGGCTTCTATATTACTGTCACTATAAGTGAAGTTGCTTATAAAATATTTTACAAAGAAATAACAAGTCGTACAAAAAATATGCAGTGGGATGTCTAAGAAATGGTTATGATTATTCATAACGCATGAAATGGTTGGCCAGACCCGATATAAGAATACCTTGACAATAGAACTCAGGTTAGAGCCACCTTAATTTATATCCAGATTGGGATCTAATCAACTCTGTCAGTATCGCATCACGAGTGATACTGACAGTTGACTGGAATCTATTTTTTTAACTTTCTGTTGGAAGTTTCCGCTTTTATTTATCGTAGTGCTCAGAGATTCGTGTAGTTCGACATAATTTGATTACATCTCTCATTATATGCGATTTTTGCGATGGCGTTTTCAACCACACATCCTAATATCACTGTTCCTTGTTCGTGTGGGAAATTTATGTCCTTGTGATTCATATGCTTTGACGTTTTGCTCTGTCATAAACTGTTTTCAAGTCAAAGTCACAACAAAATTTTGTTTAATGTAGCCTCCACACTATGGCCAATTGTTCACCACTTCCTGATTGAGACCTTGAACGATGGTTGACTGGCTGCATCCACACGCTGGGCCACTAAATAAGCCAAACACTTGTATTCGTCCATAGGGTCTACTGCGAATTGCGCATCTGGCTGTCTTTGATCTTTGGAGAAAAACTGCCACGGAAGCCATCGTCCGCCAGGGCTATTTTATGGTATTCCACCATCGACCACGATATACCATACCTCCTCCAGACGGTGGTGATGGCTTTCAGTGGACTATAGTGTGGAGGGGCCTTAACATAGCAGTATTCGTTATTTTTTGTTGTGTTTTTCATTTTCACACTTCATTTTCGTCAACAGTCGATGCATAATCAGGATAACGAAATCTCATGTCACAATGTAGATGTGTCTATGAAGACATTTTTTACTATGTCATTACGTTCTTTTTTTTTCTCGGGCTTATTTGCCTCATAAAGTATCTGAAATTCTCCTCAGCTATTTGGTTTCAATTTCATCTTCCAGTTCTCACATTACAATTCGCATACACCATATTTCGATAAACGAAGGCACATTCTTCATTTATACTTCCTAGTGAGATTTAGTTGTTGTATCATCTTACCTAGTAACATGAGCTAGTTTTTTCAGAGTGTTCTTTGTGTATCAATTTCTTATCTAAATTGCTGATTGAAAATCGTAAAGAGTCCATTTTCAATTATCGGAAAAGGGCTGAATAATTAAGCTGCTGCTTGAGGCTTCAAGGTCTATGGGTGTGAGTCCCAGTCCTGATATGAATTTTCTTATTGTTTGGTATGGTTTTGTTTGGAGCGCTACGGTCTACTTTTTGCAACCCGAGGGCTAATGACACCGGGACCTAATGCTTAAAGCCGATTCCGAACGGCTAAGAACATCCATGCCACAGTGGGATTTGAACCCACGAACTCCGGTTCCGAAGGCCAGCACCCTAACCATTCGGCCATCGTTCGGTGGAATTGTTAGGGTGCTGTTTGGAACTTATTGTTCGGAATCAGTTTTAAACATTATGTTCATATGAAATTGATCTTAGAGCTCTAAAAGAAATGACACCTTAATTTTCTCTAATTTTCAAATTTGAATATTTTTATGACATCAGTGGATTATAATGCATTTAATAGAATCAATTTATGCATATTTTGTATCATTCTTCTGTGGAATTCAGAAGTGTTTCCTTGAAAATGTCCTTTGTAAAAAAATAACCAAATTAAATATTTTAACCAGTATTTATATTATATTTACATTATCTATGGCTACTCTTGCACAATTAAAATCCTGAGTCGCTTGTAAATTAATTGAGATGAAAATTGATTAAAAGTAGAATAATTATTAAAGTGCAGTATGAAGTATTATTCAGAAATATAATAAGTATTTTAATAAATGTTAAACTGTATATAGCTTTTATCAACTTCTTCAGAATTAGTACTGTTTAAAAGTACTATAAAAATTGAGGACTAAATTAAAGGCTTATATCACAGATATATATCATTTTAATAGAGATTTTGAAAAATTTAGCACATTGATCATATAATTATTAAATTAAAGAAATAATTTATGAGTTCAAGATTATAAGCATTCAAAAAATAAACTGAAATATTTGAAATGAAAAATAATATAAGCTTCAATTATTTATATACGCTTAAAAGATTCCAATACAAATGTCAAGGGAATATTAAAATAATTAGTTGCAATAGAAAATTTATTAAATTTTTAAATAAGTAATTTTATCTCACAGTCATCACCCTACATGGCATCATCATTAATATGAAAAAAGTCATCAAAGTATCAGAATAAACTACTAGACTCTTTCTCGACTTAATGAACATCTTAAGCCGAAGGCAACATCGGCTAAATAGATTTTTTGTGAGAAATGCAATTTCGTGTTCTTTTTTTATGCTTCTGTATTTCTATTAATCACGTCTAAATGTTAAAATAAGCTAAAAAAGTATCACTTTATGAATAAACGTGGACACCCTGCTAAATGCACGCTAAAAAACACTATTTTCCAGAAAAAAATATTTTTAGTGCACTAATTTCTTACAAACGTATTAAATAAGCGTTAAAAAGAGTATAGCATGTTGGCATAAAAGTTTGGAATTTATTGTAGATACTTGTATACACACAGATATATATATATATATATATATATATATATATATATATATATATATATATATATGTGTGTGTGTGTTTGTGTGTGTGTGTGTGTGTGTGTGTAAGGAAAATTCTCAGGGGTTTTCATAACTTAAATCAAGGGAAAAATTTCCCGCGTCATTTTCCATTCCCCTTTTTAACCCCTAATTGTCCACTGGGGCTACAGGTTACGCCCTCAGAGAAGGGGCTTGTCCAATTATAAACCTACATGGCCCTAGCGGACAATTTAGGAAATTTCCAAATAAAAAGGAGATACACACTAGCGGAGACAGATTTTGCTAGAGATATTCTCCCACAGATGTTGACCCAGGTGTTACGTGTCTTGTACATAGAACTTCATACTAGCTGACCCTTCAGTTTGTCCTGTCTCTATGATGAAGTGGGAACCCGTCCTTCAAAGTTATCTAAATAAAGGTTTTTAGCTGAAACGGTATCATTTTTATGGCCATGACTGCAACCCCCCATCAAGAAATCAGTCTCATTATATATATATATATATATATATATATATATATATATATATATATATATATATATATATATATATATATATATATATATATATATATATATATATATATATATATATATATATATATATATATATATATATATATATATATATATATATATATATATATATATATATATATATATATATATATATATATATATATATATATATATATATATATATATATATATATATATATATATATATATATATATATATATATATATATATATATATATATATATATATATATATATATATATATATATATATATATATATATATATATATATATATATTAATTATTATACTTTCTGCAATAAAAGCAAATTTTCTGCCCATTCTCCATATTTTCTAGCTGTCCCTGGTTCACTTTTCAATGTTCCTTTTACTGTTGTGAACACTGTTTAAGCTACTTTCTATGGGAAAAATATTCCTTTCTGCGTCGCTCTCTTTGGCGTTCAGCCGAACGCTGGTCGATTGGTTAGGGAGCTGATCGTCGGTACCGGAGTTTGTGGATTCGAATCCAGCTATGGCATGGATGTTCGTAGCCGTTCGGAATCGGCTTTAAGCAGTAGGTCCCGGTCTCATTAGCCCTCGTGTGCAAAACAGTAGACCGTAGCTCTCCAAACCAAACCAAACCCTTTAGTGTTCAACCCTGTTCCAGCACGTGTTTTCATGGTCTTTCTCTTGTCTTCCATTGTTTGTGAAAAATGTCATTTTTAGAAGCTCTTGAGTAAAATTTAAATTATATGCAGACTTATAAGCTTCTCATCCATGTGGCCGACTGCATCATACTTCAATAGTCTAGCTGCTTGGTTTTCTCAGTCCGGCCGAATAAAAGCAATAGGTGCTATAATTGAATGTGACGGTGGATTAATTTTTACCGTGTTACATGTGTATTTATATATATCAATAAATTATACTCACTATTGTACATCTTGATAAAAATAATTACAACTAAGAAATGTGTGTATACAAAGTTGTCGAAAAATACATACATTTCAAAAATATCTTTCCATTTATCCTTTAATTTCTAAGTGGTTAACATCGTTATTGCCATTAAAAAATCATGTTGTAATTTATGTGCGTACGTCCAATGGTACGTCCACACTCCATATTAAATTAGTAAACTTTCATTTTTTGTAGTTTTTTTCTTTTTTTTAATTCACTTTCTCATTTTAATTAACATTTCTAATGCTTCATACAACATTAATATTTCATATGTAGTACTCTTCAATTTTTTTTACCTTTGTATTTATGTATCATAATACTGTGTACATTTCCAGAAAAATTCACACAATTATAGTTTATATGTTTTGAGAAACACATGAATTTGCCCATATAAAAATAATTTTAGACATGAGTGCATGGACAATTCAACTTGGTTAATGTGTAAATATCAAAGCAAAATTGATTAGCACCATTTGACTTACTCTTATTTGACCAGTATAATACTTGCATTTTTTCCCAATGATTAAGCTCCTCGTCTATTCGGAGTAGTGAAATAATTCCTTTTAATTTAAGTTTTTTTTTAAATACTATCTTATAATCAATAATAATTTGATACTTTCTCATAAATCAAATTTGTAGTATTAGATTTTAACAGTACGTGAGAGTCATTAGATAGTAAGTTTTCCAAGACAAGTAAAAAAGCATAAATGCGCAGAAACAAATACAAATGTTTCAGCTATTTCTCAAAATAATAATAATATTAACTGTAGGAATTTTTATACTGTGTAAAATGTACAGAAAATTGCAGTTTAAGAATTGAGTATATCACTGATTTCTGTAGGTATAAGTCTGTGGTGACTGAGATCAATTTCAAGATCAAAAATATTTTTAATCAAATATTAGAAAGATAGGACAGTAGGATAAAACGTCGTCAGTGGTGATATATAGCCAGTCACAGTGTTGGACACCAAAGACGAATCATCCAATCATATTATCATATCCGGCTTATCATATCCGGCCCATACACGAAACGTAACTGACGAAGAATTTCAAACTCCGCTAACTCCTAGGCGTCCAAAAACTCATTTGGGAGGAGGGAGGTAAAATAACAGCCAAAATATGAGACATAGGGTGTTTATAACTGTTGCACAATATAACGCATCCACAGTCTTACTGGTTTGGGCAGGTATATATCGTGACTTATGCAACTCTAGCTTAGAAGGAGGGTAGAAACTTACTTTTTCGATGATTTTCGTATTTGTTAACTGGGATGATTCATTTATAGTACAATGCTTTTGGTTTTTCAACCTCGTCTTACACAAATTCTTAGAAATTACTTATTTTACATGTGGATTTTTAGAGAATTTAAATTTTAAGTTTTTATAATAATGCTACTTATGCTCAAAATTATATAAGACACTAAATTCTGCTACAAATATTTTTTATAGAATGATTTCTTAGTAAAATAATTTCGCTGTTAAACAAAATTGTTTGTAAAAGCTGGCAATAAATTGCAAATTATCTAATTACTTTAATTTTTTAGTTTATGGTCTGAACGCATATTGAAACCTAACTGGGCATTGAATCTAAATAACTACAAGTCTATAAAATGTCTATTAAGCATTGCTCAATATTTCATCTTTTACAAGAACTTTAAACTCTGTAAGTTGGTAAATATTTAATGTTTTATAAAAGCATACTCAGTTTTATAATGAACTTTTAAATGATCGATCTTGATAAATTTAAAATAAACTTAGATAAAGACTAAGCCTCTGCAACATTCTAAATTCTCTATAAATGTAGAAAATAACTGTTAATGTTGAAAATATTAGTTAAAAAACATGTTTTGTAGAAAAAAACGAAGATTTAGTTGGAAAAAGAGGACTTGATTATAAAATTGCATTCTTAGCTTTATGTCTTATGGAAACAAAAGAAATTCCTCATTTTGAGTCAAATTACAGCTTTGAAAGACACTTATCCTCTTATAAATTTATATAATACTATTCCTCCTCATTGTTGTTTACTTATATTGTTTGATTAGAATTACATAAAGAATTCCGAAAATATATTGTTTATTTTAAATGAAATAAATATTTAAATAATTGTTACAAAACCAGTTTTCTTTTGCCTTATCAAAATATACTAAACACAAAATAACATTTGTTTTATTGAAGTATCTATATTTAAAACAAAACAGATTTGCCTATTCTTTTTCAAAATTTACAGTGCTTCCAAAAATAGTTCATTCAAAACATTCTTTTATTTAAACCGTCTTTACAAGTAAGTGAATATTTATAAAAATATTTTCTGCTAATGGATTATAAAATACTATTATAAATAAACATTCTTTTGATTTAACATTTGAAGCATTTAGATAATATGTACTTTTATACTTACGGTACATTAACGATATTTTTAATTATACTTTTTATTTAAAAGTTTTAAAACTTAATTCTCATAAGGAATCTTCTGCAGCACTTAAGGCCGAACGATGGCCGATTGGTTAGGGTGCTGGAATTTGGGAGTTCGAATTCCAGTTTAGCATGAATGTTCGTAGCCGTTCGGAATCGGCTTAAGCTGTAAGTCTATGTCTCATCCTCGTGTTGCAACAAAGTAGACCGTAGCACTCTAAACCAAACCAATCTGCAGCACTTAAAAACTTTACTCATAGTATATAGATTGTAATTATTTTTTCCAATGCAGCAGGTGATACAAACATTATCCTAGCCCCTTAACAAGTCTGCGAACCAATTACTTACTTAGCATCACCCGAGTAGCACGTGTAGCTTAAGGTATGCTACTGACTCGGGTAACATTACCCCGGCTGGGTTCTCGTAATTTAAAATCTGGGACCAAATAGAAAAACCGCTGGCTTGGCCTGCCACTCCCAGAGGTATCGTTTATTAACTTTGAAAACTTTGTGACCACGAACATATTTTACGTTTCCCAATCACCTTTAGCGAACATGTCGGATCTTATGCAGGCTCCATACCCGAACCCGCAACCTTTCAGCTGCGAGATCGCTGCTTTTGCCAACTGAGGTACCGCTGCTCAGATTACAGATGTTAGAATTACCAAAAAAGCAAAGATAAGCTTAACGAGGTTTGTATGTAAGTTCTTAAGATTTTTAACAGTATTTAAAAAAAAATCACTTAATCATTTTGATTCAGGAAATTATGTTTTTTCTTTGAGTTTTCCATGAGTTTCAGATAGGTTTAATTTTATAAAAATGTGTATATATTGATCATAAATACATTTAAGTTGATAATATACAAAATATTAAATCTATCACACAATTGAGAAAATAAAGAAAAGTATTTTTAAAAGGTTATAGCAAATTTGTTATTGATCTGTGGTATTCCGTCATAAGAGGTCGCTGCCTTTGCCAACTGAGCTACCGCGGCTCAGATTGTAGAGATTAGAATTACCAAGAATAACAACTAAAAGCTTAACGAGGTTTGTATGTAAATTCTTAAGATTTTTAACAGTATTTAAAAAAAATCACTTAATCATATTGATTCAGGAAATTATATTTTTTCTTTGAGTTTTCCATGAGTTTCAGATAGGTTTAATTTTATAAATATTTGTATATATTGACCATAAATACATTTAAATTTATAATATACAAAAAAAGATTAAATCTATCACACCATTGAGAAAATAAAGAAAAGTGTTTTTAAAAGATTATAGTAAATTTGTTATTGAATTGAGTGAGGTTTGAAATCAGGTTATGAAAAAATTACTTATAAATATATAAATAGTTTTGTATTAATATATATATATATATATTTATATATATATATATATAAATATATATATATATATATATAAATATATATATATATATATATATATATATATATATAAATCTATATATATAAATAAATATATATTATATATAAATATATATATATATATATATATATATATATATATATATATATATATATATATATATATATATATATATATATATATATATATATATATATATATATTATATATATATACATATATATATATACATATATATTTATACATATTTATATATACATATATATATACACATATATATATATATATGTAATCCATTTTTTATAAAACTCCTTCACAAGGAGATAGTTCAACAGCTAGCATTCATAAAGTACAAAGATGCAGTCGGGTCTCATATTCAAGAGAACTCAGATGTCTAATTTTAAAACTTTATTTCAGAGCAGCAACACGGCACATCTGTCCTGCTGGACAATATAGAAAAAAAAAGCCACAGAGTTCACTCTGCTCTCACACAAGTACACCCAAGAACGCTGACAACAAGAATTTTCCCACAACAAAAACAGCTTAATAAGCGAATTGACTGCAATATCAGCAAAACACGAACACATGTTCCGCCAACACCTGGGAAATTGCTGTATAGACAGAAAGTTTACAGTTTTATGACAGAAAGGAATGTTAAGTGGAAAATACTTCGTTGATTAAACCATTTAGAGGCTGATAAAGATATTTAGATGAATTAAAATAGAAGAGAGGAGGTTTTTGAAGAAATATTAAAGTTAAATAATTTTGATATATTACATATATATACATATATATATACATATATATATATATATATATATATATATATATATATATATATATATGTGTGTGTGTGTGTGTGTGTGTGTGTGTGTGTATACAGGGTTATGAAGAAATAAGTTGCTCAATTCTGAGGACTATAGAATACGTTCTCCTAATACAAATGAGATAGAATTGGGGCTATAAATAACTCAAATGATGTGCTTGACGTTTATTGCACAAAAAAATTTAGTAAAATGATCAGCCTATAGGTGGCAATGTTATACATATAACCACATTTTATATACTTTGTAAATGCTAAATAATATTTAACAGTAGAGTGAAAAAAGCTCAATATGCCCCCCCCTCCATGTTCCATAACATGACGTAATCGCAAAATTATATTTCCCCCATCTGACCGGAATGAGTCTGCCCGAATTTCAAGAACATGGATCCGAATGCTGTCCATCATATCTGGCACAGATACTGGCATTGGACTGTAGATTTTGTCCTTCAGGAAACCCTCAAACCAAAAATCGCAAGAAGTGATATCTGGCGAGCAATCATCTTGCGTAAAGCACGTGCAGACAATAGCCCTCTTGGTACCCGCTTCATACCATATCACGGAATTGTTTAGATCTGTAACGGAGTTCTGCTGGCTCTGATAGAACAGTTTTACCAATAGCACATTTTCTTGTAACGGAGACATGGTGGGCACACAAACTAATGATCGACTTAATTTAATGAAACTATATAAATACCATATGGTCTACAGCACCATCTATAGGCGGATTTTTGAACTAAATATTTTTATGTAATAAAGGTGTAGAGCATTTTTTCAATTATTTGTAGTTCCAATTTTATCTCATTTTTAAGAACGGAGCTTATTCTAGAGTTCCTAGAATTAGGGAACTAATTTCTTGCAAACCCTGTATATATATATATATATATATATATATATATATATATATATATATATATATATATATATATATATATATATATATATATATATATATATATATATATATATATATATATATATATATATATAGTGACCGAATAATTGCTATGTGATACTACAAAAAATAGAAATCTTACAGAAATTGAAAGAATAAAAACTTCTTTCAAAAGAATGAACGGGGGTTCTTTAATTGCTATAAAAAACTTCATATTTCAACTCTCGAGAGACACATATTTTATAAAAAGAGACGTTTAGGGAACAAATATTTAGCGCAATACGTCTGTAGATATAAGTTTTGGAGCTGTTCTTAAAATTTTAGTGGCAAAAATGTTTGAGACTTTCATGACATTTCATAGATACTAAATCAACCAGCACCAATAATCCATTTGTCTTTTGACGGAAGCAAAAAGCCACTTTAATTTCTCGACACGCACTTTTCTAGCTAATAATTTTCTTGCCATTTTCAGAAAGAGTGATATTAAAATATATATATAATATTTTTATTATAATTATATCTATATATATATAATATTTATATATATATATATTAGAATATATATATTAAGTTATATATATATTTATTCTATATATATATATATATATATATATTATATAGTTGTTATATTTATTAGTATAATAATACTATATATATATATATATATATTTTTTATAATATATTTAATATGTCGTGAAGTTTTGTGGGTATGTAGTTGTGTTTTGATATAGGACATGGGCGGTGGTGTTTTCTGGGGTTGGGATTGCAAGATCGGGTGGTGTTCTCAGTATACAGGTGTATATTGTGTTTAATGTTATGTATTATCTTTCTTTATTTATGGACGTGCTGCTGTCAGTTGTATCGGGAAAGGTATCAACGAGAAAAAAAAGAAAAAGAGAAGAGGAAAGAGAGAGAGAAGACAAAAGAGTAAAGAGAAGAGAGGGAGAAAAGAACAGAGAGAAGAAAAAGAAAGAGAAAGAGAAGAGGAGAAGAGAAAGAGAGAAGAAGAAAGAAGAAAAAAGAAGAGGAAGAAAGAGAAGAAGAGAGAAAGAGAAAAAAAAGAAGAGAAAAAGAAGAGAAAGGAGGAGAAGAGAGGAAAGAGAAAAAAAAGAAAAGAGAAAGAAGAAGAGAGAAGAGAAAGAGAAGAGAAGAGAGAAGAAAAGAAGAAAAGAGAAGAGAAGAGGAAGAAAGAGAGAAGGGAGAGAGAAAAAAAAGAGAAGAAGAAGAAGAAAGAAAAGAGAGAAAGAGAGAAGAGAAAGAGGAAGGGAAGAGAGAAGAGAGGAAGAGAGAAGAAGAGAGAGAGAAGAAAGAAGAGAAAGAAAAGAAAAAGAAGAGAAGAAGAGAGAGAAAAAGGAGAAAGAGGGGAAAAAGAGAAAAAGAGAAAGGAGAAAAAGAAGAGAGAGAAGAGGGAAAGAGAGAAGAGAGAGAGAGAAGAGAAGAAAGAGAAAAAAGAAGAGAAAAAGAGAAGAGAAGAAAGAAGAGGAGAAGAGAGAGAAAAAGAAAGAAAGAGAAGGAAAAGAGAGAAAAAAAAAAAGAGAGGAAGAGAAAGAAGAGAAGAGAAAGAAAGAAAAAAAAGGAAGGAAAAAGAAAAGAGAGAAAGAGGAGAGAAAAAGAAAGAGAGGAGAAAGAGAAGAGAAGAGAGAAAGGAGAAGAAAGAGAAGAGAGAAAGAGAAAGAAAGGGAGAAGAAGAGAAAAGACAGAGAAAGAGAAGAGAAGAAGAAGGAGAGAAAAGGAGAAAAAGAAAGAGAGAAGAAAGAGGAGAGAAAAAGAGAAGAGAAGAGAGAAGAAGAGAAAGAAAAAAAAAAGAGAAGGAAGAAAAGAAGAGAAAGAAAGAAGAAGAGAAGGAAGAGAAAAAGGAAAAAAAGGAGAGAGAAGAAGAGAGAAAGAAGAAAGAGGAGAGAAGAGAAAAGAAAGGGAGAAGAAGAGAGAGAGAGAAGAAGAGAGGAAGAAAAGAGAAGAAAGAAGAGAAAGAAGAAAAGAAGAAAGAGAGAGAAAAAAAAGAGAGAAGAGAGAGAGAAGAAAAAAAAGAGAAAGAAAAGGAAAAGAGAAGAAAAAGAAGAGAGAAAAAAGAGAAGAGAAGAAAGAGAGAAGAGAAAGAAGAAGAAAAAAGAGAAGATAAGATAAAAGAGAAAGAGAGAAGAAAAAAGAAGAGAGAAGAAAGATAAGAGAAAGAATATAGAAAAAAAGAGAGAAGGAAAAGGAGAAAGGAGAAAAGGAAGATAAGAGAAAAAAAAAGAGAGAAGGAACGACAACAAGGAAGAAAGATAAAAATATATATAAAAACTTCTCTCGAGAAGAAAATATAAAGAAAGAAGTATCTTTCAAAAGTAGAAACCTAAGACAATAGAGAAAAAAAAAAAAATAGAAGAAAGATATTTAAGCGCATACCAGAGAGACAAATTGTTTGTCGGAAGAGAAAATTTAGTGGCAAAAATGTTGAGACTCATGATCATCTTACTATTTCAACTCCATACATTTGTTCATTGACGGAAGCAAAAACAGTATTTTTATTATCTCTATCTTTCTAGTTTCTTCTTTTTCTATGAGTTTAGTTAATTTCCTCTATTCTTTCCTTTACAGTTATTTTTATTTATTCAAATGTTTTCTTTTTATTTATATTTCTTTGAAGATATTACTGCTTTAGTACATAAGTAATATCATTTTTAAAATATACACTTCATATAGAGTTGTTGACATAAAAATATTTTTTTCTGCCAAAAGAAAAGCATTTTTAAAATTTTTTTTTGTAAAGATGAAAAAGATTGTGTAAATAAAATATAAAAAATATATTTAAATAAAATAAACAATTATAATTCCTTATCTCTAACAAGTAATACACGAATTTTTTTAAAATTTTTTAGAATTGTATTAACATTAGGTTACACAAAAATCAGAATCAGTCGACTAATAATCAGTGTGACTCTAGTACTTATAATATCCGAATTTATAAAATCATGTAATTAATTTTGTTTTTAAATATAATAAGTATAAATTTTTTAAAGGTTTTTTTATAAAAGATGAAAATATATTTTAATAACCATTAAACAACAGTTTATTACTTTAATTTCAAAGTGTTTCATTGAAGAAACAACACTGTTCTAGAGTTGAACTGAACACAAATACCACCAGTCGTTTCCAATATTTATATATGCGTCATACTTCAGTTATGTGACAGCAAACGAAAAGTTTAATGTTGCAGATTAGGCTTGTTTACAGAACCATGGTCTGTTGTTTGCTACACACGAGCAAACCACACCGAGATTTCTTATAACATGCTAAACAGTTACGAATATCTATGCCAGTAGTAGGATTTGTACCCTCAAAATTCATTTCTAAAATGTTGTTTGGCTATCTTACAACATTCTGCTACATTAAATTTTAAAAATAAATAAAATTGTGTGATGTCTAATTGACTTTTCCTCCTAGGAGTCGATTTACTTTATATGAAAAGGATGGATGTATATGGATTTGCCTTAATTCTCAAAGTTTAAAAGAACAAATAATTTTATACTCTTTTCATTCTATAAAGGTATTAAAGCTTCTGTATTTGAACAGAATACTTTACATTCTAAAAAGGCATATGTAGTTTCTTTACACATATAATAATAGACAACATTCAAATACAATCACCTATACGGCATAAACAGTCTGTAAAAAATTATATTTTAAATTTTAGAAGAAGTAAAATTAAGAAGAAAAGGAAATATAATATTGAAATAAAATATTCATTTTATAGCAAAAAACTGATTCAGTCTTTTCGAACTTGATTTTTTTAGACACAAAGGTATTTCATATTTTTTATCTTTAACTATAATTCCTTTTATCACCTTAAAATTTTCCTATTTTAATTAATCATAAAAATAAATTCATAACACTGAAATAAAGTTTTATGGATAATTTAAACAGTAATTTTTCTAATTAACTGCCGTTTCTTCTTAACTGAACTCATCCTTTTCTATGCAGCAATTAAAAATTATTAAATGCAAGCAAAGCACAAATAAAATAAGGTAAAATATTTACCATATTATCTATGTGCATTATAAAATTTGCACTTTTCTTATTCGTTCTGTTTACAGAGAGATTTTTTTGTTTATTTCATATTAGTTAAAATATTTATATAGACCTAAATAACTAATTTAAATAAGTACGTGTTACTAGCTTGAGGAAATTTGATAGCATTTCTTATATTAAAGTTACATTTTAAAATATAAACGTTTTCAGTTTCTCACATTTATTTATAAAAACAAGTGTAAAATACAAACTATACAAAGTAAAATAATTTGGGATTTAATTGAAACATTGTGTTTATAAACATTAGTAATTAATTCATCACTTGTTCATTGAATATTAGAAATATGTTTAACTTAAATTACAACCGAATAACCGATATGCAATATGTTACGTTAACGAAAAGCAATGAAAACTTTAATTTTAACAGCGATTCCCAATTTATTACATATAAAGTGAGTGTAAAAAGTATTCATATAGTCACTTTTATGATATAAAACGCATCTTTTACAAAATATATGAATGAATAGTTAAAGTAATCAAATATGCATTTAGAGTAGAAAATAATTTACAGTTTCAATCGGGAATAAACTTCAAATTCATTACCTCGAAGTATATATTTTACCTTTAATAATCTCTTTGAATCTCTTTGGCATTGATTCAATGGCTTTGATTCAACAAATTTTTTTCTGCAGAATTTAGTAGAGTCCAATTCATGTACCTATATTAACTCATTTTTATTAATATTGACCTGAATGTAATTTCTAATAAACGCTCAATAGGATTGATATCAACTGACTGAGAAAAGAAATTTTATAAATTTTATCACCCTATATAATATTTAGAGGCGAGTATTTCAGGCTATATGTTATTCATGAAAGCACGTTTCTCATTCAATTTTTATTATTGTCACAATAGATGGCAATTTTTTTTACAAAATATCAATATAAAGCAGATTATTAGTCGTATTGACACGAATGGTGTCCAAATTACCCAGCAGCTCTCATTTAACCACAAACCAGCACAATCTTACCTCCATGTTTATTTGTCTGAATAAATTACTTGGACACTTGTCTCTGTTTATTTTCCCTACATCATTCGCCAGCTATCCTAACTCAAAACAGTAAATTAACCTTAGAAAAAAAATGCTTTTCCAGACATGTTGGATTTAATTCACTTATGAGTGGGCAAATAATAACCGCAACATCTAATTGTTTTCTCCATTACAGAAATATTCTCCTTGACACGTGACCATGAAAAAATTCTACGGTAATCAGTTCTACTGTAAGCTAAAGGGCAATCCCCTATATAATATTAGCCTAAGTTGTCTGTCCGTAAATTTATGAAGCGGGTGTACTTGGAATGGATACAGGCATCCATATCGGATTTTTTATGAGTTGGGGTTAGCAAAATTCAGAGCAAGTTCGAAATCCACCCCATCCCCCCCTTTTCGAGTGTTTAATGCTATTATTTCAAGCCTTATTCTCCCTCTTATTCTGTACTAAATTCATTCTTGATCTGATGGCG
The DNA here is from genome assembly GCA_032207245.1 of Pardosa pseudoannulata. NCBI lineage: Eukaryota > Metazoa > Arthropoda > Arachnida > Araneae > Lycosidae > Pardosa > Pardosa pseudoannulata. Next base: position 70,761,618 of record CM063502.1, on the reverse strand, counting down.
AGGACGGAGAGGACTGTTTTACTTCACCCTGATATACTTTAATTAGTTCAATCACCATGTGCAGGCGTGGCACGTAAGGTAGAGTGCCGGCCTATTTGATTGTCGTACTTCTCGGGTTGACGGTTGTGTTACCGACGAGGCCAAATTTTCTAGATGTCTAATTAATATAATATTTTCTGCCTTTTCTATTAAATTCTTATTCCTTAAGATGTTTTATTATTTTTAAAATAAATTTTTACGATTTTTTCAACATTTTATCATTTTTAATATTTTTATTTTATTAAATTCGCGTATTGTTCTACGGATGTCCATGGCCACATAAATATTTCATGTTTTCTATCCTTAAACTTTCTTCTCTTAATGCAATAATAGCCTAAGTTATCTTTCCGTCTGTCCTCGAAATTATGAAGCGGTTAGACCTGGAATGGATACAGCATCCATATTGGATTTTTGATAAGTTAGGGTTAGCAAAATTCAAAGCGAGTAAAGTTCATCTTTTCTTAAACTATAGGTACGATTTCCAAATAAATTAGTATGAATAAGCTTCGTATCACAGCGAAAAATACTGTCATCTTTAAAACGTTCCAAATCGACCCCGTCCCCTTATATCAAGCACCATTTTAAGAGCAGGCGATTAAATTTATCAATGTATCACATTATAAATAGATAAAAATAACATTTTTTTTCTATCACTATGACGTCATTCCTTTAACCATTTCATTTAATCATTTATTTTAGATTATTTAAATATCTTCTGCATGATTTCCATACGTTTTATCACTAAACTTAGATATTACGTAAATATTTTTCTTTTATATTTGGCTTAAATAATAGATTAGGTATATGTGATAATTTTAATCGATTATTTTTGTTGAAAGATAATTCTCAGCCAAAAAACAAACCACTTTTTTACCTGCCTCATAGGGTAGTTTAAAATTCTGGAATATTAAAAATTTTACTGATACCGTCATATGACGGGCTATATGTTAGTTAACTATAAATACATGTATTCAAAGGACCATTAACAAAACTGTCCGTGAGCTCACGCTACTACAGATGATCATACAAAATGATCTACCAGGGGCGTAAGCAAAATTTTTTTCGGGGGTGAGGGAACTAATATTTTATAGATGATAAGTAAGTATATATTTTTATTCTCTCTTAAAAATGTAAGGATTTCTTTCACACTAATAATTTATAAAATCTTATTTGATAAGAGTAATATATCACTTAATTTGGCCTTATAAAATAACAAGGAATAAAATAAACTTTTTAGTGCGTCGTTTGAACCTTAAAAAATAGACATATATTAATATATTTATAATACAGTTGTTACAATAAAGTGAAGTACAACTATGAAACTTTAAAAATAATTTTTACTTTAACAACCAATCAAAAAACATATATATTGATGAAAATAATGTTCAAATAGAAAAACTGCTAACTTTTAAAAGTAAGGTTGTGAACAAACTATAAATCATGCATACACACACAAACACACACACACACACACACACACACATATATATATATATATATATATATATATATATATATATATATATATATATATATATATATATATATATATATATATATATATATATATATATATATATATATATATATATATATATATATGTATATATATGTATATATATGTATATATATATATATATGTATATATATATATATATATATATATATATATATATATATATATATATATATATATATATATATATATGTATATATATATATATATATATATATATGTATGTATATATATATATATATATATATATATATATTATATATATATATATATGTATATATATATATATATATATATATATATATATATATATATATATATATATATATATATATATATATATATATATATATATATATATATATGTATATATATATATATATATATATGTATATATATATGTATATATATATATATATATATATATATGTATATATATATATATATATATATATATATATATATATATATATATATATATATATATATATATATATATATATATATATATATATATATATATATATATATATATATGAGATTTTTAATGTTTCATCACAGTTATTTCTTAGGTAAATCAATTTTTAAAAAGTAATTAGGGAAAGGGGAAAAATCCCATTCAAATATTTAGTATGTTTACACATCTTTTCCTGAGGAGAGGTTGTTCAAATTTTACTTTACAAAGAGAAATAAAATACCTTAACAGCAATATTTTAAAATTCATTAATGATTTCTTCAATTGATAGTTCTATGTCTCGATGGATAGCTGTTGGTGTTAACCTCTTTCCTACAGTCATGTTTCCCAAATATGTTTCAGTTTTTTGAGCATTGAAAAGGTCCTTTTCACAATAACATTGGTAACAGGTAAAACTGCAATCGTCTTCAACAGAAGAAAGCCTTTTCACAATTTGCTAGATCTTCTAAAGCAACTTGTGGCCGTTCATTAATGTCCATTTTGCCCCAGTTCATTTTCCACAATTCCCATTCACATTTTAGATTGTCAATTGTACAAAAATTTGAAATATCGTCTTTAAAAAATGAAATGCTAACTTTACATCATGAAAAGATCTCTTAACAATCCGAAAAGGAATAAAGAATTGAATTGATGTAATTTTCTCTTCATGAGTCAAAAATCTTTCATTCATTGTTGAAATCGTGTCATCCAGGTAAGGCAGAAAACAATTTGTTTAAAGTAATCTTCTTCAGTCATCGCAGGTACATTTTCTCTGTTTCTTTGTTCTTTACACTAAATTGGAATTGCAGGCTCCACATATATTTGCCCAACAATACATTCGACTTCTCTGTGTATTTTGTTAAAGGGTTTGTTAAAGGTTGTCTAACGTATGCTTTTGATTTTTTCAAAACCAATTTTATTATTTTAAGTGCAGATATTAAATTAGTCTGCTTATTTTGCAATTTCAAACAGCTATGAGTTTTTCCTGGAATAATACTACATATAAAAATTGTAATAATGAAAGGAAATGAACAGACAGATCTTAGGCAGCTTTCTGCTTTCGTATATTCAAAAGGGATATTTCATGTAATTGTTCTACGGAATAAAATTTTCAACCAATCTACTCGGTCAAAGTGCTTTTAATTTCTGTTCATTTTTCCCTGGATTCGTTTCTTTTATTTTTCTTTAAGTAAATCAGAGCTACGAGCAGATGTTCAGAAAAAGAACAAGCTTCTGAAACTATTCCGGAAGCATTGAGAATTGTCTGTGCTGTCTTTGTTATTACAGCCAAGACTCTTTGAAACTCTCCGCTGATTGCAGCAGCTTTGCCGTCTCAAATTAAAGAGATCCAATCCTAATTTACTAAGAATAGTTTCTATAATTCCAGCAAGTGCTTTGCCAGCTAATTCCTCAACTTCTACAAAAGTAAGAAGTCTTCTCGAAGGGGCATATTTCTTTCTATATATCGGACGATCAAAATAAAACTGCTGTATCTAAGCTATATCTGTAGTTTTAGCTGATAGTAGAGAAAAAAACCTACATTTTTAACTCTTTGGACAATTTTTTTTCTATACAATACGTCCCATGATGTCTAAAAGCTCATTCTGAATCCTGGTACTCTTGAACATTGCATTCTTAGAACTGCTTGTAAGATACTCTTTTAGTTCAGCATTATTTTCTGTCAAATATCTCAAAAAAGCTCTGAAATTCCCATCGTTTTGTTTGGTTTCTTCAAGAGTGATTTGGTAGGAAATTTCATGGTCTCGCAATGCAATTTTTTTGTAGTCCACACAGCATTAAGTTTCCAGTCATTGGGATTAAATTTCTTCTATATTCAAAGCATTTTACCTTCTTTTATTGTCCAGCTGAAGAATGATTAGATCTCTCTTTCCATCGACAATATTACAAATATCTTCGCTCTCTAAGACAGTATTTTTAAGGTATTTCTTTTGTTTGTGAGATCTAAAATTTTCTAAAGCATGCTTTAAACTTTCATAGGGTTCTGTTAAAAGTTTACCCAGAAGCTGATGACCACCTACCTTTTCCGATAAAAAGTCATTTGATCGAACATACCTAAGTTTCAAAATCAATTTCTTTCTGACATATTTGTTTCCTTATTTTTAAGGCCTGTCTTAGATATTAACTTTCACATTTGAAACCACACACCGATCACATTTGAAACCACATGGAAATATTCTATGTAACCCAAAAAATTGGTGATATTACGATTTATAGAAAATCAGAATAAAAACTTCAAAAATATTATCTAAAATTTTAATTTTTTTCAATGTACGAATAAATATTAAGTTCTCCAAAAGCACTTTGATTTGTTAGTTTTCTTTCACTAAAATAGTGCCTTTTATCATTTTATATTAATGAAGTCTTAGCCAGAAAAATGAGATATTGCTGTATAGGAATTTTGATAGGCAAAATCTTTAGTAAAGTGTTGAAAAATTAAGTGTATCACTAATTTAAGTCTAAACCAATACTTTCCACACATACGGCATGTATAGCAACCAGCATTTCCAATGGTGGGAAATTCTAGATATAAGTATCAAGCGAAACTGATCAATTTCTAATTAAAAAACATCTTCGAATAATAAGCAAAACAAGTCAACCAAATTTCTATTTAATGTAAGAAATTCTAATTGCACTTAGTTTTTTTTTTTTAAGAAAAGTAATAAAAATTTAAGAAGTGTTAGGCTAGTGCAATGTATACGATAAATATTTCAATCCCACAGTAAATCAGAATTAAAGAAAATTTTATTGCATATAATGTAAGATACTTAAGAAAGCATCTTTTATTACTAGAATTCATTCAATTACTATTCAGCATTTTCTTTGCAATAACACTTACTTTGTTTTATATCAGATTTTATGATAAATTATTATTATTTGCATTGTTAGTAGGATGGCGAATATTGCTTGTATATATAAAACATGTAAGATAAGTAAAAACCAATAACAAAATATTTTTCATCACAATAGAAATACTATCTGTTCAACGTGAATCATTTTTTATTTAATTATGCTTCCTGAGTTGTTTAGTTACCTTAAAAATTTTGCTGCATTTTGTATTTATATACGCATAATAGGCAATCTAATTTTACTTACACATAAAATACAGGGTGTTTATAAAAGAACTCCGGGGTTTTGAGGCAAAATATTTTAATGAAATAAAAAACATACATACATGTTTTATACATGACTGGCAAGCTTACATTTTCAAGTTTTTTTAACACTTAGTAAAGTTCTATATGAGCCCCGTTAGTGGCACTGCAGAAGTCTAAACGGTATTCTACCTCTTCCCATGTCCTGGCGAGCATGTCTGGAGAGACGGTTGCCACACAATTGACTATTCGTTCCCTGAGATGTTGAACATCACGAATTTTCTCTGCATACACGATATTCTTGATATGCCCCCAGAAGAAAAAATCCAACAGAGTTCTGTCCACTTTCTCTTGAGACACACTCGGCCTACCCGGCGACTTTTGCTTCAAAACATTCCCTGTTTCCTTAAATGCACTGAACCATTGACGAATGGTTTTGTCAGAAGGCGGGTTAACACCATAGTTACGTCGACAGTTTCTTTGTACGGTAACTACAGACTTCGTTTCTATGAGCCAAATAACACATTGAGCCTTTTGTTGCGGAGTCGCCATCATTTCAAATTTCGCGACGTCATTTCAAGGTCAACGCCCTGCAGCGCAGTCAATATTTAATACAAACATTCCCAAATGATATGAGTAAAACTTTTTGAGCTACTCTTTTCAGTGAAATCGACTAAATTTTGCTATCTTTTATAGTTAGTGAGATATGAATTTTTAAAACCCCGGAGTTCTTTTATAGACACCCTGTAGTTTGTATGAAACATTTATTCATATTTGTTCACAGTTTTACATTTTTTTAGCTATTTCATATTATTTTCACGTTTAGTAGATTGACAACTTACGGTTTTAACACACCATATCTGGTTTTAGAACAAACCTAAAAAAATCAGGTGTAGAAATATAATAGAATTTTAGAAAAATAAAGTGCATCGGCACTGTTTTCTTTCCATTTTATGCTCTAATGTATGATTTTGTGACAAGTACGCTTTTTCGACATAACCTAATGTTAAATAAAATATCAAACAATTACTAGTATCTATTATACCAGTGGGATTCAAACCCTTAAATTTATTGGGTTTATATTCGACTATCGTCCTGATGGTAAAATATTTTGAAGTTAGTAATCAGAAAAAAAATGTAATTTTATTTTTAGGCTAGAACTAGCCTATTTATAAGTATTCGCTGTATAACTGAGCTGAATAGTTGTTCTTGGCAATGCTACTTGGTTTTGTTTTGTCTGGAGTGCTATGGTCTACTTTTTGCATCAAGAGGGCTAATGAAACAGGGACCTACTGCTTAAAAGCAATTTTAAACGCTTACGGACAGGCATGCCACCGTCGGATTCGAGCCCACGAACTCCAGTACCGAAGATCAAAGCTGTAACCTTTCGGCTATCGTTCAGTTTAATGCCACTTGGACAGCCAAGCACGTGTGCCGGAAGTCACACGAATTACGGCGAATGGATGCTTTTTTTTGGTTTACGAGCACCACTAGGCTAAATGAACATTTTAGCTCAAGTGGGTCCTCGAAATTTAGATCCAGGGACTAAGCAGAGAACCCTTAGGCTTGTCTTACCCACTTAACAGAGGCATACTTTAAAAACTTTCAGGACATTGTGACCACGAGCATATTTAACACTCACCCTTAATGAACACGGCGGATTTTAAGCTGGCCCCGAACCCGCAACCATCCAGTTAAGATATCGTTGCCTTTGTCGACTGAGCTACCGAGTGTCACGCTGATCACTAGACCCTTTTATTAGTTAAGCACCATATAAGTGTTTAATATTAGGGTAAAACACATTACAAATACTAAATCTCATCGAGAATCAAACCCAAACCTAAAGATCTAAAAACTTACTGTTTGTCACTATACAATGTGGACTGCAAGAAAAAAAACCTTATAATATTTTAAAAATAAATTTAAAATATTTTTTAATTTTCAATAAAAAAATAAATTTATTGGAAAGAAAAAATAATTTGGATAAGAAACGCTGACTTGATTATCAAAAATATTTTCATAATTAATGTTTATATAATTTTATATTTTTTATCAAATATACAAATTTTAAGGTCTATTTCCCCCTGGATGGTCAATAGCGACAAAAATTAAACATAAGGAATTATTTTATATACTTTTTATAAATACTGCTTTCGTGTTTGAGGTGTTTGAACTGGTTTTTATTGAAAGATAAGAAAAGAATGTGCGCAAGGAGTGCAATAGCGAATTCGAGGAAAAATAATCGGGATTGGACCGTTGTCCTAATTTTAGGACACCTTGTTTATACTTATAAAATACACGTGCAAAATATTTTTTTGGACAAAAATTTTGATCTATATTATTAGCGCTATATTTAAATTACAAGTAACCTCCACAATGTTTAAAAAATATAATAATAATAAATATAAAATTAAAGATTATAAAATAACAATTTTTAAGGGGTTGCTGAAAATAAATTTTACAATACAATAAAATTTGGTTTCTTCTTTTTTTTAAGTTTCTATACTAAAGTGAGTTTATTTTATAGGTGTTAAAAGAAAATAAACTCAAAAAATATTTATAACTTTACTATTAAATGGAGTTTTATTTGCTGTCCTATTTATAGGACAGCGGTCCAATATGGGTTAAATAAAAAAAAGGTTAGAATTGACCTTTTAACATAAGTATCATTAATATTTTTAAAAATATTATTTGAAATACATCACCACGTAACAAAACGTCGCAAAAAAGAAAATATCTCATTGGTGTCTATTAAAGTTAATCATCTGAGACACAGGCATAGTTAGATTAAAGAAAATGAAACAAAAATGGAACGCAGAATGTATTTACCGTCACCTGTTTTTGATGAACATTTTTGAAAGCAAATATCACAGCAGGAGGCCCCGTGTAATTAATCTTCACTTGCTCTAATATATCATGTTAAAATTGTCCTAAAAATAAGTTTCTTGTTTCATGCCTTCGTTAGTTGCTTGTTGGAAAGAATTTTTGTCTTTTCTTGTAAGTGACGTAAATTGGTATTGTTATGTCAGTCAAAATGGATACGCCAAACTTCTTTTAACAACTATGAAATAATTTTGATATTACAAAGATAAACAATGTGTTTCATTGTGATAGAAATTTCTATTTTGAAAGAAATGAAATTTCATTTTCGTTAATGCAATCATTATTCACAACTACTGATAAATTTCATCTAAACAATATATTACAAGTTTTCTTACTTTAATAAATTTTCAAGTAACATAAACTGATGCAGTCAAAATGAATACGACAAACGTCTTTTAACAACTATGAAATAATTTTGATATTACAAAGATAAACAATGTGTTTCATTGTGATAGAAATTTCTATTTTGAAAGAAATGAAATTCTCATTTTAAACAATCATCAATGTGTACAACTCTAAATTTCATCTAAAATAAAAAATCTATGCTTATTTTTATCCTAAAATTTCAAGTTTCCCAAATCCTAAAGTATTAACAAGACAAAGTATTGTAAAATTTCATGAATTTCCAAAAAGTATCTGGAATATTATGCATAACTACTTAATCCAACTAGCATTCTCGTAAGTTTTAAACAATACATCATCAATTGTGCTTTATAAAGTTTAAGCAACATAAAAAGTCTAGTTTGACGTTTGTTATGCTTAATAATCTGAAACAGACTAAATTCAATACATAGTTATATTACAAAACTATAGAGGATAAAGTTCTTAAAGATTCATCTCTCTCTCACTCTCTCTTTCTCTCTCTCTTTATATATATATATATATATATATATATATATATATAATGTTTAAATATTCTTATCATTAATATTTACTTGATTTAATACATGATAGTAAAAACACTCTAAAATAACACTTTTGTTACAAGTTTTCCTTACTTGCTTGTTAAAATGATTTTTTCTTTACTTGTAAGTGACGTAAATTGGTATTGTTATGTCAGTCAAAACGGATACGCCAAACTTCTTTTAACAGCCTTAAAACAAAATAGGAAAGTTACAAGAAATTTAGCTTGTTAAATGACATATGTTCATCTGTTTGCAATGAGTTAGCCTTTATAATATTTGTTAAAAGAAGACGAATTCTGTTATGTAAGTCGTTATTTCTAAAGAAGACGTTACAAATAAACGAGGATTTTTTTCTAGTGCTTTGTTGTATATAATAAAAGACTTCTAAATAACTGTTTACAAAATGTAAATAATTATTCAAAAGTTCTTTAAACTTGTAAGAAAGTTAGAGAAGTTAGACTTGTGTTAGGAATATATATATATATATATATATATATATATATATATATATATATATATATATATATATATATATATATATATATATATATATATATAAAGGGGAGTGTTTGCATGTATGTCTCTGTGTAAACATATTTGCATGTAAATGATGACAACAGCATGTGTAGAACTGATCCAGATGTTCTTTTAGGCACTTACAAAAAATCAAGCTGCCATTTTTCAAAATTCGAATTAGTTATTTAATATATTTCATTTTAACAGGTTTTTCAAGGAATTTTTCTTTAATCTCACACATTATATTCCCAATCAGTCGAAGTCAATAAAATTACTGATAATAATTAATAGAATTTAAATAGCTAAAATTTATGTTTACAAAATTACAAATGACGACAGGTATGCTCATTGTTCCTTTACATTTCAAATTTTCTTTATAATTTAATTTTAAATTTTAACACTGTGACGTTAAACCCTGAAAGAGTTCATTTATTTATTACTTTTAAATCCGATTTGCATCAAATTAAGATATTCCGTGTTTAATTATGCATATCGCATGTTATGGTTCAAACTAATATTCGAATATAACTTTTCGTTGATCGATAGACGAATGGTACGTTACTGTTCATCGGTACAGGAGTTCGCGAAGTCAAGCTTATCTGCTGGTATGGATTTTTGCAGACATTCGGCTTTAAGCGGTCTCATTAGTCATGTAGCAGAAAAGTAGACTGTAGTGCTCCAAACCAAATCAATCCAATCTAATATTTCATATTCTTACATTATTTAACAATATTATGTATCAATTTTAAATTCAATTTTTGACTAATTTTTATAACATAATAAATGTTCTATTGCCAATATTGTAGGAAAGAAATTCACATGTAAAGTATTAATTCCAGGCAGAGAACCATTTCCTTAATCGGGCAAAGGAATGTTCTGAATTTTAATTGCGTAAAGTATCTAAATGCATGATTAGTTTGCCAAGTTCTTGGTAATCATCAACAAATGTTGGCATTAGATAATATTTATAAATGATTTTTATTGATTTTTATTATTTATATAAAAAAGATGGATGTTTGTGTGTGTCTGCATAAACCAATTCCACATAAAAAATGATTAAAATGAAACTAATTAATTTAGTTTTTTTTTAATTCCTCTGTTCTTAATTTTTATTATTTAAAGCTATTTTAACAGGCTTTTCGCACATAATAGCCTTTCAAAGCCATATTTCTGCACCAATCTTTACCAAAATATTACACGGTTGCCTCATGTCATAGAGTACATTGTACAATTCCTTTCATTGTATTTTAGTAGCCATTTTGAAATATCCAGGTTAAAATAACAAAAAACATGTTTATTCATGTAGCATGCTTTATTGTTACGCTGGTGTCAATTTCTCAGAAAGGCGAATTATTGGCGCTTTTTTTGCCAACATATGCTATTCGGCGTACATCTATATTCTGATAAATCATAGAAAAGTTTTTGGATCATCAAATCGATCCTAGATTAAGATAGGGAAGAGGTATACGATATTTTTTACATTTTTATCTAAATTCTGTAAATAAGAACTCAAGAATAATTATTTAATTACTTTAAATTAAAAATATTTCTCTTTTTCTTTTAATAACATGCTAAAATATGAAAAGCATTTTAGGTAAATTTATTCATATTATAGTGTTTAGAATGTGTTTTGGGGTGTGCAGTACTTTTTCCTGCTTTCTAACCGTATTTACTTGACTTATATAATTCTATAAATCTTAATTTCGCTTTTATGCTATTCCATGAAAAGATAAAAAGTCAAATATAATTACTTTATTTCTCTTCATATATTATTTATTTATTTTCATTTTATATTCATAACCCTTAAGTTCATGATAAAAGTTTAACCTAAAGGAATGTACTATTCCTTTTAAAAATACAAATTTTTAAACATTATTATGCGTTGCCATAATTAAATGAATTCTACATTTGTCTTTCAATGTCATAACTTCCTAATATAAATGCAATAAATGCGTTATATAATTTATTTATAATAAGAACTATGGAATATTTATACACTAGCTATATTATATTTCAAATTATAAATCTTATACAAAGATGCCAACAAAGACTGTTTAGTATATTTCTTGAGCAGAATTATTCATTGTTCAGATTATATAACAAATTAATATCACAGCATCGTCATCAATTACTATTTTTCGCTGATTTAAGAATTTATTATATCTGTGTCTGTATATATGAATATCATAATACAGTTCAAAATTCTAAATTTAAATACTTTTGTTTCGTAACATTTTGAGCTTGATAATTGTATCTTGTATGTTATGTTTATATGTAGCACTATTTATATTTGTGTATTAATTAAATTACTGAATAAATTTCATTTTGTATTTGCTTGTTCAATATCAGATATTCAACTACAAATGGTTCCTTGCATTTCTTGGAGGTTTTTGGTTTGGGGCGCTATGGTTTACTGTTTAGCTACACGAGGGCTAATGATACCAAGACTTACTATTCAAAGCGTTTTCCAATGGCTGCAGACATCCAGGCTAGCAGTTACATTTAAAGCCACGAAAACTAGTACCGAAAAGCAGAGCTCTACTACTCATTCTGTCATCGTTCGACTATCATTTGTTAGTAATTTCAATAGTATTTGTGAAAGTTTTATTTATTCTCTAAAATTTATAATATATTAAAATTTGTGGTAGAGAAAGATTGAGACAATCAAGCGCAAACCGGGCACATATAGCCGTGAGGCCCTCCAGGCTTATCCCGGCTGCGGTGGGCAGATCGCAAGTCTGGGGCTAACCTTACGAACCTTTCGAAGTACCCGTCCCCATGCCCGTCGCGTCGCAGGCGAACGCAGAAGACGTGCGCTGCTGTGGAGAGGGAATTTGGAATACTACTGGATGCTTAGCGGACCTCCTGACGCCGTATTAGTAAAGATGGAGCGCCGTATTAGTAAAGATGAATTAGTAAAGATGGAGCGAACCACGCGGACCGAGAGGACAAGACAATGCCATCAAAGATAATTTTGCTCGTTGCACCAAATAGGTCGGGACAGCGAGGGTCCCGAGAAAGAGAGACAGGATATTTTGAGAGGCGACATTCACAATCCTGAGTCTCGGGACCATCACTCAGGGGGTCATTGTGACGGAACTTTGGACCACCCTGCGGAACGCCCGTGACTCGGCGTGCTCGAAAAAGGGAACGCTGGAGCCTCGCATAGCTCCAGGAACCGAAAAAAAACCCTAACCTAACCTAAACCTAACCTGAGGGAAAAAAAGAATGGTTCCCAGTAGGAGTGAGTCCGGCTGGGTTAGCTGCGTTGCCAGCCCTGGGGGTCCGACCTATGAAAGATTGAGACAATGAAGAAATTGTTGCAGAGATCACCATTAAGAGAACGGACCGTAAAAGCAAGGATATATTCCTCCGAATATCTTAAAAAGCATGAAGTACCTTTGGCTATGATGGTATACGACGAAAAATCCGATGTTTTGAAATATATACTAGTTCAGAGGTGGTTTGTCCAAGAGAAAGCTGCCAAAGCTATCGAAATGTCTCAAAGCCAAGTCTCACTGTGGTTTTGGAACAAAAACAAGTGCAGTGACCCAGGCAACCATGGAATAATAAAGTTGTTGATTGGAGTTAAATAAATACATTATTTTAAAATATTTTAGTCTTAAAATAATGATTTTATATGCCTTTTATATGCATCTGAAGCGAAATCAAAGTTTCCCACTTTGGGGTACAAAACTTTATTTGTCAGGAGACCGTGAGTAGGTGAAATTTCGTCAAGACTTTCATAAAGAATTGGTTAAACACTCGTTTATTGTTTATGCTGTGGGACGTGATTTAAAGAGCACGAAATGCATAGAAACTCAACAAAGCGTTAATTCAACAAGTACTAAAATTATTTGTATTAGATTTGTATCAGGCCACATATTGTTTCCATGAAAAAATAGTAAATAGCTTTTCCTGTTTCAGTTGTTGTTAGTATATATCAATAACAAAGAATTATGAGTAAAAAGTGTATATTGGAACTTAAAACAATCCTTTGTTTAAATTTATTTAAATACAACAATCTGCAATAATTTGGCTATTCACTGTTTGTGATTACAACGCCAGTCTGACCAAATCTCCTCAATTACTGATTTATTAATTTATAAAACTGTTTCTATACGTGGCTCATTCTTTCTTGCTCTTCTAATTATAATTATGTGAGGAGTAGATTATTTATTATTACATTTAAAATTAAAGAAATAATATTAGAGAAAATATTAACAATCCTCTCATTATAGTTCAACATTAAGTTTGAATCTTTAAAAGGTTTTGTTGTAAAATATTTCAAAATTAAAAAACATAAATAACGATAAAACGTTCGGTATAACAATTGTAAAGTTTTATTAAGAAGAATATCAGCAAAATTAAACTTAAAATACTATGGCATTTATTTTAAAGACATTTTGAATAGAATGCTATTGTACTTTTTCCAATTTTGTAACTGATATTACATCCGCAAGAGAATCAAAAAATTGTGTTAAAGCAAATAATATATACAACTTCCTTTTAGAAAATGGTTTGTTAATCTTTAAAATTATTTTCAGTTTTTAAGCTTTTTATTTTAACAACAACACGTCACTGAGAGGTAAAGATTGCGTTCTAGATTTACATATGTTATATTTATAATATTTAACATAAAATGGTATTTCCCATTTAAAAGCCTTATATATAATCACCTCTAAAGGGCAATATTTTTAAATAAAATCGTACAGGACCTGAAATGTGTATATTTGAACAACTAGATCGATCAAATTTCTAAAATTTGCTTTACCTTTAGAACATACATTCAGTGGTTATAATCTGCTTAATAGATAATAGTTTTCATAAAAATCATCTGAACGAAATCACCAATTTTTCTCTTCTATGTACATTGAAAAAGTATGGTAATGTTCTAAATTTCTGATTTTTTCTTCATCATAAAAAGCCTGCATTGGAAAATGCATTTGTTATTTGAATCTAAAGGATGATCAGGTAGGTAGTCTATGTATTTCTATTTATTTCCAAATATGTGAAGAGAAATCCTAATTAAAACTTAGAGTTTTCTATTTCTAATGTGAATCCCTTCGATAAAAATCTACGATACCTACCATTTATTATAATCATTTTAAATATACCAGGGCGATAATATTCCATCAAGAGTTTATCTCAAGTTCTTAGTTTATCCATGTTGTGCGTGCAATCTTTAAATAATTTAATTTAATCCCGAATTAAAATAACCCCATCAGTAAATATCTAAATCCCTTTTCAAAGAGATTGCTTTAAAACATCTTTTGCCTTAAGCAGAAGAAATAAAACTATATCGAGTGTCTCTTTTAATTGCACTCATATGTGTATTCTCAATGAGACTAAGTAAAAATCCCGTTTTAAGCGTCCAAAAATACTAATACGTTTTCTAACATTTGTTGCTTGTCCTTTGTAATTACTATGCACCACAAGAGAAAATGTCACCGCGTTGTTGTAACAACAGTTTTAATTAGGGATCTTAGCTGAGAAAATAACAATTTTAATGACAGCTTTTAGCTGGGCAATTTATGGAGGTATATTTTATTGGGAAACTATAATTTTTAATTAAATAAATTACACTCACCGTTCCATTTTAGTTACTTCTACCTGTGATAATTTCTTATTAAAAGACAGATTAGTATTTATAGAAAGTCGTTTAAAATATGAAATAACTAGAAGAATTTTTAAAAATTTGAAACATTCGATTTGTTTTAAGTACCATTTAATATATATTACTATTAAATTAAACTGTAATTTTACAATGTATTCAAAGTTTGGCTTGTTTTTGATTGGGAGTATTACGGTCTTGTTTATCAAACCTAAGATATATAGACCTAGGCTTACTCCTTAAATCGAATTGTGAATGGTTTCTAACTTTCATGTCAACAGTAGAACTCATGAAGAAATGTAGAAAAAAATGTAGTTCAGGTTAAATAATTTACAGAAGATGGCGGTTAGGGATGTATTTGAATGATCGGTTATAAAAGAAATTTCGATAGTTAAATATAAAAATATGGCGTAATTTACAACTTAAAATACATTTGCGTTTTTACAATTTAAAGGAAATAATGCAGGTATATGAAATTACGTTTTTGTAAGTAAATAAAACTGTAAATTTTACTTCGTATTATGAAATACAGTAAAACCATAAAATTTCATACGATTTGTAGTTTGACGGAAAAATACTCAAGCAGAATATTTGTAAATTAAATCCATTCTTCTATCTAGTCTTTTATCTAAAGGCAAATAAAACCAATAATGTTTTAATTAACTCACGTATATATTGTCACGAAGATTCGAATGAACACACACCTTAACTTAACAGATGAATTTATTGAAGCTAAGTAGCAACTCGCAACTTTACAAGATCAGGAAGTTGCCTACAACTAGTGGGTATCAGCTTTTATACCCGAACAGAATATTCGAGAAATAACTAATTTGCATATTAAAGAAAGAACTAGAATGTTCAAGAATATAAGGAAACAATAAATAACATATTTAAATTAAATATCCGTACTTTGGATAAACCGTCATGGCAAGCATCGAACCCAAAATCTTCGGGTCTGGATCACGTGCTTTGACCATTCGGCCACTGAGCTCCTTGATTAAGCTTCTTTATGCGGCAATATTTTAATTTTTTTTTTCAATTGTGACAAGTGTTCTCAATAGACACTCCCAATTAAATGTACTTTTACAGTTCATAATCTGTCCTCCTTCATAGTTCTTCTTAAAAGTTTCTCTGAGAGGTGTTAAAACATTTTGAGTTGAGTAACAATTCTCAGTAACAGTATCTAGGACTCCAAAAAAGTAGTCTGTAAGTTGAGTCCTGCAATAATTTTTTGTAAATTGCATCTTTCCCGTTTATTGAATCATTTCAATTTTATTCCCTAAATCAATGTTGAAAAATCTAATTACTTTAATTACAAAACTCTAATTCTATTATCTTCTATCTTATCTTATTAAGGACCTTTTTCTCAGTAGTTTATAAAAGATATATGTATTGATATTTTTATCACTTTTGGTTCTGATTCTATCTTTCCGGTATTCCTTTCTAACAACCGTAATGAATGTTCTCGAATGTTCTCCTGTGCTTTCGGTTGCATAGCTAAAAATATATTCTGACGCTTAAGTTAAGTCATCCACTTGACTTGTAGGTGATTGCTAATAGGTTGGTACAACAACTGTAAAAACAAATGTACAGTTTTTGCTGACCACAGTTTCATTAGTAAGAGAAAAATATTATTCATTAGTAAGAGAATCATTATATTCATTTTTCCTTTCTCCATTTTGTTCTCTTCTGTCACCATAAATTGGTGTTCAGCGACATTTCTCCGATTGCACGTGTCAAAACAGGTGCTCTTTTCTGTAGTAAGCTATAATATAGTATATAAGATAACTATTAGCATATTTAAATATGTAGCGGAGAAAATCATCTTGGAATTTTACAAACTCTGAATCTGCGTTTAACACGTTGACTGCTATGGGGGTTTCCGGTGGCCGGCATTCGACTTATCTACAGCACAATGGGGGACACCAGTAAACGGTGACGCAGTTAATAATAGAAGTGCATAATTATAGTAAATATGGATACTGATAAATTTTTCCATAATACCATTGTTATTTTAATTGTTTGAAGAAATTAATGCAATATAGAGCATACTAAAATAATTTTATTAGTACATGAAAAATATACATTTTGTCAGTGCATATTGACATGAGTCATATTAAAACAATCAAGGCAAAGAAAAGGTGAATCAATGAAATCGGAACAATATATCACCACTTTTTTAGTCAAATTCTTTGCTCTAGTTCTAGCAAACTGTTTTAAATACTAAAGAATGAGAGTAACCCTTAGTAATCAAAGCACGATTGTTTGAAAAAAGGGCATTCGTAATAATTGTCTTCAGCGCCGTGGGAGTCACCGGTGAACCCTACCACGAAAACTGCTTCCAGCATGATTTTATAACTCATTTGCTGCAAATAATATTTCAGCGTTCTATGCATCCCATAATGAAAAGTTCACTTTGGGCAAACCTCCGAAAATGTGTTTGGCAGTCAACGTGTTAACCCTTTCGAAGGCTGTCGGAAGATTACTTCTCCCCTATATGATCTTACATAATACACCAGTGGGAAGCGTAAAACCCATTATAATATATTATCCATCCCATTATAACTATTGGAAGACTGATTCTAGCTTCAGTTTAGAGCTGCCATGTATTGTGGGATCAACTGAATATAATTAGTATTTCTATTTTGAAACTTTGAAAACGTTTTGGGAGAAATAAATGGTTTTTAAAAGGGTTAATATTATTTTATTCAATTTGTAAATATATCTATTTACTTGTTTTTCTTCTGGGGTCAATAAAGAAGCCGGAGCTGTTTTCGGATATGTATTTGGTGAAAAAGCTTAAAGAAATTCATTATAAAACTCTGGCACTTATCTTTCCAAATACCTTGCATGAAATACACTGATTGCAAGTGATAAAAACCCAATCATTGTTTATAATAATTTGACTTATACTAATAGTTTAATTTGTAAATATATCTATTTATTTGTGTTTCTTCTGGGGTCAATAAAGAACCTGGAGCTGTTTTCGGATATGTATTTGTTGAAAAAAGCGTACACAAATCCATTATAAAAACTCTAGCACTTATCTTTCAAATTACCTTGCATGAAATACACTGATTGCAAGTGATAAAAACCCAATCATTGTATATAATAATTTGACTTATACTAATAGTTTAATTTGTAAATATATATATTTATTTCTGTTTCTTCTGGGGTCAATAAAGAACCCGGAGCTGTTTTCGGATATGTATTTGTTGAAAAAAGTGTACACAAATCCATTATAAAAACTCTAGCACTTATCTATCCAAATACTTTGCATGAAATACACTGAATGCTAGTGATAAAAACCCAAGCATTGTTTATAATAATTTGACTTATACTAATAGTATCTCACTCAATTAAGTTGTTATCACGAGTTCTTAAGTTATCGATGATGCACGTGTCAAACTTTATTAACTTAATCCCGTGTTTAAACATTACATGAAGTCCTTTCCCTAAACCCTTTTAAAAGAGGTCACTTTAAAACATCTATTCTGCCCGAAACGGAAATAAAACTCCCTTGATTGTCTTTCTCAATTACACTTGTATCTGTTTCCTCAGTAAGACTAAATAAAAATCCACCATTTGGTTTTAAGGGTCTGAAAATACGAACACATCTTTTAACATTTGTTGCCTGTCCTTTGTAATTACGATACATCACAAGAGAAAGTGGCACTGCGTTGTTGTAACAACAGTTTTAATTAGAGCTCTTAGCTGAGAAAATAACAATTTTAATGACAGCTTTTAGCTGAGCAATTTAAGGAGTTATATTTAATTGCGAAATAATAATTTCTGTTTAAGCAAATAACTCTCATCATAATATTAAAATCACTTCTACTTGGGATTATTTTTCGTTAAACTGAATAACAATTTCGTATTTATAGGAAGATTTTTACAAGTAAAATGAGTTATGAAACTAATGAATTATGAAAATTAAAAATAATTTGATATAAAATAATGAGATATAAAATTTGATATTACCGCGTATATATAGATTGCAATGATAATTAAATATCAACATTTAATGGACAACTAGTAAATATTGACATTTAATAAGCAACTAGTAAATATCAAAATGTAATGAAGGTGAGTGATGTTATATATATAACACCTACTTAATGTTAGATCGCTACTCTTCGGTACGAGTGTTCGCAGGTTCGAATCCCGCTCTAGGTATTCTTGTTCGTAGTCGGCCTTAAGCAGTTGGTCCCTTTCTCAATATCCTTCGTGAGCAAAGCAGTAGACCATAGTGCTAAAAACTAAACCTCAAATTTATTTCTTGATTTTTAAATGAGGATTCAAAAAATAATCTTTTATAACTATCAATCTGAACAATTATAAACATTTGACAGTGAGATATTATAATGTCATTGTTGTTTTTTAAGAAGTTAATCTAATTTCTACTTATCTTTACAACTAAAAAGTGACCATTTAAGTGAGTTTTGCTAAAACTCACTTAAATGGTCAAACTAATCTGTAGTGATGATATGGGTTTTAGTGAAATAAATATTTCTTACTTATATTTATTTTTTGAAGTAACATCGAACTTACATATAAATAAATGAAAAGTATAACCATTATTTGATAATTATTAAACATCTAATGGGGAAAATTGCCTGTTGTGTACTAAATTTTACTTTTATAATATTAGTTAGTAAAATATATTTTCTGAACTAAAATGTTACTTATAAAAAACTATGTACAAAAACAGAAAATCACTAAAAGGTCAGAGATCTAGTAAAAAGAATATTTGATTTTTTAGTTAATTGGTAAAGTTATATGTTTTTCTTCTTAAATCGATTTAAAACGGCTACAAAGACCTATATCTGCAACAGGGATTTTAAATAAAGTACTTCTATATCGAAAGGCAGCGAAGTAATCATTCGTCCAATAAATTTAAATAATTGCTATTTCTTTAACAGTTTTGTATTGGGCACACTACACAAATCTTCACAATCTTTTCAAAATAATTGTGTCACTTGAGAAATATATATGATTAAAATGTAATAAAATATGAAGTTGCTCTATAAAAAATAAAAATCTACTGATAACTATAAAGACGAAACATATCTCAAGATGTTATGTTTGAAGTAAACAAAGCCATTCCTTAGGCAATAAGTTTAACCTAACATTGCACAAGGATACATATAAAATTCAATTAAATTTTCACTCTGTACTATATTTAGAAAACAATAATTTGCATTAATGTCTTATCAGTTCGTATATCAATGACACATTTTATCCATTTCATTCTGATTGTCATCACTTTACGGGAGTAATTGAATATTATTTGAAAAGAAACTTTAATTGCATGCTGCATATGTTCATCATTTTGCTATATTTGCATATTACACAATATACACATTGCTTGTACTTTTTAACTTTTGACCCAGGAATTTTTTTTTAGTTTCGAAACTTATTTAGTTTTATTTTTATGTAAATATTTTTTATACATTCATCAATGATATTTTTGACTGATTTTGAATTCATATATGCTTTCAGTACAGTTTTCCTTAAAAACAAAAAATAAATTCAAATAAATTTTTTAAAAATATTTTTCGAACTTTAGGCCCCAACACGTGTGTGAAAAAATAATATTTTAAAAGTTGGAAATCGTTCAGTGTGCTGTTATAAATAAGTTGAGGTTTTCCATGCACTATATAATATCGTCGAATATTTTGTTTTAAGTTAAAAATTTGAGATGGTGGATAAACCGTTGCGAAAGATGAAAACATGCTTAAAGCCATCATTTTCTTTTATTTTCTCTCCAGAAAACGCATAAATAATGTTTACAGGGATGAGTTTGGAAAACCTAAAATTTAGTTTTACTTGACAGAATGCTCGTAAAATGCCATTTTGATAAATCTAGTAGAACTTCTGTTAAAATACAGATTAGTGAGCAAAATTTATTTTATAATTTTCAGGTGGTTAGTTCAATTGAATTAAAAATTGTCAGGAATATATTATTATTTACAAGAAAATATATTTTGTCAAATAACAATATAATATTAAAATAATAAATTCAGTATTCATATTTCGTTCTAAAATTATATAATACAAGAAGTATACTTGTGTATAAATTAAAACTCTATCTTTCAGATTTCATAAAACTTTAATTGGAAAGCATATGGTTGATTAGTTAGTTGGTTTAAAGCGTGACCTACGGTCTATTGTTCTCACTACAGGAGGGTTAGTGAGTTCTGAAGTTCGATTTAGAACGAATACGAACATACAAGCCAGCAGTGGGATTTCCGAATTCCGTAACAAATGCAGTGTTCTTTTTTTTTAGTATAGAAGTCAGCATTTAGTTTTAAACCTTTTAGGATGTGCTATTATTGGTTTTCATCTATGTTTACAACCTATATGGTGTTTCAGCACTACAGTGGTCTACTAAACAGTCCTATATAGTGTCACCTCGCAAAAAATGTTGTTTTTTATTGTTGATTTGATAATATTTCACTATAGGTAATATGGTCAAGTGATGGCCAGTTATTATTGATTTTGCTTAGCTTTCAGCCCTACAGTCTAGTGATTTGATATGCGAGGTGTAATAAAACCGAGTTTTACATCTCTAAGCTTAATGGGTACACTCATGTACATCCATGCTGGCAGGGGGATTCCAACCCAGGAAATCTGTTACAGGAGAGCAGCCAACTGGTCTTGCTACACGAAGGCTAGTGAGGTCAGAAGTTTGATTTAGAACAAATACGAACATACATGCCAGCAGTGGGATTTCCAAATTCCGTTACAAGAACAGTTTTTTTTAAGCAATTAGCATTTAGTTTTAAACCTTTTAGGTTTGTGTTTGTTTCCTGTTAACGGATATTTATTATTGTTTTTGCATCTATGTTTACAACCTATATGGTGTTTCAGCAATATAGTGGTCTACTACACAGTCCTATAAAAGCTAGTGTCACATCGCAAAAAAGATTTTGTTTTTTTTATTGTTGATTTGATAATATTTTACTATGGGCAATATGGTCAAGGGATTCGAACACTGCGAATTATTATTGATTTTGCTTAGCTTTGAACCCTACAAAGTGATTTGGTATGCGAGGTGATATGAAAACGGGACTTACAGCTCTAAGCTTAATCGGAACAGTAATGTACATCCATGCTCGAAGCGGGATTCGAACCCAGGAAATATGTTACATGAGATCAGCCTCCTGGCTACTTGACCTTCTTTCGGCTAAGCTATCGTTAAACCGTACTGGCAAGTACCTAAAACTGTATTCTGCTTATCTTCTCTATCCATATCTAGCCGAACAATTGCCGATTGGTTAGGGTGCTGGTCTTCGGATAAGGAGTTCTGGGGTTCGAATCCCACTATGGCATGGATGTTAGTAGACATTCGAAATCGGCTTTAAGCAGTAGGTCCCGGTCTCATTAGCCCTCGTGTTGCAAAAAGTAGACCGTAGCGCTCCAAACCAAACCAATCTCTATCCATATCTAGTAAAAAAGTTAAG
>CM063502.1:70704115-70736615 GCA_032207245.1 Pardosa pseudoannulata | reverse complement strand
TGGAATGAATAGAGGCATCCATATTGGATACATGAAGAGTTAGGGTTAGCAACGTTCGAAATCCTCCCCTTCCTCCCTTTCCTAGCATTTAATGCCATTATTTCAAGCCTTTTTTTCCCTGGTTATTAGCAGGCGGTTAAATGTATCAATTTATCACATAATAAACAAGTGAAAATAACATTTTTCTAGCATTATGACGTCATTCCTTAAACCATATCATTTAATTATTTCTTATTTTAAATTATATAAATACCGTCTGCATTGCTTTCATACATTTTATGGCTGAAGTTAGATATTACGTAGTCTTTTTTTATTTGGCTTAAATAATACTTACGTAAATATGTAATAATTTTTAATTTAATTATCGATTGTTTTTTGTTGCAATGAAAATTTTATCACCGGTATTAACAACAAATTTTATCTCCCTTTTTAGGATGTAGTTCAATGAATAGTTTCATTCCTTTACTTCCATTAATTAATGGGGCAAAAAAAATTGGAAGAATCTTAACGATGATTTCGACGTAGATAAGAAAATTTTGAATTATCTTTCTAACTGAATTCAACGTGATTCTAAACTGCATTCACAGTATCCGTGCACTTTAGAGGAGTATGAAGATAAACAAATTATTGAGTATGTACCAGATAATTCTCAACCAAAAATCAAACCATTTTTTTTTACTTGCTCAGAGGGTACTTTACAATTCTGGAAAATTGAAAATTTCACTGATCCCGTCATATAATGGGCTATATGCTAATGTTACAAAATATTATTGTACGCTTCAGAGTACATTGTGACACATGAAAATAATATAAAATTAAAATCAATTAAAGCATATTCTTTACAAAAAATAAAAGTATAAACATCTTCTCTATTATCAAAAAATTCCCTCATGAAAAAATGAGGTTTAAAATATTCTGTCTATTTTCGTTAATCTGTTATAACTTCATAGATTAAATAGTTTTTTATGTCAAACACATAAATGTACTTTACAGAAAAAAAAGAAAACTATTGAGATCTAAAGCAAAAAAATAAAAGAGGGAATAAAGCTCTTACGCTTGTGGTAAACAAAACAATTCGTCGCTCACCGTTAAGGTGATGTTTCGTATGCGGTATGTAATATTGCTGAAAATATTCGCTTAAGCAAAAAGACGTGAGATGGTTGAATAACCGTTGTGAAAGAGGAGTATGCTTGAAATCGTCATTTTCTCCTATTTCTTTTCCAAAAAAAAAACAAAAAAAAACACATAAATAATGGTTACAGAGATGAGTTGTGAAGAACTAAAATGTAGAATTACTTAAGAGGCTATTCATACGATGTTTACATAAAATTTAAAGAATTTTTGTTAAATTAAAAATAAGAAACTTAAAGTTTATTCCATATACCCAAAAGATCAGTCTGATAAACATATCTTTAAAAACTCAATCTGATAAGGAATATGTCATAAATTAACCCATTCCGGTAAAATGACGAGTCTAGATCGTCATTAGTATTTCATTCCATACCGCACAATAACGAGCTACACTCGTCTCGCGATTAAAGTTACTGTTAAATATGAAAATTAATTTAGTTTAAAATTTCTAGTGGTTTAAAATTTCTGAATTTGGCAACACTTTTATCACTTGTGAAAATCACAAGTCACTATTGCATATTGTTTACTTAGAATTTCTTGGTGCAATGACTTGTATCAAGAACCGAAATTAATGCCAAATTAATGAGTCAGAATAAGAGAAAACCTACTAAGAAATGCCGTGTTTGTTACAAGAATCAAATTAAAAGTGAGACTACTTGGCGGTGTAAACAATTAAGAATTCCTTTGCACTTTGTTTTGAAAAGTACCACTAGCTTGAAGACTATTATCTGTATACCTTATTAATGTTTTGCTTTGATATTTTCTTAATTTTACTGTTTCTGATATTATTTAACACTATGTAAAAAGTGGATTTTAATTAAGAATATGTAAGAATTATAAAATGAAACAAGTGTTTTAAATAAAAATTAAATGGTTAATTCATGCACAGTTTTTCATTATTAAATCATACCGGAAGGGGTTAATATGATTGAAAACATGACAGCTTATTGTGACAAAAAGAATACAATATAAAATTAAGTCTATTTTGAGCGTGCTTTTATATTCTGTATAAAAGAATAAGAAAGAGTCAACTTTATCTCTTATTATAAAAAATACTCTAATAAATAGATTAGGGTTGATATATTCTGAATGGTAGAAAACAATTCTACGTTGCTTCTCTCTTATGCTTACATGCATTAAATAAAATATATTTTATTCAGAAACATAGGTAAATAAACAATCTATAAAAAAAGGAAAACTATAGAGATCTAAAGTAAAGAAGTGTTATTTTGGGGATAAACAAAGAATTTAGTGGTTAACAATTCAGTTTCTGTTTCCTATGCTTTAGGTAATATTGTTGGAAAAGTTCTTTTATGTAAAAAATGTGAAATGAATACGAATTTTTAACTAAACTTTAAGGATTAGAAGATATTTCCTTTGTAATGTTTTTAATAGTAATTAATATAGTTACCTTTTCAAGAATTATTCCTTCACAGGTGCGTCGTGAGAATGCAAAGTGTTTCTAGAAATATACAAAATCTAATGATGGCCACAAAGAAATGAAAACATGGACATGCGTCATGTAAACTGACAAATTTCCATAATATATTTGTATTATGTACCCAAAGTGTCTTTCTATTGTGTTAGTGTGCTACAAATTTAGAATATTTATCATTAATTTAAAGTCTTCAAAAACATGCCATGATTTGCATGTTTGTAATGTGAAAATAACATTAAAGGTAAAATAATTAGGAAAAACAAAATTTTGGTTTTTGAATAATATAATATATTATTTATATGATATATTATATCATTTATATTATATATTATATTTGAATGATAATATAATATATCGTAATAATATATTATTAACACGTTCATTTGAGAGAATGTTTGTAAATATTTTTAAAAAACAAGCTTTATATTAAAACGACACATAGTGTTTTAAGTTAATGTCTCAAGCGGTATAACTCCAATATCGTGTCTAACACTGTTTTCTCTTAAGAAAACCACCTTATCATTGTGCACCTTATAAAAGTTCGAAATATTTTCTATGTCTATTAAGTATCATTATACGCACAATAAAAAAAACCATAAAATGGACATGAGCCAAAGATATTTAGGAAATACATAAAAATAATGTGCATAAAAGTATGTTCCTACCTTTCGAATTTTTATTAAAAAAAATCAGGAAAAATATTATTAGGGTTATTTTATTTTATGACGCCTTTGAGATGTTTAATAACTGTGCAAGTTTGACCACAACTAACAAAATGCCTCTTTAATTTAGGTATGACGATACATGAAAGGTCCATTGGGGAGAAGTTTTGTAAATATTTCAAGCAACAAATTTCTTATTAAAACTTCACACGCCGTTTTACGTTATTTTCGGAAGGGGCGTGACTTCGATCCTATCTTCGACACTGCCGGCAACTTGCTCTTAACTAGTCGTTAAGTACAAAGCACAGACTGTCTCGTCAGTTATTAAACACGAAATGAACCGTTCGAATGCGAATGATTTTGTGAAAGTGACAGCCGAAATGAAGTCTCCCATTTCGCAGAGAAAATATCTTTTCGTTGGGGATTTTGTTGCTTGTTGCCCTACCAGAATGCAACTCATAAACCTGTCTTTCCGTTGTGTATGTAAATAAGGACACATTCACCGACATGTACTTGTGTTTCCGGAGCAAGGGGACTAGTTCAAAATTACTTCTAAGGAAGCATGAATAAGCTACAGAGTTCAAATGAGGTTCGAAATGAAATCTCCTATAGGTGCTGAAATATAAGAAAAAGCTATTACAGCTCTGCATACATACTATAAACATGACATCTTAGATTTGTATAATATTTGACACCAATGTAATAAAATTATACAACAAGTTGAATGTTTAAAAAGACTTAAATCTATTAAAATGTCTATTTAAATGTGGATATGTAAATTATCTCTCTCTCTCTGTATGTATATATATATATATATATATATATTATATATATATATATATATATATATATATATATATATATATATATATATATATAATATATATACATATATATATATATATATATATATATATATATATATATATATATATACATATATATATATATATATATATATATATATATATATATATATATATATATATATATATATGTGTGTGTGTGTGTGTGTGTGTGTGTGCGTGTGTGTGTGTGTGCGTGTGTGTGTGTGTATACGCTGTATTCCAAAATCAAATTACTGAGATATTATAGCTATAAACACATGTGTCTACCAGTTTTAGTTAAATGAGTGATAATATATAGGCTACAATTACAATTTATGCTTTTGGTCTTATCAAGAATATCAAGACTACCAACTCTTATTACGAACGATGTCAAATTTACAACTATATATAAGATTAAAAGCATAAGAGATATCGAGGAAAATTAAAGTTAATTGAAAAACTATTTTAATGCATTTTTCTCTATTCATTTAAAAGTCTGGTATGAGTCATGGGTGTATGAGTCATGGGATTTATTTTCTTCATTATTTACTGTACGTTTAGTATTTATACAGAAAACATAACTGGGTAACGAATTTTAACTACGCTGTGTACGATAAATCCACTATTGCCAGGAAAATTTCTGCTGGTTATGTATTATTAAATATCTAATATAGAAGCTTATACAGACACCTTGAATAAAACACAAACATGTAATATAAATGATTTTGAAAATAATTGAAAGTGTTCAGTTGCGATGGGGTGTAAATTTTAATATAAGACCTTATTAAAAAAAGAAAACTTAGTGATAATATTTTTTGGTATTACATGTAATCAAATTAAGTTCACCCCTTTAACATGAAGTCTGTTAAATACACTCTGTAAAGATAAATTCTTATACTAGGTTCAAAAGTCATAAGGTGACAATGATAAAATTCTAAATAATAATAGATACTTGAATAGATATTTGATTATTTTTATCTACTTTAAGAAAATTTCCTTTTTTATGCTCTTAGAATACATGGAAATTCTACAAGCTCTTTTTGACTAATATAAAGAGGCTGTAAGTCAATAGATTAAACAAAATAATTAATCATATTTGTCCCAAAATTAGGAATATTTTTTTATTCTTCTGTTGTGTAATTGTATACATTATCTCTAAAAATACAGTTCTGAAAGATTAAAAACCTACTTCTTTAATAAATATTTCGCTAGACAATGTTCAAGAATGTAAAAGAAATGTAGCAAAAAATAGCGTATTTTTAGAAATAAAAAATTCTGAAATTTAAGAAAGATGAAAAACATTACACTGGAAAAAAATGACAGTAAAATTATAAAAGAATGACGCACAAAAAAGAGGTTTTACTCAAAAAAGTAATTATACGATTGAAAAAAAAATTAAATAATGATAAAAAGTATGAGTAGGTCTATTTTTTTAAATAAAGAAATTTTAACAATTTTTATTAATTTAATTAAGTAGTACAATTCAGTTTACTAAATTGTACCACAGTTAACGTATCTTGTTCAAAATCATCGATTTTTTATTCATATTTTTACTGTTTATAAAATTTTAAATCAATGAGTATGAAATAATATACCTTGGTTTTAATTTTGCAGTTTTTAACAGATATAAAGTTGCCTTACTTTACCTTGTATCTGGCTTTCCTTAAACGTCCAAAATCTAGTTTAAATGACAGTATTTCCGATATATTCGTAACTTTTGTACAGTGAGAAAATATAGGAATGCTTTAATTAATGTACATTATAATTGGAAAACTTTGACGTTTTTATTCAATACTAGTAATAATCTATAACATGTTTTTAAAAGTCTGATATTCTTTCAAATTATGAAAAAAAGTAAAATAAAACAAAAACAAAAGTAAAATGTGTTATGTATACTCCTATAAAGCAAGTTTTAGAATAACACATCGTTTTGTAACATTGATATGTGTCAATAAAAATTGAAATATACATACATTTTTCTAACAAAGATATACTGGCTGCCCATATGGGAGATGGCCAAAACAATTAAAGAGTTAGTAAAATATGTGTTAATAAAAAATAATGCCGCTAGATCAATTTAAAAACTAGTAACTGACAAGAATTTAATTAATGATTTAAAAATTCAATAATCAGTTTTATACAGCTCTTGAATAAATATTGTACTACATTGTATAGATGAAAATTAATAAAATGCAATGCTCTTGGAACATGATGAAATAAACAAAATTATTAGTAAAATAGAACTGAAAACATAGTTTTTAAACGATTTAACGTTATTCAAAAATTAACAATGCATTGAACTATGAATAAATGGTCAAACTATTTTAAAAGGAAATAAAATAATTCTATTTAAAGGCTTTGACAGTAAAAAGAAATGTACTCGATGATAAAAGAAAATTCACAGTTTTCATCGAATTCTGAGATTTTGAAAGTTTTGTATCTCCTTAATTAACATATAAAATCCAAAATTTTCATTTATCAAAGAACACCAATTAAGAATTATTCTTCAAATTTATCTTCATAAAACAATAGTTTTGTAATCAAATTCTATAATCTTTGTTCCATCAAACAGCACAGCATCAGATCACACGTGTAATTTTACACTTTTGCCTAATCAAGTGAAATTCGATATTGTTTTTAAGCAAATGAATAATGACTGCCATTACTGCTTGATATTACTAGCTCTCCAACTGGGAATGACTCACAGGGGTGTCTTAAAATATTTGAAATTTTCACTGAAATTCGTATCCCAAATTATTTTCCTAGTTCTCTCTCTCTCTCTCTCTCTGTATTTATATACTTCTTTCTCAGTATACATATGCAATGGGAATTTTAACTCACCACAAATGAGATAAATACATCCATATTCAGTCGTGTGGGCGAAAAACGTAAGTAGAAATTTCGGAAATAAAAATATGAATGTACTTATCTTAATTACATACACAAAATTTCATCAAAATCAGTTCAGAATTTCAGGAGAATTTCTTTCACAAACACAAGGACAGAATATATATATATATATATATATATATATATATATATATATATATATATATATATATATATATATATATATATATATATATATATATATATATATATATATATATATATATATATATATATATATATATATATATATATATATATATATATATATATATATATATATATATATATATATATATATATATATATATATATATATATATATATATATATATATATATATATTTATATATATATATATATATATATATATATATATATATATATATATATATATATATATATATATATATATATATATATATATTATATATATATATATATATATATTATATATATATATATATATATATATATATATATATATATATATATATATGTGTGTGTGTGTGTGTGTGTGTGTGTGTGTGTGTGTGTGTGTGTGTAATTCATTTTTTATAAAACTCCTTGACAAGGAGATAGCTCAACAGCTAACAGTAACAAAAATGCAGTCAGGCCTCACATTGACGTGTAAGGCGGAAATCTAGTTGAAACTTTATTCCAGACCAGCTGCAACTCACATCTATTCTACTGGACAACAGACAAAGAAAAGAAACATAGTTCACTCTGATCGAACAGAGGTGCACCCAAGAGCGAAGACAGAAACAATTTTCCCACGATAAATAAACAACTTAATAAGCGAATTAAATGCAATATCAGCAAAACGCGAAACCATTTGCCGAAGTAGAAAATACTCCTTTGATTAAACTATTTAGAGGCTGTGAAAAAGATTTAAAGGAATTAGAATGGGATAGAGGAGGTTTTTAAGGAAATATTAAAGTTAAATAATTTTGATATATTATATATATATATATATAGTGTGTGTGTGTGTGTGTGTGTGTGTGTGTCTGTGTGTGTATATGTATATATGTATATGTATATGTGTATATGTATATATATATATATATATATATGTATATATGTATATGTATATATATATATATATATATATATATGTATATATATATATATGTATATATATATATATATATATATATATATGTATATATATATATATATATATATATATATATATATATATATATATATATATATATATATATGTATATATATGTATATGTATATGTATATATATATATATATATATATGTATATATATATATATATATATATATATATATATATATATATGTATTATATATATATATATATATATATATATATATAATATATATGATATACCTATTATTGTATGGACTCTATTTTACTCACACTGAAATGGTGCCGCAAGTAGGTATGTTAAAAGCATTACTCCGTTATAAGAATAAGTGTAATGATTTTTCCTTTTTCCCTTCTTGCAAAAGCTCCTAAAGAAACAATGAAATGTGTTAGAAAAATGTATATTTTCTAAAGAAAACATCAAATTCTTACCTGGAAACATTAACAAGTTTCGTGAAGGACATTGTCACTTTCACGAATGTAAACAAGAAGTTTGAATACCGTGGAACTAGGAAAAATGGATTGTTTTTCATTGTTAGGTATTCAGTCAGTTTAATTATTTAAAGTTCTAAAATGCCTTCCTGAAAATGCGACATGGAAAAAATAAGAATTATGGCGTTTTGCAGTTTGATTCCTACACCTCGAAAATACTTATTTAATAATTTCTAAAAAAACAATGTAATGTGTTAGAAAAATGTATCTTCTCTAAAGAAAACATCAAATTCTTACCTGGAAACGATAACAAGTTTCGTGAAGGACATTGTCACTTTCACGAATGTAAACAAGAAGTTTGAATACTGTGGAACTAAGAAAAATGGATTATTTTTCGTCGTTACGCATTCAATCTGTTTAATTATTTGACATTTCTAAAATGCCTTTGCCGAACGATGGTCGATTGGTTAGGGTGCTGGCCTTCAAATCCGGAGTTCGTGGGTTCGAATCCCACTATGGCATGGATGTTCGTAGCCGTTCGGAATCGGCTTTAAGCAGTAGGTCCCGGTCTCATTAGCCCTCGTGTTGCAAAAAGTAGACCGAAGCACTCCACACCAAACTAAACTAAACCAAACTAAACTAAAATGCCTTATATATTATTAGAAAATATTAAGAATTATGGAATTTTGCAGTTTGATTCCTACATATAGGCAATACTTATTTAATAACCTTTATGCGTGTTTTTGGTTCTAATGCGTGAAATATATATGGTGAATATATATAGTATATATATGATTAAAGTAGAATTTAAGTAAGAATTGCTTTTTCATTGCACCTACTGCCAAAAGGGTCATATTAATTTAACCTCTCTTTCTAAATGAGCTTGTAAAGTAACTTCAAAGGTAAAAGATATAAAAATGTGAAAAAGGTTAAGGAAATATCGAGGGCGGTAGTATGAAGCACCGTAAAGCAATTGGAGAGTAGATTTAACTAATTAAAATACGCATAGAAAAAACGTACTGTTTGAAATGGAGATTACTTTAAAGGAAAATATTTTTTAATAAATCTGAGTAAAATTTAAAAAAAATATTTCTCTTTTAGATACTTTTCTCATATATCTAAAATCGTTTGAAAAATAATGGGAATTTTTATTCCCATATAAAAAAAAATCGCAAAATCTATTTTTCAAGTTGTCTTCAAATATACTGAAAATGGAAATTTATTCAGTCAGAAATGGTATTTTCATCACATATATTTACTCAAAGAAAACAAACCATGCAGATTTTATTCTAACTAGGTGATACCTTGAATTTAAACCGCAGTTTCCAAAGTAAAATTCAAGAGCTATTTCTGTCTGATCCATGTATTTGATTCAAACATTTATTTCTCTTTTCTCTTTCGCTAAACATTTAAAGCTTCCCTAGATGTCCATTCTAAATATTTCCTTCAGAATACCTGGATTGAATAGAATTATATATGTAATGATTTGTTCCTATTCTATAACTTTAAACTGCTAAAAATATTTCCACTTCACTTTCAGAGAATAGAAAATTTTAGAAGGTATGAAGAATGATTTAACTTTCATTAGTTTGATTTCCTTATGTTAAGAGAATATAAGCGAAATTTCTAAACAAGAGAAACTCATTTAATGAGTTCTATAATTTTAAAAATACAGTTATAATATCAGAAATTAATTCTATTTAATGTTCATACTAATCTAGAACTAAAAATTCTCGGATTGCTCATAGTTGACAAAAAGACTTTAAAATTTTTCCTTTTACGATACAATTTTACTATCTCCCCGAAAAATTGCAATCAACTGTAAATAGCATTTGTCTATAGTTAGTAGTTTAAACTAGTTGTCATGCACATGTTGTTAAAATTCAAAAATTAAAACATTAAAACAAGTTTTTTTGCTTCCATTTTTACTATTATAGCGACTCTTTTAAATTTAAACAGATAAAATTTAAACTAAAAGAATACATAAAACTAAATTATTACAATTTAAATTTCTCATTGTTAATATTTACAAAAAACAAAAAATAATTTAATTGTATTTAAATTATATAACTTAAATATTAAAAACCTTATCTCGAGTTAAATGAGTACTTTTTCTTATTTGACGAAAACAAACAAAAATAACTAAAATAAACATTGATTATCATAATACATTTTTCTTTATTCCATAAACACGTTTCAGCATTAATTGAAATATCATGGCTGATTTTCTTTTCCAAAATTTCTATTATTATGTTACAATTATATTCTACACAAGGTAAATTCACATGAAAGAATGATAAAAAACAGATTTTCATCTATACTCACTGTTTAGAATTTATATACAGATTTAACGGTAATATATAGTCTTTATTTAATTATATTACATAAGAAATATACATTTTATTTACAAATGAAGTAAAACCTTAAGGGGATGTAAGTTAGTCTATAAA
This sequence comes from Pardosa pseudoannulata, assembly GCA_032207245.1. NCBI lineage: Eukaryota > Metazoa > Arthropoda > Arachnida > Araneae > Lycosidae > Pardosa > Pardosa pseudoannulata. Next base: position 70,725,667 of record CM063502.1, on the reverse strand, counting down.
AATTAATAAAACTAAATTAAGATTTTACAAAATGAAAATAATAATGTTAAATTTGTAAGAAACTTTAAATTTACATAGCTTAACCTTTTTAAAGTTTATCTCCAACCACGGTAGTTCAGTCAGCAAAGGCAAATATATCTTAACTGGAGAGTTGTGGGTTCAGGGCTCGATCCGGAGTGTTGGTTAACGGTGACTGGGGCTTATAAAATACGTTCGTTGTCCCCGAAGTTCTCAAGCCATACCTCTGGGGATGGTAATTCAATCTAAGGGGTCTTCTGCTTCTAAACAAAAGAATAACATTGCTCAGACCCACCGAGCAATGTTGTTCTTACATCATAGATGGAGCTTGTCAAACGAAAACCATTTTCCTTATTTAAATTCGCCTCTGTTCCATGTGCTTGTCTAGTTCAAGTATCACTAGAAAAGATAATTACTACAGCAAAGATGTTCTCGAATATAATTAATCTATTTCGATTTACTCCATTTTAAAATATTGCTAATCAACAAATTTTCGAAGAAAGTTCCTTTGTTTCCCTTAAGTACTGATAGGGACCTCCTAAAAGTTTTGGTCCAGTGTGTGCACAAGTCACCTATATTCCACTTTAGACAGCTGTGATTGCTTTCAGTGGCATATCATGGTGTTTAGTTAGGAGGAGCCATTATACTGACGGCCTTTTTTCCTGTATGCAGAGCATTTAGCTCTAAGCTTGTTATTGCAACTGTTACTACGAACATCAAAATATTTTGTCAAAGGAAATTAAACGTAAATCTTTCCACTTACAACAGTTCTCCTTGGACTAACATAATCTTCAAATCCTCATAAAGCTACTACTAACTTCTTCTTTAGTCAGAAATTAGTTGAAATGTATCAGGCAATTAATGGCTTCTTCCTTAAGATAATTAAGAAGGATAGACACTTTCACATCATCGGGATCGGTATATTTAGCGTAATTTCCGGCTTATAAAAATTAGAAGTTATCTTTGAACTATCACCGCTCCTTGTTCACGTCTCCACTTAAATAACTTTACATAATTACTTTTAAATTCAGATGGACGACCTAGACTGCTACCAGATATATTAGGGGTTGACTGGAATAGACTGGAATCACAATAAGTGTGAATCTAGTGTATTTTTCCATAAAAATATTTAAAAGGGTAAATGGATTTCTATTTTATAAGTTTATTTATATACATAAGGTAGAAAATAGCATAATTATTAAGCAATTATAATATTAATTTAAGCTTTCATCAATGAATTATGATTCAGTCAGAAGGACTCAAAATATTTACACTTTTCTAAATGGTTTTGGTTCATTTTGGTTGTAAGCCGCTCACTTATCATTAATGCGATAGCCACACAGTTACAGTAAATAATAAAAATTAGTTACAAATTAGAACGCAATCACAAATATATTTATATACAACAACCTCTACCTGTAAATATGCTTTTTGTTTTCAAAGTAGCCATTTTAACATAAACTAAACTTCTGAATAGAAGCAAATAGTGCGATATATAAACTATTTTGAAATCAAAGATCATATCTGTTACATTCCTCAATCATCTTAATTTTGGTTTATTTTATTAGTAAAAATATTATCATTTTAAACATTATTTTCATTATATGAACCAATAACACTTTTTAACTGGAAAAATAACATTCATTGGGATATTTTTGTTAAAGTAAATTGTCCAATACTTCCAGTCCTAAAAGTTTTCTCATTTTATAAAACTCAATATACTATCAAGATACAAGAAATAACATTGTACGGTAGAGGAAGTTCTTATTTATTGTTCAGTATAAAATCAATTTATGTTTCCACTCTTTATATCTTATATAAATTAGAAATGATAAAAAGAAATACAGTTTATCTTTGTTAAAATTAAGTATTATCAAAAGTTTCTTCAAATGCCTCTAGAAATTAAACTATCTGGTTTTAACTATGCATTTTACTTAAACAATAAATTGATTGTCTGAAGTGTAACTAACATGTAGCACGCACAAAAAAAGGAATAAATATAAATATTAACTTTGAGTAAATCTAATAAATTTTTGCGAAATATTTGGTTGAGATATATCTTTGTAAATGAGAATATATGAAGTTTCTAATCGTAATGAAACGTAAAAACACGGTTTTAAATTAAAATGAATATTTTAAATCATAGTCTAAACAAAGTGACTGTTTATTACATTATTTTTACAATGAACTCTTATACGATCATAATTATCGAAGGTTACAAAATTCGAAAGTTATAAAATTGGTCTCGTCGAGAAACACAACCACTACGCGTGCGCGGTTGGTGTTGCAGCATATGAAGCCGATATGTATTGTCTTTCTTAACGTAGTGCAAAAAGTGTCAAAATGAAAAAAAAGCAACTGATTTAGAGTACTTCATTAAAGGTCAAACCGATATAGTTCAGTGACTGGACACATCAGTATTAGAAACGGCGAGTTTAATGGGTTGTTGACGTGCAGTTGCTGTGAGTACATATGGAAAGTTGTGTATGAATGGTGAAACAACAAATCGCTGGCCAGCGGTGTGTCGTCTAAGGCTCATTGATTCCAAAGGGGAAGAGATGGTTAGGCATTATTCACCTTTATCGAAGAGCTACAACAAATCACAATTAGCTACAACAGTAGCAACCCAAAAATTATTTCTCAATATACTGTATAGCTTACATTGCTGCTTATGGACCTACGCAACCGGAGGCCAAAGTATGTCCCTGCAGTGGCTTCCAGTGACTCCAAGAAACATCGGAATTGGACACTAGAAGACTGGATAGAAGTTCGTGGTCCAACAAATCACGTTTTCTGGTCCATCACATCGACGACTGTGTGTGAATAAGCCAATTTCTAAACGAAACTCTGGCTCCTGGATGCGCAATTGCACACAAGCCGTGTGATGGAGGTATTATGGTGTGGTCAAAGTTTTCATGGAGCATATTAGGACCTATAACCCCCATAGATCACTGACGTCTGTGAGCTACGTAAACATCATAGCAGACCAGGTTCATATATTCTTGACAATAATATTTCGGGCGGGGATGGTGTTAACCAACAGGGTAATTCATCATGTTATAAGGGTGGAATCCTCAGGGAGTGGTTTGAGGAAAAGTCATGTCTTTCCCTTCAAATTCACCTTACATTAATCCAATAGAGTATTTGGGGTTCCAAATTCGTTCTTCCAAGCCATTCCCTCGCAATGGTCAAGAATTACAGTACCAGTTACCCCAACTACTTATCAGCACCTTGTGGAGTCAACGCTACACGAGTGCTGGCGATTTTGAGGGTGAAATGTGATCTTACAAGTTAATTTTATGGTGGTCATAATGTAATGGCAATCCAGTGTATGTATATGAATATAAATCCACGTGATTTGTAATAGACCCACAGAATTTTCGAAAGCCATTCATTTATTGAGGATAAAACTGTTCGTCCTTACAATGCAACAACTTTACATCGAATGCTAAAAGGAAAACACAGCTTTTAATTTGTCATACCCAAGTGTGAGTGATCACGTAATTTATTTTCTCACAAGACTTAAGATTAGTCAGCATTGTTTGGGAGTCAATTGTAAGCTGTGATCATTTAAGTATCATTTGTAATATAATGTTTTTCATATATATTTTTGTCACAAATGATTTCTGAACTAACTTAAATGATCACCTCTAATCATTTATATTAGCTCAAAAAACAACGCAGGCAGCGATTCATTTATTGGAAAAGAGAAACTATTTTTGTCAGAAAACTGAAAAATATGGACATTAAATTAGGATTATTTCTAGTTTTAGTTTTTTGAGACAAATAAAATGAATTTATGTCGGCGAACATTATGTCTTTTAAATATGAGATTTTATGGCTTAAAAATTAGGTATTAAAAATGAGAAGAGGAAAAAGACGTATTTTAGGTAGATATTTTAGGTTAATTAGTTTGATATATTACGTATATAGATATATCGGTGTGTATTCAAATGTTACAAAAGTGTTAAACTATTATTATTGTTAGCTGGTCTTATGCTGTCATAATTAACGATAAATATATACCAGTAGCAGTAAATGTAAAACCCAATATCAGTAAGAAGGCTCAAATAGAAATATATTGATTATAAGTTTAATATCTTTACCAAGAACTATAGCTATCAGTTATATAAACTCCAAATGAGTTTTTAGGCTGAAACATGGTTAAAAATTCAAGCATTAAAAATATTTGAATTTCATTTGAGCTAACATTTTTTGAAGAGTTTCAAATTTTATTATTAATGAGATTAAAGTTATAATTGTACAAAATTTAAATGCAGTTGAGTTCCTAATCGTGGAATTTTGTAAGCCCAATAAAGGGTTTTGAATGATTTTTAAGATTGTAAACAATTAACGCGTGTGTAAAAGAAAAAGTAAACAAATATTATGAAATGTTCAGAGTGTAATTTTCTTTAGGTCCAGTTATAGAACCGAAAGTTCAGAGTTAGTGTTAAAAAATGTCGCGAATTATGTATCATAATATTTTCTTTAATTTAAGAATACAAGGAAGGATGTCTCTGAATGAGCTTATACATCTAGTAACAGATTATTTAATATTTATAAACCTACTGAAATCTTTAAATTGAATTTCTGAAAAATTGCATATGTTACTACAAAGTTGTACAATATCACAAATAGATCTAATAATAATTTTTAGAGTTCAATTTGATTTGAAACATATTTTGATAATGATTTTAAGATGTTTTAGGATGATTTATTAGTATTTTTACTGTAAAGATTGCACATTTTTCTCATTCTTTTACATATCTACTCGATTGGATGTAATTCAAATTTCAGAACATCATTATTTCAGAAAGTTGGATGGATAATAAGTATGTTCATATACTCAAGTATATTGGGTATAATTTACACGTAATTTAGATACATTTGGTTAGGTTTCTAGCGCTTCGGTCTACTGTATTATTACATGAGGGCTAATGCGACCGGACCTCAACAGCAATTGGCCTAACCATTCGCCCATCGTCTGCATTTTAGTTAGGAGTATTAACGTCGTTGTTCGCGATGTCACTTCGACAAGAACGATTTGAGTCATACTTGACGTTATTTGAGTCATATTAAGAGTAAATGTGTACCTTTCGTTGAATGAGCACTTCCAGGATGAAAGAGTGACTTTGCTCAAGTGCATCGTCGTAGTTTACAATCAGGTACCCAGGAGAAGACTCATAGGCTTCGCGTGTCATACTCGGAGGTATTGCTTGAAAACTTGGAGAACATAGTGACCACGAGCATATTTTAAATTCCCCAGTCATCTTTAAAAAACGCGGCTTATCTTTGGCTGGATCAAGATCCGAACCCGGTACCTTCCAGTTACGAGATCATTGTCTTTGTCGACCTAGCTATTGCAGCTCGTGTTACAGTAGAACAAAATACGCACACTTTTATGTTATGAACAATTTTCATAAAAAAAGCCTACCTTTATATGCTTCAATTTACTGCAATAGTTTACCTTTTCTGTGTAAAAATTAGTCTGTAATTAATGTTACATAAAAATAGATTGTAAAACTACAAAAGAAACCGTAACTAGAAACTCGGGATTGTGTTTCGAAGCAGTGTGAAGATAGGTGCTGAAGAAAGTAGGAAACAGTTCTTTGGGTAACTTAACAAATAATTAGGTAGCAAAAAACTTATACAAGGGGGAATAATTTGACCAAGTACGACTTAAGTTCTTTTTTAATATTTAGTAATTAAAGAAATATACAGCATTAATAAGAAAAAAAATTCCTGTTTTACATGTTAATTTTTAAATTATTCATTCCAGCCGTATCGATTATGTAAAGAATTTTTATACCTAACAATTTTTAAAATAAAGAATTTTTTTAGTTTTTAGTTGTTTAGTGTAGTTTAGTTTTTTAGTTGTTTTAGTTTTTTTTTTCTGGATTTTTAATAATTATGTATTTTTCATAAGAAGGCAATCCATAATATTTATGCCTTAAAACTTATATTTTTTAAATACTTTTCTCATCATGTGTATTGTTACATATTATACTCCTCAGTTCATTTACCTTGAAACAAAAAGGTCTCACTGCCGGATTGGTGTGCTAGAATGAGTTTTAAAGTTTAAAAGATTGGGGATCTCTTATATATATAGCTATTCTAATTATTCGCATAAGTACAATATAACATTGGAACAATAGAATATATATGTACCCCTTCATTCACTACTTGGGAATGCACTTCATGAGTATTATGCCTAGAGATAAAAGGTTTTGCTTTACATAAAGCAAATTCAGACAAAACGTGAATTTTGTATGTGTGGAACACTCAGAATACACTTTTTTCCCGATTTCATTTCATGGTTTTTAAAAAAAGAGTAACACTCTGTTATATTGAATGCAGCTCTATTTCACCTTTTATCTTTACGGAAACCTCAACGGTGAATTCGATCTCAATTAAATCATAAATAATATATGCGAACTTCAAATTTTGCATATATATACACATCTTTCATTAAAAACAGATCATAGTAGATAACAGAGGCCGCTTTTAAAGCGGCTCCTGTAATCAAAAATGCATCATTTCGAAGATAATGACTATATAGCGGTAACTATAAAGCAGCAGAAAATATCTTTTCTATTCATTGTTTGGCCGAATTCTAAAAGCGCGGCATAATATAGACATAAGGATCTGGACGCCCATATGGAGCCAGACGGAATTCGGAGAAGTTTTATAACTTTAGTAAGCTATATGAGGAACTTTGGAAAATGCCCCGGAACTTCAAAAGCAAAAATTGGTGCAAAAGAAAAAATAATTACCTGCCGGGACGTCTTCCTAGATATCTGGATTCCTGAGAGCACAAAGCTGGTAAAGGCAGTCAGACTGCAGTTGCAATTGATAGACAACGCACTTCTGCTTCCTATCTGCTAGTTGTGAGGAAACTTCCTATCTTCAGAACATCTAAAAGTGAGTAAAATTAATATTTCTAATTAAATATTTAGTAAAATATTCAATTGTAAAATTCATATTCTTATAATTATTTTTGTAACTTAAAGATAAGTTTTAATATTTTGTGTATTGAGTTTTCTTTGTTGTTCAATAGTTAACCCTTCTTAATGCCCGGCGTATCTTTTTAGATACTGCTACAAAGTAGCTTGTAAAAATTCTAATATTTCTTTAGAATGAGTTCTCTTTATGAGAGTTCGTAAGGGGTAATAACATAAACAATATACAAATTATAAATTCTCCATTTTGTTCGGCACGTTACAATTTTTGAACAGCGTACATAAATTTGTTTTCATGGTTGGTACATAGATTCAAACCATGAAAAATAGCTTTATCTATTGTAAAACTCCATTTTACAATATGTATTTTATATGCAATACCAAATACATCTTTTTTTTTTCATGAAGTTGTTTTCTTTTTCATAAGTAGCATCCTATGATGTTTAAAAAGATAGGTGATCATAAGCGTGACGTACTGTAGTATTCAAAGTTGTTTATGACTTATATTTTTTATTCTTTGCAGTCCATAAAAAATTAGATTAAAGATATGCATCGAAGTGTAATCGACAGAAATGACTCGGGCATTAAAGGGTTAAGAGAAATTTTTAATGTCTTCTTATTGAGTTTTCATGAAAAGTTTTTGAGCTTTTATGAAATATTTTAATTTAATTTCAATACTTAAAAAAATCCAAATTTAAATATGCATATTCTGATTTGTTTTAATGTATATATATTTTGTTTCTATATAAAATGAAATTAATTGAAATGTACTGTAAATGCGTCTAACTGAAAAGTGGATAATAATTTTGAACCAGTTAGAATGCGTTATGGCAAAGTGGCCGTTCTTCAAAGATGTAAGAATGCTGGCTTGCATGCCAAAATAGACAAGGTCGGGCAAAAGTTATAATTTCCTTTAATTTGCAATTTTCATTTTTAAAAATTATGTCCTACTTTCTTGGGTTTAATTTAAAAATAAATAACTTGGTAATTCCATCTGCAATTAATATATTACTTTGTTTTATCTCTTATCAAATTATTATGTAACCTAAAAAGTTTCGGAGATTGTCTAAATCTACAACTCCAGATTTTTTTTTTTTCAAATTTCATTCCCGAATCTCCATACTTCCCTAAGAAATTAATTCTGAACTTGTACTGAAAAAAATGAAAAAAAAAGTGATTTTTCATAGACAAAATTAGCAAAAGTGGTCATATAACACTGAAAAAAAATTATATTACCCATATTAAAAAATTATAGACCAGAAATATGGGTTTTATATCAAACATGGTTTTAAACATGGTTTGATTCTTTAATCTTAGTGAAATATAAAATTTTTCAGTGTATTGTCAAAAGATAAAGCAACGAAATTTGTATTTTGAGTATACTTCAAAATTCTAATTAATGTTGACCGATTTTTAAATCATACTTTAAAGAAACTTATATACTGCGTTATTTCATCTCCAATTGGCAGCTCTGAATAAATTTGGAATAACGCTATATATTATACAAAAATGTATTTGAGAGAAATTGTGTAATTAAGTCTAATATTTCTGATGAAAAATTTCTTTACTTTTATTGGTTTACAAATAATAAGAAAGCATGTAAATTAGATTCTAAGTAATTATGCTTTACTCAAATCTTGCTTCACCTCTTAGAAACTATTAAATCAATATTTAGATTGAATGTTTTAAATATATGTATATTTTCTAATGTTATTGAGTGCAGTTATGAACTTCCTATTATAACTTTTTTAACTCTCTGAATTTCGGAAAAAGTGCATGAATTGTCTTTATAATTTCACTAACTATGCAAATATAACCATGCTAGAAAAATTTACAAACCTGACACTTATGCTTTTAACAAGAGTGACAGTGCGGGAATCTGTACCTAAATGTTCGACAGTCAGGTTTGGTTTAGAGTGCTGCAGATTATTTTAATGCATCATGAAACAAATACTTATTTCTTTAAGCTTATTGCAAAAGCAAATATCCATGCCTACAATGGGATTCGAACCCGCTGAACTGAAAAGCGGGGCACTACTATTCAACCTTGATATATAGCTAATAAATATTATCTTATTGCTTTTGTTATGTTTTAAACTGTTGTTAAGGATACTTATTTGCATACATTGTTAAAGTGCAAAGATAAAAATAATTGGAAGAAATAAAAAGATAAAGATAAAACGAATTTTTTTTTAAATATTACTATAGATTACCCTATACAGAATGCAAACGAAAATTTAAAATTATCTTACTCGATTTATTTGAAATTTAAAAGCAGTAAATTTAAATGCAATACCATTAGCAATATATTTATGTAAAATTGGATAAATAGAAAGTAAAATTATTATCTTTTTAATTATTAAATAATTGAAAAAAATTCCATGCTCATTTCTTTAATACACAATGCAACAATTTTCAAGTTAAAAACTTGTTTTTATTTTATTCATTACTACAAAATATAAAAAAGTGAAAATGCTAAATAAAAAATTCTTTTTTTATGTAAAAAAATCTGTAAGATTTTGTTTTTTACACTCTTTATAGACTACTCATATTTATTTTTCCTGTCATTCCAATAACAAATAGGTTTAATAGTATATTTATAAAACAGTTAGAACTGTGCATGAAACCTTTGTGTATAATCAAAAATGCAAATATGTTTTGTTTTAAAACATTTAAATATGTTATTGTATAGTGTGAAATTGGTTATTTAGTTAATAATTTACAAATATTAAAATAATTATTTTAATCAAAAATTTGCAGGTAATATAATTAATAATTTTAAAATGGTTAAAACAATGTAATATATTAATTAAAATGTAGAATTACCACATTATATACTTTGAAACTAAACCCAAGAAAGTAGGAAGTAATTTTTAAAAAATGAAGATTACAAAATAAACGTAATTATAACATTCGCATAAACCAATATCCATAATCTTTGAAGAACAGCCACATTCCCTTATTATTCTAAAAGGGATAAAAATTTGATTTTTTCCAGTTTTCAGTTAGTCACATTTTCAGCAATCTTTAATTAATTCCTTTTAAAAATTTATTATATATACATTATAACAAATCTAAATATGCATTTTTTTAAATTTGGACTTCTTTGAAAGTATTAAAATTAAATTAAAATATAAAAAAATCCTGAATTTTTCAGGAAATATTTATAAGCATACATCAAAATTCCTAAATTTTTAAGTTATATAGAGCTTTTAAAAAATATGAAATTAATAAGGAATATTTGTATATCTGTATATATATACAATTTGGTTTTGTTCCATTTCGAGCACTACGGTATACTTTTTAAAACAGGAAGGATATTGGAACCGGGACCTACTGCTTAAACCCGATTCTGAACGGATACCCATGCAAAGTGGAATTTGAACCCACAAACTCATCTAATACCGAAGATCAGATCCCTTCAAATCTTGCTTCACCTCTTAGAAACTATTAAATCAATATTTAGATTGAATGTTTTAAATATATGTATATTTTCTAATGTTATTATGAGTGCAGTTATGAACTTCCTATTATAACTTTTTTAACTCTCTGAATTTCGGAAAAAGTGCATGAATTGTCTTTATAATTTCACTAACTATGCAAATATAACCATGCTAGAAAAATTTACAAACCTGACACTTATGCTTTTAACAAGAGTGACAGTGCGGGAATCTGTACCTAAATGTTCGACAGTCAGGTTTGGTTTAGAGTGCTGCAGATTATTTTAATGCATCATGAAACAAATACTTATTTCTTTAAGCTTATTGCAAAAGCAAATATCCATGCCTACAATGGGATTCGAACCCGCTGAACTGAAAAGCGGGGCACTACTATTCAACCTTGATATATAGCTAATAAATATTATCTTATTGCTTTTGTTATGTTTTAAACTGTTGTTAAGGATACTTATTTGCATACATTGTTAAAGTGCAAAGATAAAAATAATTGGAAGAAATAAAAAGATAAAGATAAAACGAATTTTTTTTTAAATATTACTATAGATTACCCTATACAGAATGCAAACGAAAATTTAAAATTATCTTACTCGATTTATTTGAAATTTAAAAGCAGTAAATTTAAATGCAATACCATTAGCAATATATTTATGTAAAATTGGATAAATAGAAAGTAAAATTATTATCTTTTTAATTATTAAATAATTGAAAAAAATTCCATGCTCATTTCTTTAATACACAATGCAACAATTTTCAAGTTAAAAACTTGTTTTTATTTTATTCATTACTACAAAATATAAAAAAGTGAAAATGCTAAATAAAAAATTCTTTTTTTATGTAAAAAAATCTGTAAGATTTTGTTTTTTACACTCTTTATAGACTACTCATATTTATTTTTCCTGTCATTCCAATAACAAATAGGTTTAATAGTATATTTATAAAACAGTTAGAACTGTGCATGAAACCTTTGTGTATAATCAAAAATGCAAATATGTTTTGTTTTAAAACATTTAAATATGTTATTGTATAGTGTGAAATTGGTTATTTAGTTAATAATTTACAAATATTAAAATAATTATTTTAATCAAAAATTTGCAGGTAATATAATTAATAATTTTAAAATGGTTAAAACAATGTAATATATTAATTAAAATGTAGAATTACCACATTATATACTTTGAAACTAAACCCAAGAAAGTAGGAAGTAATTTTTAAAAAATGAAGATTACAAAATAAACGTAATTATAACATTCGCATAAACCAATATCCATAATCTTTGAAGAACAGCCACATTCCCTTATTATTCTAAAAGGGATAAAAATTTGATTTTTTCCAGTTTTCAGTTAGTCACATTTTCAGCAATCTTTAATTAATTCCTTTTAAAAATTTATTATATATACATTATAACAAATCTAAATATGCATTTTTTTAAATTTGGACTTCTTTGAAAGTATTAAAATTAAATTAAAATATAAAAAAATCCTGAATTTTTCAGGAAATATTTATAAGCATACATCAAAATTCCTAAATTTTTAAGTTATATAGAGCTTTTAAAAAATATGAAATTAATAAGGAATATTTGTATATCTGTATATATATACAATTTGGTTTTGTTCCATTTCGAGCACTACGGTATACTTTTTAAAACAGGAAGGATATTGGAACCGGGACCTACTGCTTAAACCCGATTCTGAACGGATACCCATGCAAAGTGGAATTTGAACCCACAAACTCATCTAATACCGAAGATCAGATCCCTAAAAATTCAGCCATCGTTCGGCATATATATATGAATACATATATATATATATATATATATATATATATATACATATATATATATATATATATATATATATAAATATATATATATATAATATATATATATATATATATATATATATATTATATATATATATATATATATATATATATATATATATATATATATATATATATATATATATATATATATATATATATATATATATATATATATATATATATATATATATATATATATGTATGTATATATATATGTATATATATATATGTATAAATATATATGTATATACATATATATGTATAAATAAATAAATAAATATATATGGATATATGGATATATATATATATATATATATATATATATATATATATATATATATATATATATATATATATATATATGTATATATATATATATATATATATATATATATATATATATATATATATATATATATATATATATATGTATGCAAAATACTGAAGCATTTACTGAATATGGAAATTGCTAAGAACGCATAAGAGTGTTGAATGTATATGTATATGTATAAAAACATATGAATGGCTTACGTTCCTGTTTTGTACATTGTAGTGTTTTATATATATTATAGAATAGATTTATTTGTGGTCTCATGAAGAATACAGCTAATAGGGGATTACTTTCGAAAAAGTGACATTTAAGGTTACTTGCAGGGAGGAAATTATAAATCGTATAAAAATCGAATTTATTTCATGATTGTTTTTAATAGAACAAATTTCTAGGTTTTAAACTATGCATCACATAAGTTAATCAAAAGACAAAAGTTATTAGATTGTGAAATCAAGTTTTTTTTTTATGTTGGCTTTCCACGAAATATGTTGCATATAGTTTGGACAGAGGGGGGTGGGTGGGAAATTGTTCAGGTTAAACCTAAAGCATTTGAACATGAAAAAAAAATTGAGCTTTTTTAAGTACTACTAATAAAACTGATGTATCTAATATTTTTATAACTTGCTCATCAGAATTCTTTGAGGACGAACATTGGCCGGATCGTAGTGCTCTACTCTTATGTAGTGGAGTTCGAGGGTTGAAATCCCGCTACAGGCAAGGATGTTCGTAGACTTTTGAAATCGGCTTCAACCAGTAGGTCCCAATCTCATTAACTCTCGTGATTACAAGACCGTAGCACTAAAAACCAAACCAAAGCAAATCGGGGGGGGGGGTTGCCTCGTTAATGTTAAATTATTTAAAGTTTCTGAAATCTTAACTTTATAACAGACATTCAGTACTAATCAGAATTTATCGGATAATGGTCACATACCCTTTTGGCGTGGCAACATGTAAGTTCAAATGCCCCTACATGGTTGTTCGCAGATGTCCTATCAGAGTCTTCTGGTATACTTATCTCTAGTACTATAATACAAGGTAAATATTTACCTTACGGTTCCATTGGTTGAGTATAGGGATCATAGCTTCAAACCAAACCAGTTTTTAGATTTTCATTCTTAAAAAGTAAGTGGCATATATTGTAAAACAGCAACGAGTTGAGATTAAGCTTATAATTAAAAATAGACAAAAATATTAGAAAATATAAGACTACACATATAATTTTGGAAATTTCAAAATTTTTTGTTAATTGAATATTAATATTTTATTTTTTTAAAATGAAATGAGATATAAAATACTTGAGAGCCTTTTTTCTTAGTAAAGGTTGACATTTCACTGTAAATGTGTATTGAAAATATAGTTTACTGAATTTAGCATATTATTTTGTTTAGTGTAAAAACATTGACTAAAAATAGAAATTTAAAAATAGAAAATTAAAGCTAATATCTTATTACAAATCAGAGTTAAGATGAAATTATAAAGAAAATCGTGTTATCTTTTAACTTAACCAAGAGTACTTAAACCAAGAGATTTAAGAAAATTGAAATTTAAAAATTTAAGTAACAGATGTAATTTTAGCCTAAAATGTTAAATTCACAAGATATGTAAGTTTTAAGTTTGGATTAAAAAAATAGATTATTTCTAATTTGGTTTCTTGGTTTGGGTTTGAATTGCTACGGTCTACTTTTTTGAAAAACCAGGGATAACTACTGCTTAAAGCGTATTCCGAACGGCTACGAATAACCTTGTCACTATGGGATTCGAACCCACGAACTCCGGTACCGAAGCTCAGCGAAATCGAAACGGTTAGGTCTGAATTTATAAGATAAAGAATTTGAAAAATTTTTTAATCTACTTATTTTTTAGGGAAACATTTTAACTATGAAATAAATCATTCTTTGGACTTGAAAGATAAAAACAGAGACTTTTTATGCTTAGGTTGCATATGTATCTAAAACATACAAAACCAGAATAAAGAGCAAAATGAGAATGGATGTTATGAAGAACAAAAGGAAAAAATGAGATATAAGGTTAAGTAAAATATATAATAAAATAAATATTTTCTACATGTAAAATACCAAAAATTAAAATTACTATTATATATTGAACACTATTTTTTTTTAATTTTATATCATCTTTATTAGGTATTTTGAGAGGAAAATATCTGAACTAATTATTCTAAATAATGGAAAAATATTGCATTTTTTTTAAAACAGGTATGATACTTATTGTGACTTTTAGGTCTGGATGTATAGTGCAGAAGATGAAGTTTCGAAATATGCCAATTATGCATGTAATTGCTAAAGAAATATAAGAACAGTTATTTTAAATATCATTGCCTAAACAGAGAGATTTTCAGCTTTTTTAGGATGAACCTGCATCACAAACATGAAAAAATAATGAAGAGAAAATTTAGAAAGTTAAATATAAAAATAAAAAAAGATAAAAATAAGGAGAGACAAATATAATCAAAAATAAAAAAATAATTATAAAATCCAATGTAATAAAAAATATTTTTTTCCGATTAATAATGAAAAACCGTTATTTATATTTATGTAATTTTCAAGTTTTCCACAGTTTATTAAAATCAGAATAAACATTGAATGTTTTCCGAAAGTTATGTTTCAATATGTAAGAATTTCTTTTACGGCATGTCAAAATAGTCCTAAATATAAATTATTTTTTTTTACGATTTTGAAGTTTTTAAGCTATGTCCTAAGGTGTTATATACGTTAAATTAATTTTTTTTTATTTTTAACGTGAGTATCAATTGAAAAGTTGAGGCGCACACCTAAACATTTCAATAGTCATAAAATCAATATTTCGTACTTTTGCAAATAACTGTTTATAAGTTATGTACCACAACACCTATATATACGTTATATACGTTATATGATTCTTATTTATATACGTTATAATAAAGCTATTCCTTATACTCACTTTAGGTTGTAGTTAAAAGTGAAGGTGCTCAATTATTTGCTATAATAATTTTAAATATAAAATTTCAACATTTTACGGCTAACTGTTTTCTCCTTATGCCCTATATCGTTCATATACATTACATAGAAATTTTTCGATTTATATGATGCAGTGTGTAATTAAAAGAGAACGAAAAACGTCGATAACGATGATTTGCATAAATACAAGATTACAGTATTTTACGACTTATCGTTTGCAGTTATGACCCATAGCGTTATTAAAGTTATATTAAAAATATTCAATCTATAGAGTTTATTGTAATCAAAACGGGAGTTGTAACGTGTTTGATGTGGAAAGTTAAGGTCTACATTTTTGCTCACAAGTGATAATAAGACAAAGATCTATTCTTTAAAGCATATTTTAAACATGCCAGCAGCGGGATTCGAACCCGTTAACTCCGGTGTAGAAGAGCAGCGGTCTGTCATTTGACCATCGATTGGCCGATTGAAATTGTAATAGTCCTAAATATAAAATATCGCCATTTCCAGTCTAATCGTTTTTTCGTTATGCGAAGTTCATATGTACGTACAAAAGTCAAGTGTTAACTAGTCATAACCAGTTCAGGAATGTTTAAAATTGGTAGTTAAATTTTAAAAAATTAAACCTTTTGCTGTACACATTTACAGATCATTTAAACTGGTCAAAATACAATCAATCATTGTCAAAATAAGTATTTTCATAGAAATGTGAGCACTGGAATATACCTGAATTATAATTCTCTATTACTTTGTACAAAAACATAAATATATATATAAGATAGAAAAAATAATTAAAATGTAAATTATAGGAAACGATAAGATATTACGTGAACCAAAAAATACCAAAAACCTAAATGCTGTGTTTATGTCCTTTTTATTTATCAAAAATATTGTGATATACTTGAACTAATTAGAATAATACATAAAAAATACCTTTAAAAACTGACTTCCCACAAATCATGTATTTAGTAATTAGTTCAATTCTTTTAACTACTAGTCGAGTTTTCCCTGTGACGTATCCTCGGGTAAAACGACAGGGGCAGCGTCAAGAAAATAATTTTTTGTTTGCTAAAGTGTTTAAGATAGAAGTTAATGTAGGTCAGTTTGTTCACTTAGATAAAAACGGCACTAGAAATTCAAACTTTTCTGAAATTTTCTATTAGTTTTCAATGATTTTACGAGGTATGATAAATTTGTAGCAATTTTAATAATAATTCTTTTTGATTGCTGCAGTTCATAATGAATACAAATTTATGTAAGCTTTGATTTTGAAAATTTAAATATTCATTCAGAACAAATCTTAAATAGTTTCGACTTGATGCCTCTACGTTTCTTGAGACCTAACTTAACTAAAAAAGAATTATTCGTAAAAGCTTCAAATTATGTGATAGGGAATGTTATATCAACTCATTATAATCCTATGATGTTTCGACTCTGCAGTCAGTTTAACAAAAGAATTAATATAATGTATATAACACTGGTCCGTGTATCTCAAAATTGATTATCCATAAAATGCTAAAATTTTATATTGAAATCGCTATTAAGCTTTAGATGCTTTCCCCGATTTTTGATTGAGTCATTTTGAACTAAACGCTATTTTATATTCAACTTTCTCAAAAACATACTTGTGAAATTGAAATAAATTTCTTGTATTTTTTTTTCTAATTTTATATCCATAAAAATCTCTGAAATTAGAATATTTAAGAACCTATATTTATACTAAATACTGCATCAAACTAAATACTGGATCATTACTAAGCTTGAAAGTGTGGAAACAAGATTGCAGATATTTGTTCTGATTGTAAAATACCGATATGTAAAAAATATTCAATATGTATATATATATATATATATATATATATATATATATATATATATATATATATATATATATATATACATAAAGCTCCTCGCCGCAACGGCCTTTATCGGTATATGGCTTACTGTGCTAATCTTCGTTTCACAGACAAAGGGCCCTAGGGCGGGAAGCATATGTTTCGGTTAGAAGATCAACCTTACGCAGGAACCCCCCAGTGTTTAGTTCAAGCTTGCTTTATCCTCAGTTTGTTTATCCACTAAAGAAATGAAAGACTAAGTCAAACTCACCCATCCTTGGGATCGAACCTTGGACCTGTGTCGTGGAAGCGCACCTCAGCGCCATCGGATTTCTAATATATATAAATACACACACACACACACACACACATATATATATATATATATATATATATATATATATATATATATATATATATATATATATATATATATATATATATATAATATATATATATATATATATATATATATATATATATATATATATATATATTTGTATATATATGTATATATATGTGTGTATGGATAATTATACAGACACACACACACACACACACACACATATATATATATATATATATATATATATATATATATATATATGCTTGGTAAGAAACTAAATAACACAGTTAAAGTTGTCTATATATTTTTCTAACTTAATATACTCACCGATAATGTAATATTTTATTATTTTTTCTGAATTATTTTAATAATTTAATATCTGAAATTGAATAAATGCTGTTGTGTATGAATACAATGTACTTTTAGAGTAATAACAAGGAATCATATTCCTCGGGGTTTGGCCTAGCTCTCGGTTTTAGGTAAACCCAAACTCCCGTGGTTCTACTGTTAAATTGCACTCTATATAGCAAAAATTATCCATATAAAGTATAGTCTAGCTACTTATCTACAACTAAGAACATAGAAATATATCAAGATTTCAACATGAAGTATCAGAATTTTTCAAACCAGTTAAAATAATGTTTTTTCAGTTCTATTTATCATAGCTTCAAATGTATTAGTGTAATAGTATGTTTTTTAATTATACATATAAACATTAGCCGAACAAGTTCTGAATGGTTAGGGCGTTCGTGGGTTCTAATTCCATTGTGGTATGAATTCTCATAGCCGTTCATAATCGGCATTAAACAGTAGATCCGGTCTCAATGTCCTCGTTTTGCAAATATTTAGCTCTTAGTGCTCCAAACCAAACCATTTAAACGTTACAATAATTCTGTGGAGCTATTTTTCAAAATATAATAATGAATATAACTTAATAGGTGCTCAAAGAAATCAAGTGATGTCCATGTCAGATATTTTTAGTAGGTCTAATTAGGATGGAAGAATATATATTAACTTAACAAGTTTATACTTGCTAAAAAGAAGCATATTTCTAGAATTTCAAGACATTTAACACATGATAAGGACAGATTCTATCACTTAATTTCTAATCCCCTCCAATGCATTTGTTTTGATATTTTTCCCCGATTATCATCTAGGTGCTTTTTCAAATGAAAGGACAAAATATTTTATTGAACTACATACCGCTTTTATTTAGTTTCTTATTACATCTGTCTACATTTAATGCACAAATCCGAATGGACAGGACTTGGTATTGATTTTTATGTAACGATGTTTTATGAAATAAAAATGTCTCTCAAAAATTCGCATAAATGAATATATTTATATATATATACACACATTATACAAGGAAGTTGCATTGAGTTTGAATACTGTAATATGTAACTACCACATTAAATAGATACTGTGTAAAATTCTGTGAGAGGATACAAATGTTAAAAGTGGAATTTAGAAAAAGTTTTTAGACGATGAGTTTTTATTTCTAAATTTATATTCTGTCTGGATCTTGCAATAAGGATATAAAGAATTTTGTTTAAGAAATAATTTATATTCATATGGTAATTTTTTTCCTTCATTAGCGATGTATATATGTAAGATGAAATCTTTCTGAATATGTGTTATAAAAGGAACCCATAAGGTATATATAAATTCTGCAACATGGAACTATTACAATAATAACATATCTTTGTTCACACAAAAAGCTGTTATTTATTTCGAGTGCAGGAGCATTTGAATCAACATTCGCATATTAAACTACAAAGATTATTTAAATTTTTGCTACGTTTACTCCATACAGGGGGATGATAAATCTTCCCATATGGGAAATAGCAGATATGCTTCAATGGTTTATTTGACATTCGAACCTAAACACACTGTATTCAAAAGCAAAACTTTAACAACTGTACAATACGACGGATGTTTCCGTTAAATCTAGATATAAATTTTTACCCGACCCCTTTAGAAGACACGTATGAAGAGCAGTTAATCTACCGAGAATTCTGAAAACATATTTTTGTTTATTTGATAGGATATTCCGCGAGCATTTGTAGGAATTTCCTAACACAGCCCCTTGCTTGACTCTAACATTTACTCTACTCTCCCCTTCTTTAAGCACATATCTCTAGTACCATGCATAACGTCATGTCACATTCTATTACCTGTTCATGCATTTATGGGGAATTTCGCTTCCAAAAACAGATAATTTAATGTTATTTGGATGAAATTGGTAGGATATTTATGTAATGGGTTTTCTATGAAATAGGACCTGACAGTTGTCTAAAATTACCTACTTTCAGTTACTTTTTATAGGAAATCATTTAATTTTTTTATAATTTTTCAACTGCACATTGCAGTGTTAAATGTACAACACTATTCCAAGAATTGTATTCGGTCTGAAAGCTTTTTCAATTATTACGTCATATAAATGAAATATGGAGATAGGGCTAGACTTAATTAAATTTTATTTATTAAATTATATTAATTAATGGTAAATTAATTAAATTAATTTGCAAATCGATAACAAAATAAGCTATAATATTTTATTTATTATATATAGTATAATGTAATTATGTTTAAATACATTATACTTTTTAAAGGAATGCCCCATAATGCGTTTATCTCAATCGTTTTTTAAAGGCAGTGCTTTAATGTCACACTAAGTTTTCCTCATCATATTATAATTATAATTAATGAGTGAAAGGGTGTGATTGTTTTCTCATGTTTCCGACTCAAGCAAAAAGTAAGTCATCTTTGCTCTCCTGGCAATTACACAATTAAGTTCAGTTACAACTCAAATGAAGTTTAAGATTTAAATCTGAAGATTTTTAGCTGCTAAGAAATGCCTCTGTGTTTCATGATACGACTTACAAAGTCTGGCGCTGTTCAAATCAGTAGGTACGCTCAAATATGGTTGGTTGGTTTTGGAGCGCTACAGTCTACTTTTTGCAACACGAGGGCTAATGAGACCGGGACCTACTGCTTAAAGCCGATTAAAGGCTACGAACATCCATGCGACAGTCGGATTCGAACCCACGAACTCCGGATCCGAAGGCCAGCACCTTAACCAATCGGCCATCGATCGGCAAGCTCAAATATAGAAATGTGCTCAAAATGAAGAAAATATTTAGATTAGATCGGTAGTATCAAAAAATGCTCGATAAATTTTAATTCAATTTGAACCCTTATTAAAATTAACATAGGATGATAAAATACAAAGCAAATTTAATACAAAACAGTTAAAATACATAAGCATGGTAATACGTAATACAATGAAATCAGAAGCTGTGAAAAAATCGTACAAAAATTGGTTTATAAGGGATATAGTCCCCATTTATCGATGCAGAGGCCTAACAACATGATTTATTACTGGAAATAGGATAGTTTATGACTTCATGCATTAATTGCTCTTACTCATTCATCAACGTTACATTCATACCCTGAATGCTTCTCGAGGGGGTGCTATTACCTTCCCCAGAGAGTCTCAGACATACTATATTGCATAGTTTCCCAACGGGAACTCTATTGCTCTCAAATGGTTACTGGAGACTTTGTGGGGGTGGTAGAAGATTCAGGGACAAATGGAGTGTGTTATAATAGTCTAGGAGGTTACATGCCATATATAATAATAGCCTAAGTTATCTGTCCGTCTCTCCTCAAGTTTATGAAGCGGTTGGACATGAAATGGGTAGAGGCATCCATACTGGATTCTTGATGAGTTAGAGTTAGCAAAATTCAAAGCGTCGTCTTTAGAAATTTCGAAATCTATCAATCCTTCTTTTCGAATGTTAAATGCCACTATACCAAGCGCCATT
>CM063502.1:70686615-70694115 GCA_032207245.1 Pardosa pseudoannulata | reverse complement strand
TTACAACAAAGTAGACAGTAGTACTCCAAGCTATTTTACAGCTTGATGTTAGTTTTCTTTATTGAGGCTTCACAATTTTCCAACAGTGTTATTGCTTTCTACATACTGTATTTGCTTGTGTAGAATGTGTACCCTGTTTTTTACTAAGAAGATGGGAAAAAATTATGTCTCAAGTGTAATTCACTTCCTAAATTTATACCAGATATCACTGTGTTTGTGAACATTTTTTCAAACAAAAATAGTATAAAATCTCCAAATCACACTGCCTACAATACCTGTTAAATATCTTACCTGCTTAAAATACAATAAATTGTAATAGTATGTAGCTAAACTCTAAATAGCGACGAATTTATTTTCATCAATCAGCATACAAATATCCTTAAAAATGAGTAAGAAGATATTTTGTTTTAGTTTCGAGTGATATGATATATTTAATTTTGCGAGTGCTAATGAGACCAAGACTTAGAGCTTGAAGTAAATTTCGAGCATTAACGAATATTCTCTGCCAGCAGTGCTACTCTGACCAGCTACCTCCTTCACCGAACTCCAGCACTCTTCCCGCACGACCACGTTTAGCAACTAGAATCATTTTATAGACAACAATGTCACATTTGTTTTTAAAAAGAGCTTAACAATATTTCTTGCGCATGAGCATTTAAAAGTCTCTTTAAAACCATTCATTGCAAATTACTTTACCAGCAACTTTATCGACACGTCTTCATAATGAGTATGTCGTAAATACATTGTAGGATTTTCTCACTTTAAATTTACTTTGCCACATTTCGTAAACTACTGTCATATATTGAAGTCAAAAGCATGAATTTGTAATTTACAAATTATTTGCTTTCCTTTGCAGTTAAAATCTAATTTAAAAATTCATTCAATCTTTCTTTACAATATATGTTGATACTACTTTTATAAAATCACAAACTAACAAATCATGTGAAATTGAAATTATATAGTGACTACGTTTATTTTTCTACTTATTACATTGAACATGTTAATACTTTATACAATATTTGTAGTCCATATGTACTTTTCAATTTGAGAAGCATATAATACTAATATATAATTTCTATTATTATTTTATAGATAATAGTTTTTTTGTTGTTAGAACTCTGCTTTAGACGCAATATTTGTATTTGTTTGTGTTGGTCTATCCTTAATAAAATAAATAAAAGCAAAGCGAAATAATTTTACTTTACTAAGTTGCAAAATCTCATATAAAACATAATACTTTATGTAAAAGTTAAGTTTAAATAAGTTCATTTTAACATTACTTTAGTAAAAATCAGAAAATACAAAATCATGCAAAGTTAATATTAAATATTAGCAACATGTCTTTCTAAAATTCATTTAGTACCATATAAAATATGACTGGACCACACATATTTCTAAATAGGAAGTAGATAACACTAATATCTCAACTCAGCCATTCACTTTCTAGTAAGAATTTTTCAGCTATAAAAACCCTGAAAACTTTTCTAAGAGGAATTTAACGCTACCTTGTATTAAAGTTAACTACACATTTTTAAGAGATCATTTACCAAACTTTGCATCAATTTTGTATGCTAATTAAAGCACAAATAAGGCCCCTAACAGTGAACTCGAGATATTTCATTCCCAGAAAAATTTACCACAAAAATCATATTTCAATCTTTACTAATTAGCCTTACAACGGTAATTCCTAGCTTTACGAGTGGTTTACAAAATACATTATTGTGTCGGTAACACTGATTGCAATTATTTTATTCATAATAGTTCTTTTTACTGTTGATAGGGAAATAATAACAGTTTCGTGTCGAGTTACCATTTGTTCACTTTATAAATTTTTCCTTTATGCAACAGTGCTCAGAAACCTTTAAAAATATATAATCTATTGAATTTAATGATAAAAATTATAAATATACAAACATTCTCTGAACGTTTTATAGTTTTTAAAATTTATAACTGAAGTAGTCATTTCAATAAGTCACCAATGGTTGAAGAGGTATCGCTTAAAAACTATTTACTATTTCAGAGCATTTGTTTGTTTTATTTAGTAAAAAAAATTAATTTTTTCACAAACGTCTGTTAATAGGACTTAGTACATTTTGAGCTGAAAAGACTACATTAAAACTACTCATTTTTAATTCAATATAAAGTAAAATTTCTGCCACATTTTATAGTAAAACTTGTTCTAGGTTATAATTAATAGTCTGAATTTATTGAAATAATATTGTTTAGTTACATGTATCAAAATAGTTTTTTAAAAACACAAAATATATACACCAAATTAAAAAAAAAGAAATTTACCTATACGAAAAAAGCTTTTGAAATTTATAAATTAGAAAATAATTATCATTTTTTTTATCTTTAGATGTTAGTAATAAGAGCAAAGCAATTTTATAGCAAGCTAGAGGTTAATTTTCAAAAAAATTCATATGTGGACAAGTTCTTACAAAATGAGAAAATTTGACCAAAAACATGAAAACGTTTTTGGATCTGAAAAACATCAAGTTTTATGCTTCATTTGCAAAAGATATTTATGAAACAACATAATTATTTTATTGCACTAAAACCTGTTTTTTTTTCATAAATATTTATTTTAATCTTTGCAAATAGTGTTAGGTTTCACATTTTTGTAATAAACTGGTAATTTCAAAATATTTCAATTGCATGTTTACAAAATATTAGAGATTGTATATTGATTGTATTTGCAAAAAAAAAAAAAAAAAAAAAAAAAAAATAGGTATGTTTTCTAAAGTCACAAAATATTTTTCAGGGTTACAAAGGATTCACTGCCACGAAACTGCAAAATCGATGTATAAATAATCGATGTTGAAATAATTGTGCTATAAAGATAGCATTTAACGTAAGTTGAAATCGATACCTAAAGTTGTTTTTTATGAACTGAAAAATAAAAAAATAAAAATGGTTAATATGATGTGCACTAGTAGCATGTTTAAGGAATATTGTTGGATAAATATTAGAGTCTAGCATTTTAATAAAAATTATTTTCTTATAGAATGCATTGCCCTATATGTTTCATGTAACAACATTATGTATTGTCATTATAATTTTTGGTTTTAGTCTGGAAATCTAAGGTATACTGTTTAGCTACACGAGGGCTAAGGAAACGTGGAACGACTCCATAAAACAGATTCTGAATATCTATGTATTGTGTCTAAAGCGAGTTTTGAACCCGAGAACTCCTGTCTAGTATTCAGCCATCGTTCGACTTCATTAACGGATATTGCTGAAAAGATAAAAATTTAAAACCTGAAATTAAATTTTTCTTGTATCCTTAGTACTTTTTTATTTTAAAATGTTACACAACTTAAAAACTGAATGAAACAGATATTTTGTTTCAATCAGGTGTTATACTACATGTTTCTGGTATTCATCTTTCTAAAGTTACCTTTCGAATTTAAATATTTTTAATTTGTGTGTTTTCCATGCTATTATAAACAATATACTGTTTGAAATAACATAAATAAATAACTATTAAGTTACAGTGTTTTTATGAAAGTGTTAAAAATTCAGTTTCATAAGAGCAAAACATTTTATTGTTATGATGAATCGAAAAAAAAAACCTGTTATAATTAAGATTTTCAGTTTCGAAAGATACGTTAACCAAAATTAAAAACTAGGGAAGATTTTAATAAAGAAACTTGTGTACCAAAAACAGGTTTTTCGATCAAAAATAACTGAATCTATTTATTGATTTTGGCTAATATTAAATCTTAAAAAATATTTAATGTATTTCTATGCTGAAATACGGCACAAATTTCTTTTACACAGTTTTCAATGTTAATAAATATAAAAAAAACTAGAGCAATTTTTTACCTTTTCTTACAAAAAAAAACTTAAAAAAAAATTTGTAACAACAATAAAATTAAATAAAACTAAAAAAATAGCTAAAAAAAAAAAAAAAAAAATCGAAAGGTAAAATGTTCGAAAAACTTTTAAATAAACCAAAAAAAAAAATGTAAAAATAAAATAAAAAAAATAACTACGAAAAAATAAAAAAAAAAAAAAAATATTTTGAGTTAATAAAAAAAAAAATAAAAAAAAAAATAAAATAATTCAAAAAAAAAAATATTCACTAAAACCCTAAAAAGTTATTGGGGCATTTTCAGCCTTTCTTTGAAGCAACAAAACTTTCCATAAATATTTCCGTTCTCAAAGAAGGCATTATGTTTCTGAAGGGAAAAAATATTAGACTCTACTTCTGCCAAACTGAGAAGAAAATACAAAATAAGTTGCTAAATTGCAAGCACCTGAAACATCGAGCAGTTTTCTTTCTTCTCCAAGCTCACGAATAATAAAAGAAAATTTTCTAATTTTAAAACTCTTCTTCGTAGTTTTTCAAAAGAATTTTCACTAGTGTTTTAAAATAAGACAAAAAAACTACCCTTTTTAAAGTAATTACGCTCAACATACCGTTCCCCTATTTTTACGACAAAGTTTTCCCTACAGTAGTGGCAACACTAGAGCGTCATCTTCAAACCAAAAAAAAAAAAAAAAAAAAAAATTTTTTAATTTATTTATGTCACACAAAAGCAGCAAGTTAGCAAAGCGTAAGACAACATTGACTAAACTACTTTTTCGACACTAAATGTCTACTATAATAAAAAAGCTACCATTTACAAAAGCCCCTTGCAAAAAAAAAAATTAGACTTAGAGATACAATTTAAAAATGACTAAATTTGTAAGCTTTTTTGCATTAAACAAACAAAAAAAATTTCATTTATGTTCATTAACATTATAACAACAAAACAAAAAAAAAAACAATTTAATTTACTAACAAAGTAGTACAATTTAACAAATAGTACAAAAAAAAAAAAAATATACTAGAGAATGCACCACTTTACTTAAGAGAACTGTCATTACTATTTAAAAATATTTAATTCTTAAAAGCTCAATACCTAAATTCTAGCAAATAATTTACTTTAAAATTCTACAACTTTAATAAATCACAATAAAAATAAAAAAATATAATTTTACATAATATAAAAAAAAAAAAAAAAATAACTATTAAAGTTAATTTTAAATCATAGTTCAACACATCACTATTTATTCAAAAATTAAAAAAACAAAACCAACATAAAATAAAAAAAAAATATACACTTTTTAATTTAATTTTAAGCATAATCTAAAATTATAAAAAATTTAAAATTAAAAACAAATTTTTTAAAAATTTTATTTTAAAATAAAATATTTCTTACATTTTTAAAGATATTTTTCTGGTAAAATAAAAATTCTTAAGATAATTAAAATAAAAAAATTTAAAATAATAAAACAATAATAATAAATATAAATTTATAAATATAAATATTTTTATAAAATATGATATTAATAAAAATTAAATATTCAAAAATTTTTATTTAGTCACTTTCACCTTTAACTTTCCCTGGTTAGTAAAATTTTACTTGTCTAGCATCTTTACAAGGAAAAGCTATCAAAAATTTTCTGTTCGACAATCCATAGTGCAAAATATGCACTATGTATGTCTCTAAAACACGAATTGTTAATACCCGTTTTTCATCTCCATAGTACTTCGTTACCGCTAAATTCAATCAGTTCTTTTTCAATATAAAGGTATCTGAAGTACCACAAAGAAAAATTTATATCCTATACATACATTTTATCAATTGTATCTTAGTATGCAATTTAATATAAATATATAACTATTTACTATTATAAAAAAGTATTATCTGAGTATTTTTTACCGAATTTATTTTAGATTTTATAATTATAATTCATAAATTTAGCTATAATTAATTTTTAATGTTACATTCTTTTTAAAATTTCATCATTTTTAAATATGTTTCTGATAAATGATAAATACTTTCTAACTGTGAAGTGGTTTTTAGGTACAGGGGGAAATACTTTTTAAATATGTTTAGATTTATGCATTTATTTTTATTAGATAAATTAACATAAAATGATAATTATATAATATATATCTTTTGCAATTTATAAGTATACAAAAAACTACTTAATGGGTAGGTTGAAATTGATGCTTTAATAACAAGTTTTCAATATTGGTGTTTTATTTAGTCACGTTCAACTTTAACTTTCCTTGGCTAGTAAAATTTCATTTCTTTTGCCTCTTTACAAGAAAAAGCTATGAAAAATTTTCTCTCGGGGATCCATAGTGCAAACGATGTAGTATACATGTCTCTCTAAGGCAAGAATTGTTAATACCTATTTTTCTGCTCCATAGTTCTTTGTTAGAGCTAAAACCCATCAGTTCTTCTTCAATATCAAAGTATCCGAAGTGCCACAAAAAAAAGGAATATCCTATACACACATATTTAACAAATCAATCTTAGTATGCAATTTACTATAAATATATATCTATTTACTATTATAAAAAGGTATTACCTGAGTATATTTTACCGAATTTATTTTAGATTTTATAATTTTGAATCATAAATTTAGCTATAATTAATTTTTAATGTTGAATTCTTTCTAAAATTTCACCATTTTTAAATATATTTCTGATAAATAATAAATACCTTCTTACTTTGAAGTGGTTTTAAGATACGGGGGGAAATATTTTTAAATATGTTGTTTTATACATTTATTTTTTATTAGATAAAATAACATAAAATGATAATTATATAATATAGGTTTTTTGTAATTTATAAGTATACAAAAACCTACTTAATGGGTAGGTTGAACCTGATGCTTTAATAATGAATTTTCAATAATGGTATTTTATTTAGGCACGTTCAGCCTTAACTTTCCTTGACTAGTAAAATTTTACTTGCTTTGCATCTTTACAAGGAAAAGATATCAAAAATTTTCTCTCGGAGATCCATAGTGCAGAAAATGTAGTATGTATGTTTCAATAAAGCACAAATTGTTAATACCCAATTTTCTGCTCCATAGTTCTTCGTTAATAGTAAATACAATCAGTACTTTTTCAATATCAATTTATCCAAAATGCCGCAAAAAAAAAAGAAATATACGCACATATTTAAGAAATGAGTCTTAGTATGTAATTTAATATAAATATATATCTATTTACTGTTATAAAAAGGTTAAAAGGTTTTATCTTTGTATATATATATATATATATATATATATATATATATATATATATATATATATATATATATATATATATATATATATATATATATTATATAATATATATATATATAATACATATATATACAATATATATATAATCATATATATATAATAATATATATACATATATATATATATATAATATAATATATATATACATATATATATAATATATATATATATATATATACATATATATATACATATTTTATCTATTATATATATATATATATATATATATATATATATATGTATATATATATATATATATATATATATATATATATATATGTAAATGTATACTATGGATATTATATATGTATATATATATATTATATATATATATATATTATATATATATATATATATATATTATATATATATATATATATATACATATATATATATATATAT
>CM063502.1:70664115-70676615 GCA_032207245.1 Pardosa pseudoannulata | reverse complement strand
ATTAACAGAAAGGTTGGTATATTGAAAAGCAAAAATTTGCATTTATTTTTAAAGCTCGTGAATAAACACTGAGGAACTTCACTACCCCTATTCCTGTATTTCTAAAAAAATTTAACTTATTTATATTTGTTGTAAATAGTTGTTTTTTACATCACCAATCAAAAGTACACTATGTACACGAGCCAGTGTCACTAGAAGAAGCCGTTTCACTAGAGACATCTAGTAGCACTGTACTCATCACAATGCCATATCATACTTACAACTGATACCAGTGCAGCATTTTTAGTGTTATTAAAATTTAAATGGTACACTGTGCATCAGAAATCTCGTTTGCTTAGTCTGTAGCGTTTCCATAGTGTTTATCGACTTAACTTATTTTTTAAATATTTAAACAGTACGGTAATATAAAAATGAAATTGCCACAAATTATTAAATATTATAAACCACAGTTATAATGTGTTTTTCTACAGTTAAAACACACCCGCAATTAATTGATGAGCCGTGGATTTAGTTTGTCTGAGAGAGGTTACAACAGCTGACTTCAGGGATACTTTAACACAGTTACTGCCAATCTCGTTGGAACGCGTGCTGACAGATCTCACCAAATATCGCACATTATCGCGTGGACGTCGCTATCAAGTTTCTAAGCGGAATAATATAGCGGCCGCAGCGAAACGGTTTATGGTATTTATACTGACCACTAAGGAAGGAAGGGATCCTCTTTCGTGGAATGACCCAATTTTCAGCTTGGCAATAAAAGTGTTAAATCATGGGAAT
Organism: Pardosa pseudoannulata; assembly: GCA_032207245.1. Taxonomy (NCBI): domain Eukaryota; kingdom Metazoa; phylum Arthropoda; class Arachnida; order Araneae; family Lycosidae; genus Pardosa; species Pardosa pseudoannulata. Next base: position 70,675,838 of record CM063502.1, on the reverse strand, counting down.
CGCGTCCGTAGCGTTACATGGACGTCAAGATAATTTTGAAATATTTTAAGAATATATACCGGTCGGAACAATTAATTATTTTTACGAGACCTAGTCTTATTACTTTACGGATAAACCCTGTATTTGAGACTCTTACGTCTTGATCCTTTATTGTAAATCCTTGAAAGATGATTGCTTGAATTATTCAGAAGATATTGAAATTTCTGTCAGTCTTAGATATAGGCTCGCTTCTTCACAAGGATAAACTGTCAGCGTTAGCATTCATCAGAGTTAAACTTTAATTAAGCTAGGTATTATATACGGTTATATACCTTTTACTCTAGTTACTTTACGGACAAACTCTGTATTTGAGATTCTTACGACTTGCTCCAGTATTATAAATCCTTGAAAGACGATTGCTTAATGATTCCCAAGATATTGAAATTTCTGTCAGTCTTAGATACAAGCTCGTAACTTCACAAGGATAAACTATTAGTGATATCATTCATGAGAGTTAAACTTTGGTGGACCCAGGTATTATTTACGTTTATATACCTTTTAAAACCCTTATAAATCACTACACTTCATTTTCATCAACAGATTATAAGTGATTTTTTTCTGCTACTCTTTACGTCAAGAATCCATAAACACCCATTTTACTAAAATAATATGCAAAAATATAACAGGATGAATTTTTGAAAATAAAACTCCTTTTTATTGTTTGGTTTCTTTTTTTTATTTTTGTTGTCTGTAGGGAATGATATAAACCATTTAGTATCAGTGTTTATTTTAAGAAGTGAATGCGGTCACGACATGGGAAAATAGAAGATCCAATTATAATGCAGTAGAGATAAAAAGGAAAAACAACAAACTAACGAGTTATCTTTTGTTTAAATTTAATATTTTCCCATGAAATGTTGTAAATAAATACTCTTAGATGCTGAAAATTCTTAAAGCACAGAATATCCAGCAGCTAATTCTAGGGAATATTCTTATGTTTATAGAGATATAAATTTTTGAATAATTATGAGATCAGGGGAATGGCAAATTTGTTGACTGACAGGGGTTTGAAATGCAAAAAAAAATTATCACTAGTATTTCTAAAGTGCTCCATAGAACACACATAAAACAACTCATACCTTTCGTTGCATATAATATTTCAAACTCACAAACACATATTTCAGACTCCGGCTTTTTTTCTAGATTGAAATTTAAAAAAAAAAATATGAAAAAGATTGTTTAAATTATACGAGACGAATAATGAATTTTCCCCGTATTTGTCCCTAAGTGGTTTATTTCAATAAAATGAATTATCAGTAAGTGCAATCATCGTAGTTAAATGTCAGTTGAGCCAGATAATTGTGGAGAGTGAATTAGTTTCTATAGCTTAAGAGGCAGGAGAAGGGTATACTATTATATAACTATTGTTTAGTTAGCGTCAGTAGGTTTTGTCTATGTTTTGTACATGTTGTGAATGTTGTCACGTTAAATATCTGCTTAGTTTAGAAAGGTTTATACTTTTTTGTGTGCACAATTATATTTAGAACTACATATCTTTGAAAACCATTTTTAAGCTTTATGTTGCATTTGTATCAACATTCTTTCAAAGACTACTTTCTTCTGTTATAGTTTGCGTCAAACATTCATTCAAATAATATGTAAAAAATACAAGAATAAATTTATGAGCAAATCATTTACTTTTATTAAAAAATAGATTTTCTGTAAAGAAATGGTATATATATATATATATATATATATATATATATATTATATATATATTCATTTAAATTTTTGCAATTTATAGTGAATGATTTAATTGAATTAATGGCAAAGTATAAGGATAAGAGGTAAATGACGGCAAGACATACCATAGTATCTTGTTTAAAAATCCTCTATTTTACTGTGACAGAGATAAAATAGGGGAAAAAAGCATTTTCACAATTATTCCTTTTAAGGTGAACTTAAATGTCCCCCGAATAAAAATTGCAAGATGCTAAAAATTACGAAAGCACAGAATATCCAGAAGCTAAAGCTATGGAAAATCCAGGGTGTTAATTGAAGAATATAAATATCTGTAGATATTTATATTCTTGAATTACAAAGAAGTCAAATGGGTGGCATATTTGTGGAACTATAGGTATATGAAAAAAAAATTATTACTCATGCGTCTAAGGTGCTGCAGACAACACACATAAAATATCAAACATTTAATATTCCGTCCAATTTACAAAACAGAAAAGCCTATACTTCAGACTCTCAAGTCTTTCTCTTTTGAAATAAAAAAAAAAACTTTTAAAGATGCTTATTTGACTTATTGAAGAAAAATACTCAATTTTTTTCTCGTCAAAGTTCGTAGCTGTTTTATTTCATCAGGATGAACTACCAGTTATAGTATTCTTTAAAGTTAAGCTTTAGTAGTGTCAGACACAATTTTCAGTTGCACACCTTCTAAACCATATTTTAAACATTACTTTCAGAATATTAAAAATATTTATTCCTTTATTGTATACGTCATTCATTTGACGCCTTTATACTAAAACAATACATATAATATTCAATAATAGGAATTTATTCACCTAAATTTAAATTTTTAATTAAAAAATAAATTTAAAGTAAAGAAATTATTTTTTTTTTATTTTTACAGACTTTAGTGAATCTTTGAAATAATTTTATAGGAATATTTAATTTTTATCGTTTCATTTAATTAAATTAAATATTTCAAGTGAAAAATATATTACTAAGGTAGCTATAAAAAGTGAAAACAATAAATTGACGATGTATTATTTAAATTGAAATTTCACCCATGAAACGTTAAAAATGTTTATATAAATTTTACTCAATTTAAATACGAATTAGGATAGGAAATAAATATGTTGAAGATTTTTAATAATCTAAGTAAATGTCACTACCATATAAAAAAAATCTTTAATATGAATCGATATTATTACGATAGCCTAAAAACGAAAAACAATATACTGACAATTTATCATTTTAAATCAAACTGATATCTTTCAATAGAAATATTATATTAAATATTTTAAGGAAAAAATATTATGCTAGCCATAAAACGTTAAAAGAATAAATTGGCAATTTATTATTTAAAATCGAATTGAAATGTCATCCATGAAACTTTAAAAATGTTTATATAAATTTTACTCAATTTAAATCTGAATTAGTAAATAAACATTTTGAAGATTTTTTTAATAATAGAATTAAATGTCTTGACCATACAAACAAATCATTAATATGAATCGTTATTACTACGATAGCCGTAAAACGAAAAACAATATAGTAACAATTTTATTTTTAAATCGAACTGATATGTTTCAATAGAAAAAAAGTTTAAACAACTTCTTTTATACTCTAAAAGTTTTACTCAATTTAAATCCGAATTAATAAATAAACATGTTGAAGATTTTTTAATAATGGAAGTAAATGTCGTGACCATATCAAAAAAGATTTTAATATGAATTGTTATTATTACTATAGCCGTAAAACGAAAAACAATATACTGACAATTTTTCATTTTAAATCTAACTGATATGTTTCAGTAGAAATATTATATTAAATATTTTAAGGAAAAAATATTATTATGATATCCATAAAAAGTAAAAACAATAAATTGGCAATTTGTTATTTAAAATCGAATTGAAATGTCACCCATGAAAAGTTAAAAATGTTTATATAAATTTTACCCAATTTATATCCGAATTAGTAAATAAACATGTTGAAGATTTTTTTAATAATAGAAGTAAATGTCGTAACCACACAAATAAATTGTTAATATGAATCGTTATTATTACGATAGCCGTAAAACGAAAAACAATATAGTAACAATTTATCATTTTAAATCGAACTGATATGTTTCAATAGAAAAAGTTCCAACAACTACTCTTATACTCTAAAAGTTTTATTCAATTTAAATCCTAATTAGTAAATAAATATGAAGATTTTTTTAATGATAGAAGTAAATACCGTGACCATACAAAAAAAATCTTTAATATTAATCGTTATTATTACGATAGCCGTAAAATGAAAAACAATATACTGACAATTTATCATTTTAAATCGAACTGATATGTTTCAATAGAAAAAGTTCCAACAACTACTCTTATACACTAAAAATTCTATAAAAGAATATCCAGAAGCTAAAACTATGACATGATTGTCTGTTCTTATGTTTGAAGACATTTATATTTTTGAATTACATGGATGTCAGAGGGAGAGCAAATTCGGCCGCAAAAAGGGTCGAGAACTGACAGGGGTCTGGAAAGCGAAAAATGTTTGCTCATATTTCTAAAGTGCTACACACAACACGCATAAAATATCAAATACTTGGATTCGCGTCCAATTTTCAATGCTGAATAACATATATTTCAGACTCCCACGTCTTTCTCCTTTGAAATAAAAAACCTTAAAAGATGCTTGTTTGAATTATTCGAGAAAAATATTGAATTCTCCCCAGTCTTAGTTCGGAGCTGGTTTATTTCACGAGGATGAACTGTCAGTAATAGCATTCTGTAAAGTCAGATATTATTTACAGCTACATGTCTTTCAAAATCATTTTTCAACATAATGTTGCATCTACATCAACAGATTTTTAAAAGGTTATTTTTTTTCTTTTACTTTATTTACGTCAATCATTCATTTTCAGTCAATATGCTAGAATAATAAGTAAAATATTTAAGAACTTGGATTTCAGTATGAAAAATAAGTTTTTGAAAAGTAAGATTGCTGTAAAATATATTTTTATTTTGTCAGCCTATTATTGATTCATTAAACGATTTGATATAAGTATTTTAATAGATGTAATTGCATAAATATGATAGCTTATGTGAGAAAATTATCCGGAAAAAAATGTAGTAGCCACTTAAAAGGAAAAGTGCATGCTTTTTTTAATATTTATATTTTGTGTAAAATAACACAAAATAAACATAATATAATACTAAAAATCCCGAAAATTTCACTTTAAAAATAACAGTCTAAGGAGAAAATTCATTTCAGATCTGGGATTATTATTGATTATGACTTCAATCTAACTTTTAAAAAACTATTTTCAGTAAAGAAACTAAACACAAAGGACAAAATATAAAATTGGCAAAATATAGTGAATTTATAGAGTGATTCTAAGAATTATTTAATTATAGAGTATAATTTATAGCTATAGTTTAAGATGATAATAAATTGTAATTCCTAGTAAACAATTATCTACCTATGTCTATATATACATAAAAATGTATTAAAATGTCTTAAAATTTCCATTGTATATTATCATAAATATAGAAGTAAGGAAAAACATTCAAAGTTAGAAAATCAGATTTCAAAATGTAGACAGGAGATTACTATAGACAATGGAAATTAAAATCTAGAAGTAAGCTATGGAACGAAAATATTAAGAATCAGGTAGGATTTTTTTTTATCTCTAATGACATCTGATAAAAAAATTACAGTAAATCTCTGCGCCTTAGAAATACTGTCAAGCTTAGTTATAATAACAATTATGTCAATATAAGTTTTGATTCTTAGCTACGGTCTACTATTTTGCAACACGAGGGCTAATGAGACCGGGACCTATTGCTTAAATCCATTTCCAAACGGCTACGAAAATCGTTGCAACAATGGAATTCAAACCCACAAGTGTCAGTACCTAGGATAGGTGCCATAACCATTCGGCTATCGTTCGCCAATTTTACGCCAACTTGCGTTGGAAATATGAATAAAAAAATCATGTAACAAAGATACCATTACCTTTTAACTGATACCTTCGTTTAAAATGACATTGTCAACACACGCACAAACACACGCACACAGATATATATATATATATATATATATATATATATATATATATATATATATATATATATATATATATATATATATATATATATATATATATATATATATATATATATATATATATATATATATATATATATATATATATATATATATATATATATGTGTGTGTGTGTGTGTGTGTGTGTGTGTAGGTTTAAAAATGGGGGTTAAGAACTAGGCGAGTTATAATTAAAAATTGTTAGAACTCATTAACGATAACATAATTGAAGAGATACACACCCTCGAGAGGAACAATATAGAGTGAAGAAGTTGACGCGGAAGTAGACATAGGAATTTTTCTTATGTAGCAACATCAAAAGAGACAGCTCTAAGAAGAAACTCGGGCTGATAACATCCTCCACGCAAATTTTGAGATCAATCCTTCGTAAACAATCCATTCAAACAATCCTTTGTTGAGGAGTTTTTATATATGAAATCAAATGCGCCTTTCGTGCCTTAACTACTCGTCAGTGTCATATGTATATATATATATATATATATATATATATATATATATATATATATATATATATATATATATATATATATATATATATATCGTCAGTAATAGATTGTTTTCTTTTATAAATAAGGTTTTACCTAAAAAAAAACTCTAAGCAGCCTTTTTTTTTTCTTTTTTGTTTTAAAAGCATTTTATATGTTACAGTTCATTGGGGATTTGTTCTCTTGTTGTTTCCAATTAAAACAAAACCTCTACAGTAAGTTTTTTTCAGCTATAAGTGCGAGGAGGTACAATTTTCCATTCCCCTCCTACATAGTAAATTCTCGAAAGTGGTAGATACGCTCTTTCTTCTCGCGTGCTTCCTCAGTCAGATGTAACTCTTCCCGGCAACCGTGTCTAAAGAGAAACAAAATTTGCCACAGATGACACTTTTTGAATTCATACGGCCGCATTAGTGCCACCTAGTGACACAAACCCACGTGACAAATGAGGTGCGTGATGTAATTTTATTTATTTAAATGAGAATTACGCCTCTATCAAAATGAGCTTCATTTTGCTTTCTAAAGATTTACTGCTACATGTATCTAAAATGTATTAAAAAAGGAGGGGGGATAAATGGTAACGACATTTGCCTCAAATTAGTATGCGTAGTGTGTAATCATGAATAAAATTTAACTGTCGTGTTCCTTTCTTTTGTATTGGAATCTGATAAGATTAGATGACACGGGAAAAAGAATGTGTTGGAAAACATGGAACGAAAATAATAGGGATTGGAGATATATGTTTTCTCAATGGCATAGCATTTATTTTATTTTATTGACTTTGTATAATGGCGAGTGTTTTATACTGTTCTAATGGAAGAGGTCTGTTATTGAACTAGCTCTTGAAGTATCGGTAATGTGTTCACAAATGATCATTAGGTGATACTTAAAAGACAAGATTTTATTAAATTGTAATAACATGCATTGGAAATTTCCAGGTCTTGATAATGATAAAAATATCTAATTTTGTTTTTCAAAAATTTTCTATTCTCATTAACTTGCATATAACTTCCATATCCTAATTCATAATTTAGTTTAAACCAATAAATACTTTAACTAAAATAATTATAAATAATAATTTTCAGTTGAAAAAGTTATCCTTTAAATAAAATCAGATTTATGTTAACAAAGGAAGTCGATAATAATCTTTCATAAAGTTCATATTGAAATTCACTATTAAGTAACAACTCTCAAAGTTGTAATGAAAGATGTTAGTCTTGGGCTAGCTGCTAAAATATTAGTAATGTGTTAAAAATGATTATTAGATGATTCTTAAAAGACCAGATTTCATAACAACATGATAATAACATGCATTGGAAATTTCAAAGTCTTGATGATGATAACAAGATTTAATTTTGTTTTTGAATAATCTGCAATTCTCAGTAAATTGGAATATAACTTCTATATCATCCAAATTTATAAACTAATTTGAACTAACAAATAATTTAACTAAAATAATTATAAATAATATTTGTAGGATGAAATAGCTATCTTTTAAATAAAAAGAGATTTATATTAACAAAATAGGTCGTCAATATTTTTTATGAAATCCATATGGAAATATACTATTAAGTAACAACTCTCAAAGTTGTAATGAAAGATGTTAGTCTTGGGCTAGCTGCTAAAATATTAGTAATGTGTTCAAAATGGTTATTAGATGATTCTTAAAAGACCAGATTTCATTAAATATGTAATAACATGCATTGGAATTTTCCAAGTCTTGATGATGATAGCAATATTTAATTTTGTTTTTGAATAATCTTCTCTTCTCAGTTAATTGGCATATAACTTCCATATCATCCAAATTCATAAACTATTTTGAACTAATAAATATTTTAACTAAAATAATTATAGTTAATATTTTTTGGTTGAAAAAGTTATCCTTTAACTAAAAACAGATTTATGTTAAGAAAGTAAGTCGTCAATAATTTTTGTTGAAATTCATATGGAAATTCACTATTAAGTAACAACCCTCAAAGTTGTAATGAAAGATGTTAGTCATTGGGCTAGATGCTAAAATATTAGTAATGTGTTCAAAATAGTTATTAGGTGATCCTTAAAAGACCAGATTTCTTTAAATATATAATGACATGCATTGGAAATTTTTAAGTCTTGATGATGATAACAATATTTTGTTTTTGAATAATCTGCTGTTCTCAGCAAATTGACATATAACTTCCATCTCATCCAAATTCATAAATTAGTTTGAACTAATAAATAATTCAACTAAAATAACAATAATTGGTATTTTTAGGTTGAAAAAATTATTCTTTATATATAAACAGTTTTATGTTAAGGAAGTAAGTCGTCAATAATTTTAGATGAAGTTCATATTGAAATTCACTATTAAGTAACAACTCTCAAAGTTGTAATGAAAGATGTTAGTCTTGGGCTAGCTGCTAAAATATTAGTAATGTGTTAAAAATGATTATTAGATGATTCTTAAAAGACCAGATTTCATTAAATATGTAATAACATGCATTGGAATTTTCCAAGTCTTGATGATGATAGCAATATTTAATTTTGTTTTTGAATAATCTTCTCTTCTCAGTTAATTGGCATATAACTTCCATATCATCCAAATTCATAAACTATTTTGAACTAATAAATATTTTAACTAAAATAATTATAGTTAATATTTTTTGGTTGAAAAAGTTATCCTTTAACTAAAAACAGATTTATGTTAAGAAAGTAAGTCGTCAATAATTTTTGTTGAAATTCATATGGAAATTCACTATTAAGTAACAACCCTCAAAGTTGTAATGAAAGATGTTAGTCATTGGGCTAGATGCTAAAATATTAGTAATGTGTTCAAAATAGTTATTAGGTGATCCTTAAAAGACCAGATTTCTTTAAATATATAATGACATGCATTGGAAATTTTTAAGTCTTGATGATGATAACAATATTTTGTTTTTGAATAATCTGCTGTTCTCAGCAAATTGACATATAACTTCCATCTCATCCAAATTCATAAATTAGTTTGAACTAATAAATAATTCAACTAAAATAACAATAATTGGTATTTTTAGGTTGAAAAAATTATTCTTTATATATAAACAGTTTTATGTTAAGGAAGTAAGTCGTCAATAATTTTAGATGAAGTTCATATGGAAATTCACTATTAAGTAACAACACTCAAAGTTGTAATGAAAGATGTCAGTCATTGGGCTAGATGCTAAGATATTAGTAATGTGTTCAAAATGGTTATTAGGTGATTCTTAAAAGACCAGATTTCATAACAACATGATAATAACATGCATTGGAAATTTCAAAGTCTTGATGATGATAACAAAATTTAATTTTGTTTTTAAATAATCTGCTATTCTCAGTAAATTAGCATATAACTTCCATATAACCCAAATTTATAAATTAATTTGAAATAATAAATAATTTAACTAGAATAATTACAAATAATATTTTAGGTTGAAAAAGCTATCTTTTAAATAAAAATAGATTTATGTTAACAAAGTAGGCAGTCAATAATTTCATATGAAGTCCATATTGAAATAAACTATTAAATAACCACTCTCAAAAATGTAATGAAAGATGTCACTCATTGGACTAGCTCCTTAAATATTAGTAAGGTGTTCAAAATGGTTATTAGGTGATTCTTAAAAGACCAGATTTTATTAAAATTTTAATCATATGCGTTGAAAAGTTCCACATCTTGATGGTAAAACTATTTATTTTTGTCTTTGAATAGTATTGGATTCTCAGTAAATTATCATATAGTTTCTGAATCGTCCAAGTCCATATAATGATTTTAAATAATTAATTCTTTAACTAAAGTATTTCTAATGAATATTTTTCCTAAGGTAGAAAACCTATCCTTCAAGTAAAAGGGCGTAATATATTCAAGAGTTGTGCATCAATGGTTTGTAATAAATTAGTAAAATTAATTTAACTAATATTTTTTCTATGGTAAAAATGCGATCCTTTAAATAAATATTGCTTTATATGTATAAGGGATGGACATCAATGGACTTGAATAAATTAATAAAGTAATTCTAAATAGTAGTTTTCTAAGGTAGCAAAGTTATCCTTTAAACAAAAACCGCTTTATATGTACACGGGATGTGTATCAATAGTTTTTGATGAGTTGCGTACTGAACTATTAAGTAATAACTATTAAGTAACAAAAACCTCAAATAAATTAAATTAAATTGAACTCTCAATGATTGTTGGCAGCACACGATTTAAAAGTAGAAATCTTCAGATTTGTTGAAAAAATGAACAACTCACTTTGAGAGTAATTTATTGTCTTTTAACTACTAATATTTTATACATCATTTATAACAAATAAGAATGTTGATACAAGCAAAAACTATATCATCGAAATGCACTGTCTGTTTTACTTAACATTTTTAAATATGCCTGTAGTTACGGCCCCTCCTAGTCATACAATCACTTAAGAAGCTAGTTTAAATTAATTTATATAAGATCATACTAAACAAAAATTTTTCTAAAAAATCTAACCACCAATTCATAAATATTTTTTCTTTTGGATTTCCTCATAACAAGGAAGCTAAAAGGTTAAATGTTTATTGTGTATTCCTTAAATACAGCAATCTCCATAATGTCATAGGCTAAAACAAATCGGTTAAAATAACGTAACAAATTGAAAAGAAATTGTAAAATTTATAATTATGAGAGTGTTACAAAACTTCAGTAATACTTCAAATTCAAAGTTAAAGCAAGATATGAAAAAGTCCATATTTTTATATTTTTGTGAACTGAAATGTACCATATTTTAATTTTACTTCTAACATGATTCAATCAACAGAAGCATTATTTTTTAATTCAACAGTAATTGAATTTCAGATATCAATAAAGGGAATATATCGATTTTGCTTACTAAATACTATCGTTTTCAGTATTGTTTAATAATTTAGATTTTACGTAAATATTTTCAATTTATTCGTCCTCTTTACACATCCAGTGAAATAACGCAAAATTTTGTTAAATAACATTAGAAAAATAAGGAACAATTTCTTATTCTCAAAGGTTTTATCATTATAATAATTGCATCACACTGGTAAAGCATAACAATTAGTGATTAAAATCTTGGTAGTGTGATACTTGTATTTTCTGGAATTAAAGAACTGCAAATATATTGGTAGCAGTTTATATCTAATATTATACCTCATGTAAAAACACTAGTATACTGGTGCTTCTAATTTAGCTTTATTTACGCCGAAGACTCGTTTTAATTCAATGGTAGGATGTTGACTTTCAGTTCTGCAGTTCGTGGGTTTGAACTTCTCAACTCTCATGGCCGTTTGTTTATTCAGAATTAGTTTTAAGTAGATAACGAGATAGGTTCTGGGGAGTTAATGAATCGGAATACAGAGTTTAATGAGTTGATAACCACACAAATGCAAGAAATAAAAATTATT
>CM063502.1:70646615-70654115 GCA_032207245.1 Pardosa pseudoannulata | reverse complement strand
TGGAAATCATTAGTTGTGGCTATATTGAATTAGGAATTTAGCTGATTTTCAACATTATAAGTCCTACAGGGAAGGGGTTTTCTTTTTTAACACTTTCTTTAAGGGCAATTCGTATTCTTATGGAAAATCTACTTGTTTAGATAGTGCAAATCTGATTGCCTGTAAAACATTTCAAAATATGCTAGTGGGCACAGGGAAAAATATACACTACTTTGACAAAAATAATTCGAAGGGGTGAACACAAAAACACATAAAAACGTAAGATGAGATAGATAAAGCGGTAAAACAATCTTAGAAAATGTCAAAATTGCAGTTTCTCACTGAAAATCCTTAGTTTGGAGTATATCTAATTAGGAATTTAGCGAATTTTAACACTGTAAGTGCAAAAGCGAAGGCTCTTTCACACACATAGTAGCAGTATGACATAGTTGGCGCTAATTCAATATTTTACTACCTATTTAGTCGCAAAATATTAAGTAGATATGTGTATTTAATCTTCAGATGATTCCGTCTTTTTATCACTAAAGACAATTGGAAAATTGTAATAGTGTCTTTTTATGTGAAGGTCCCCGTGAATGGATAGTACGAATATAAAAATCTTTAAAAAATGCTCGTAAGTTGAAATCAATGTTGAAAATCATTAACAGATTTTCAACATTGTAAGTCCTATAGAAAAGCTTTTTCCCACTCTTATTTAGAGATATCACAAGGTTGTTGCTAACTCAAGATTTCACTACTTATATTTTTTTACAAAACAGTAAATACATATGTCTGAGTTCTGTTTCATATTTATTGTGCGTAGTGTGTGTTGAAATGATTTTAGAGAGAAAAATTTAAATAATCAATATTTAATAAAATATCGGATATTGATTTCTAATTAACTTGAGGCGGACAAAAAATAAAACACCAGTTCTCTTAAATAAACAGTAACAGAAATTTTAGCAATTAAGTTTCTCTTTCTTAAATGTAATTACTTCATTTTATTAAGTAGAAAAATATAACTGTTTTGGCCCGAGCTACATATTACCCATTTTCTGCTGTCTAGGCTTATCTTATAAAATTATTAAAAACAATTAAAATTTAAAACTTTTTTTGTTTATAACATGCAAGGTTTTCACTCTAATATTATTTAATTCTCCCGAAAATGAGGAGATAAAGTAGAGAAAATATCTTGCAATTAAAATATATAAATAATAAATACTTGATGAAACATAATCATTTATACTAAATAACTTTTAACTGCGCATGCTCAAAAGATACGAATTTTATATGTGCCTAATTTGATGCTCAATATATAAGGCAAATTACATAAAATTTTCAGCTGAAAATATTTTAATATGTTGAAGATACCAGCATTCACTGAAAGCAATATGACCTCAGAAAATTCTCCAAATCTTAAGAGATTTTTCTTAAAGCGATTTTGTATTATTTGTGCCGTATTTTTTAGTAGAAACTGAACTGTTCCATCATTAGTAACAAGAAATAGAAACTATAATTTAAAAGAGAAAAATTTGTTGAAGTTAATATTTTTTTTAGTTTAGGTATTAACTAAACAGGTTACTTCGGAGATCTATTATCAATTATGTTTTTTTGATGTTTGATTTGAACTCTACTTTCTACTGTTTTGCACATGAGACCTAATGAGACCGGGACCTACTGCTCAAAGCAGTGTACTACTTGTAACCAGTGCACACCCGAAGTCGAGTGTAGGGTGTTGAATTGCTGGTTCGGTCTGACAGTCCGGCAGCAATGCGTTACGCAGGGGCCAAGTCAGCATTCCGCCCATAATATTTAAAATTAAAAAAAAATGTAGACAATCTAGACAAATAAGTACAACCAATGCAGTTTCCGGAAGTGCGGGGGATTCTCCACAGGAGTCCTGCATAGGTTAAAAGTCCGGTTGACCCGGTGTACTACATGGAACTTTCTGACATGAGAGCAGGTGTTGGTGAGGGAAGCAATAACTGCACAGGGCAGTTGTGATGGCCATTAGTGAAGGGGTACTTTGCCCCCTTGCGGTGGTTTTAGGTTAAGATCTTCATGGCCACACGATGGCGCCTTGATTTGCGGTGAGCCAGTCAACCAGGCTCCTGGCCTTCCTTACATGTACCGGGTTTTTGATTAGACTCTTTGCCCAGAGTTCCTTGGATGGATGAGAGGGTTTCTTAAGATGCAAGTCGTGTGTCAGATGGGAGTCGCGCAGATAGTGAAGCGACGAACGACTATGTCAGCGGCGGGATTCAAACCCGAGAACTCAGGTTCTAAAAAGGAGCAATCTACCATTTATCCATCATTCGCCTGATAGTTTAAGGAAATCTTTTTATCTCCCTGAATATACATGGAATTTCTAACAGAATTTGCCGCTTTGTCATAATAGCTTAATTGTAAATACAAATGGTTGCTTACTTTGAATTTACTTCAGTACTTTAAGTACTTTTCCTTTTTGGTTTGCCTGTTTGTTTATATCGATCTTTGTTATGTTGTGATTCAATTCTAAAATTATTATCCACATAAGTTGATGTTGCAAGATACCAGATGCTTATTGCCGCATCGGTCATAAAATATATTAATGTTAAAATAAACTTATAATTTTTTTCTAAATTTGCATGTAAAGATCCTCAAAAATCGCTAAAACATGGTTAATTATATAAATTTATAAAATAAATTTATAAATTTTACTGTACATTTAAATAGCTTTAGTAACCAACTTAAATGCCAACCTTTTTTAATTTAGAAATATTTCAATTTATAATTATCAATTTTATTTCCCCCAAGTTTTTATCCCAATTTGATATTTGTATTAAGTTATATTTTCGTTTAACTTGATTTTCTGTTATTGTTAAAAAAAAATTTTACTCAGTCAAAAAGTAGTTCAATTGATATTCTTTATAGCTATTTATTTCTCAGAAAATATTCGTTATTACAAGAAAATTTAAATTTTTATTATTTATTCATATTCGTATTCTCTTTAGATTTCTGATAAACCAAAAGCCTTAGCTTTTCATCTAATTCTTGACATTTTCCAACAAAACACGGGGATGTCACTTTTGGTGAATATAATAAATTATTTTTTAACACTATACAGAGATTATTTCAGTAAGAAATGAGTTTGATCAAATTATTCAATTCTTAAACCTCAAAATATATATCCCTACATTGTCAAATCTAAAAATATATGAAAGTATTTCAAAAGTTGAGGATATATGCAAGTGCTGATTTTACTCGACAAGGTGAAACAGCCACAGTTGTTTAAATGTCTATATTACTTGCTATCCATATTCTTAGTTTGATGATTAAAACGCGTCAAATATAATTGTAAATACATAGTCTACAAATTGTAAATGATACAAAAATACATGTATGTTGTGCGCATTTGCTTTCTACTCTTCTATCTGTAAGTTGTTAAGTCTTATCTTTAAAACTTCCACTATTATTTGGTTAAGTTTAGTTAAGTTTGGAGTGCTACGGTCTACTTTTTGCAACACGAGGGCTAATGAGACCGGGACCTACAGCTTAAAGCCGATTCCGAACGGCTACGAACATACATGCCACTGTGGGATTCAAACCCATGAACTCCGGTACCGAAGGCCAGTACTCTAACCAATCGGCCATCGTTCGGCCACTATTATTTGGAAAGAATACCAAAACTAAAAATAAATATTCCATTAGATGAAGGTAAAATTCTTAAGGGTCAATAAATTGTGCTATAACAGACACGTGTATATGTCTAGTGATAATAAAATATACAAATTAACTATTGTGTAAAAATATACGTTATTACAAACATACAGAGTGTTTAAAAAATGACCGGTATATTTGAAAAATCCATAAAAACTAAACGGACAGTGATAGAAATACACAGTTTATTGCAATATGCTTGGGACAATAGTAAATTTTCAAGCAGACAAACTTTCAAAATTAGTTACAATATTCCACAACAGAAGGCGCTGCAGTCTGGAAAAATCTAAACTACGATATTATTCTGTGGGGACTCTTAAAAGACCAGGTGTGCCGCCACTATCGAGAAACAATTGAATAACTGGAACAGTACACATGTTCTGCATGTCAAGCCATCCAGCCTGAGATATATACACGAGTTTCTGATAATTTCGTTCTGAGAATACGGACATTATTGCTGCGCATGGTAAATATCTCTAAAATATCGGTTTCGACACTGCAGCGCCATCTGTTGTGGAACATTGAAACTAATTTTGAAAGTTTGACTGACTAAATATTTAATATTGTCCCAAGCATATTGCAATAAACTGTGTATTTCTATCACTATCCGTTTAGTTGTTATTAATTTTTTAAATATACTGGTCATTTTTGAAACACCCTGTAAAATATTAAATTTAAAAATATATGGAAGTAATTCAAACGTTGAGGATATATGCAAGAGCTGATTTCACTCGACAACGTGAAACAGTCATAGTTGTTTAAATGCTTATATTACTTGCTATCCGTATTATATACCCTGTAATATAAATTTCGCAAACTCAAGTTCTAAAAAGGGACGTTCAAACATTCTGCCACCCTTCGCCTGTTCGAAACCTTTATATCTCAATGAATATACCTGCAATTTCTAACACAAATCCACGTGCTTTTAAAATAATAATCACAATAAACATTACAAACAATTTAATATTATGCAGGGTTTTCAAACTAATGCAATTGCACTTTCAATGAAAAAAAAAGTTTAAAAATCTATATTTAGTAAAATATCGAATATTTATCTCCATATTAACTTGATATTTTCTAACATACCTCTGTTCTTTTAAATACAATTTATCACCAATCCGGACCCATATCGCACACCAGGTGTCTCCCGTTGAAGATCATTTAGATACCTTTAGAAAGAGAAGATTTAGTAAATATGTGTCTTTCATAACCCTCTTTTCAATCATATGGATAATATGCCAAGATTTTTTTCTAGATATTTGATAAAACGCCTAAGAGCGAAGTGTCTGGTAAATTTTGCAAATATGATGTATATTCTTTACTACAGTGGACTGCGCTTAATGTGATAGCGGATAATGTTATCAATCGCTTATTGTTATCGAAATCACTTGGTCACTTGTTCTATCCATTTATATGTTAAAATTGTTGCTTTATGGGATCGCTACATCAGTTAATGTTATCAGTTTTAGAATCTCATTTTAACTGGCAAAGGAATATTCACAATGTATTTAGAAGAAACCCATTCTTTTCTTTCATTTCGCTTTTGTTTGAATTTCCGAGAATTCTTTCTCTTCCATCTAGGGAATGATCAAACCAGTAGGGTATCAAAAGTTCCTGGAATTTTTCAGAAATACGCACATACTGCTGGTGGTCAATGGTTGTCAGATAAGCAGAAGGCAACACATTCTTATCGGAACTGAGAAGAAGTGTATTCACATTTTATGTCTTGCTCTCTTATATGCAGCTTGTCGATATGGAAACCAGAAAGCGAAGCGATTTAACATTAAAACAAAAGATGGTTATATAAAATCAATATGACAAATTACCAAAAATGAAAAATTTATGTTTTAAAGGATAATATAAGTACATAAATATATGTGTTTTTTCATTTTATTTTGAAATTTAGTACGTGTGAATTAAATGGGGGAGGTAAATGTATCTAATTTTGCATATCGTTTACTGTTATCAGTGGGTTATTGTTATGAAAATCAGGGTGACCCAAGCCGATCAGATTAAGCGGAGTTTACCGTATATCTCATTTAAATCTCATGTTTATTTTTCGTAAAAGATAAAAACATTTTAAACCCTATGTAAAGACATCTGTTTCGGAAGTAAAGGACATAATATCACAAATTTATAACTGTAATGGGAGAGCATTATCAAGACTTTTACATTTTTGTTTCAGTTTGATTGTTTTAATAAAAACTATATAAACTACCTTGAGATAATAGTAAAGGTATTATGTCTGTAAACATACAAAAATGGAGCATTAAAAATATTTTCTGATATCTTGCATCTGTATCTGTAATTTTTATACTCGAAATGCCCGTGGTAAATTAAAAAGTCATAAAACTACCTTTTCAAATAATGAACTTTATATAATTTAAATAAAAACTTTATACCACATTTGATACATTGGTAAAAAAAACAATCAGTTTTTTAAGGCCAATAGGTATTTTCTGAGTTCATTTTCAGCTCCTTAGAAGTTCTGCCGGACGATGGCCGAATGGTTAGGGTGCTGGCCTTCGGAACCGGAGTACGTGGGTTCGAATCCCACTATGGCATGGATGTTCGTAGCCCTTCGGAATTGTCTTTAAGCAGTAGGTCCCGGTCTCATTAGCCCTCGTGTTGCAAAAAGTAGACCGTAGCACTCCAAAAATTCCAAAACCAAAACCTTAGAAGTTCTAACAAACCATTGCCAAAAGGGTAAGCCACTGCACTGTGCCACTAGAGTTTTGAATTCCACTAATTGCATGAATATTTATAGCCATGCTAAATAGGTTTTAAGAATCAGGTCACGGTATCATTAGACCTCAGGTAGCAAAAAAGTAGACCTAACGGTTTAAACCTAACTCAACATTTGAAATCTCTTAAGGCCAACAGTAACTACCGAAACAGTGTATGAGTGGTTAAAATATTAAAAAATAAACTAAAAATAAAAATAATTGAAGATAATTTAGTATTAATAAAATTTGTATTTCAGACACAATAGAGATATAAATCTACTCGGTATTTACTTTTGTTATTTAGGTATATTCGACACAAAATGGATGAAAGTGAGAATTCTGTTATAAAACTTGAACCGGAAGAATATATTGTGTTTTCCAGTATAGTTGAATCCGAACCTGCAGAGGACACCTGGATAAAGAGCACCGCTGAGATAGAATTAGATCTTCCCTTGGTGGAAGATTTCACCTTGAATTCAAGGAAGATAAGGCAGGAACCACCAATTTCTGTTCAACCCTCCATAATACCTAGAAGGAGATCTGAAAGGCTTATGAATTCTTCAGTCATGTATCCTTCAGCCACCAAACAATCCCTCAAAGCCGAATTACCATATAAATATTATTGTCATCTTTGTTCATATAAATACAAATATTTAGCTTACTACATTAGACATTTAAATATATTGCACAGTGACACAGAATCCGAATTTGCTCAAACATTACTACAAATGAAAACAGAGGACCCCAAATCAGTAGATGAGTATATAGGGAGGAGACTTTACCATTATGCTATGAACGTACATAGTTCCCAAGAATCAGTGGCTGTGGCTGATTATTCTGCTCCATTCAGTTCCGAAGAATTAATGGTTGATTTTTCTGCTCCGTACAGTACTGAAGAATCAATGGCAGTTTCATCTGATAATAGATCTCTTTTATGTTTTCCTCCAACCCTTCAAAAATGTCCCTTCTGTGTAATAACTATTCCAAGCACAATGATGAAATATCACATGCGAGGTCATTTTTCAAGTAACACCAACATTTTGCAAAATTCTTTACTAGAAAACATTGAAATAAGTCCACAACATGATAATGATTA
>CM063502.1:70629115-70641615 GCA_032207245.1 Pardosa pseudoannulata | reverse complement strand
TAAAATTTTATATCCATCTTGTTATATTACAGGCTAGGATTTGTGATCGTTACCAGAGTTTAATGAAGGGAAATTGCTCTTTCGTAAACCAAATCCAAAATATATTTTAAGAGGACGTGGTTATGAAAGTTTTACAGACTTCATCTAGTACAGTGGTCGGCAAACTTATTAGCCAAAGAGCCAAATGTGAACATTACAACAATTAAAAAAAATTGGGAGCCAAATCTACCTGTTCAGTAAACTTTTATTCCACTAAATAAGTAGTACATTAAATAAAACTAAATTTCATACTTAATAAATATTTATTAATGGTATTTATTAATAGTAGATAAGACAAAACTGTTCACACTGCAACTGCTGGTCTGTATGCCAATTTGTACCCCCTACTACTTTAGGAAAAGTATGCGCTCGCATGCTTGGGGTATCTTTGTATCACACTGGAGTACGCCGAAACCATACGAACAATTTCAGCCGGTATCTTGTACATGGTTTGTCTTTACGTTTACGAAAACTCATAAAATTAAACTTTATGTTTGTTATGTATTTTTAAAAGAACATAAAATTTTTATTACCTATCAATCTTTTAACTTAAACAAAAAATTATACATATTCTCGATTTATAGAAGAATTTTAATTTATCAAAATAAGATATAACTCTTTTCTAACCAAGTTTTTTTAATGAAAATATTATTGCGCCTTCCGTGAATATTTGTGCCAGAGCCGCATTTAAGGAGTCAAGGAGCCACATGCGTCTCTGGAGCCGCACTTTGGCGACCACTGATCTAGTAGAACATGTGGTATTTTGGAGTGACAATCCGGATCTGAAATACTTATTTGGCAGAATTCCTGTTGACATCCCAGACTGAGGAAGAAAATGTTAGAACTTCTCGAGAATCAAGTGAGTACAATATCTAACTTTTCTTTTGATGGAAGTGCTTTATAGAATTTCTTAATCGTATAATACTTAATCGGAAAATCAGGATTAAATGTAGTGTATTGCTGTTTACTGCTATTGGAGAATATTATTATTTACTAATATGTAAATTCAATAAGAAAACTATTGTTAAATGGAGTATGATGTTCCATTTTAATTAAAATTTTATTTACAGCTTGTTATATTACAGGCTAGGATTTGTGATAGTTACCAGAGTTTAATGAAGGGGAATTGTTCTTTCGTAAACCAAATCCAAAATATAATTTACGAGGACGTGGTTATGAAAGTTTTAGAGACTCCATCTAGTAGAACAAGTGGCACGTAGGAGTGACAATCCGGATTTGAAATACTTATTTGGCAGAATTTCAGCTGATATCCCAGACTGATGACGATAATGTTAGAACTTCTCGAGAATCACGTGAGTGTAATATTTAACATTTCTTTTAATGGAAGTGCTTTATAGAATTTCTGAATTGTATTCATACTTAATTGGAAAATCATTGTTACATGTTGTCTATTGCTGTTTCCTTCCTTCCTTCGGAGTTTATTAATATTTACTAATACATTAATTAACTAGGATAATTATTAACCTCTTGCTTTATGAATCGAGCGACGATTGTGTGTGTCACTTTCGATGAAAACTTTTCTCATGCGTAATGACCAGAAGCAGTTTCCTCACTAAGTAAATTTTGCACTCTTTTTTTACGGAAAAAACTACTATGCTAAGATATCATAGTAGTTTGTACAGATTTACTTAAATATATCTGGCTTGGACTGGATAGAACTCCTACATAATTTCTAGCGATAAGGATGTAAGTGCTTATGTTTGATTAAAAGTTTTTGTTATAATAAAATGAATGAATATCAATATAATTTTCTAAAAATGAAATTAATTTATTTTCCAGGAAAATGCTTTGATTCAGACATATTGTATATTCCGATAGTTTTCATGCATAAAATAAATAATAAATATTAATTTATAGAAAAAGTATGATCAATTGTTTTTTATTAATATCTAGTGTGAATGAACTAAAACTTTATGAACTTTATGAATTTTTATGATCTTTAAAATATGAATCTACTTTTAGCGAATTTTGTGTATTGCAGGCATGCTCTAGTGATTTAGATATTTCGTTAAATCGAAGTCCCACTGTATGTATGTACATATATATACTAAGAGGGAGGAGAAAAATAAATAGAAAAATAATGGTACAAATGTGTGAGGAAAAATAACAATTTGAGATTTCACGATTCAGCTAGTTGGTGAATTAGAGAAAGTTTCGCAAAAGGAGATAATTGAAATGGTGTGATTTCTTGGAGTATTGCTAATCTGATTATGATATACCTCAGCTCAAAGTATGCCTCAACAGAAATGGGATAAGGATTATTTATAAATATCTTCTTTACTAAATATAGACGAGAGATGATAGTTATTACATTCTAATATTTCTTTTTTTTTTAATTCTTTGAGAAAAACTTATATTTAAAATGTTTTACTCAATTTTTTCAAATTTTTTCTATGAACTGAACAAGTAAATTAATTATCATCTGGATTTATATTTAATAGAAAGAAGTACATTTTAGTATTTATTAATTTTCTAATGGTAGGAAATAGAAAAAAAGGAAACTTTGAATTTTTAGTTGTATATTTTGAGGAATTCGTTAGAAAAGGATAAATTAATCTATTGTGTTGTTAAGAATATTTGAATGTCGTGTTGAGGGCAAAAAGATATCTGGTTCACAATACAAGATTTTAGTCCTTGAACTGGTGGTGGCTTTTTGGGTGGGAATTTTAGTACTCACGATAGTGGCGGACCTAAACAATGATTAGAAGCTAGATCATGAGAAGTGGTAAAGAAATACAAAGATGTATCAGAATGTGTATCACGTTTTTGTTAAGATCACGAATCTTTGTCAAGATTTAAATTATTTACATCAAGAACAGTGACAATTCACACATACACAAAGTAGGTATGAATGATCCACATGTACAAAGCAGATATTATTGATCTACATGTACAAAACAGGCATCAATAACTGGAAGGCTAAGCTTTTTCGAGAATTCTTATTATCACTAAGGTTGCGCAAAAGCTTTATTGGTGAGGGATTGTTTATTGTATTTCTAATCTTATATAGCGGATATTGAAGAATGTTTATTCTAACTACATTCTACTTTTTACATTTTAAATATCTTTCAATTATCTATAATATTGATGTGTATTATTTGAAACAACCATACTAAAATTCTTTGAAATTTATTTGTTTCCAAGTAAAGGGATTTCTTTTTAAGCCTTTATGCTAAATAGTATATAAAAATATATATATATATATAATATAGTGAATTATTTTGAATAATCTTTATTTATAATTTTAAATTGTACATGATATTCACTGCTTTTAAGCCATTAATATTCCTATTTGTATATGCGTGATGGAAGAATTATTATCGTTTTATAATCTCCCCATAATTTAGTGCAACTGTTCGTCACTGTAAAAATCTATTTTTATTTTTTTATATTGCTCATATAAACGTCATATTTCTCCTAAACGTTCTGTCTTATTCACGTTTATTAATAATTATTTACTGTGTTTTACTAAGATATACAATATTGTTTTCTTAGTCTGATCAATAAATTAGCATCAATGGTTATTGAATTTTTGTAGCAATAGTCAGAAAAGAGAAAACTACATTTTTTATACTTCAATGCAATTTATCTCAATTCAATAAATTTTGATATATGTTTATTATGAGAAGATAATATTTGGATTTAATTGTAGATCTTTTCTGCATAGAAACTTTTTTTAAGACCATACCTTACATGCTACTTACACAAAGAGTTTTGCAAATATGTTTGTAAGAATGTATAAAAATTAAGTCAAAAGGAAAATTTAAAAAATAAACAGACATTTCCAAAAGTGGAATTAAAAACTATTACGTAATTATAAGCTTCTTTTAAAAGAAAAAAAATAATTATTGTTGAATTTATATCGTACACATTTTTTCAACTTTGTATTATTCTCTATAAAACTCTCTAAAAAACTAGTATATAAACAAATAGCTAGTATATAAACAAAACTTAATTATTCAGAAAAAATCAAGACACATTCATTGAAAAGTCGTATTACGAAACCAGTCAAAAGCAGAACATGCTCCTTACACAAACGAGAGTTTGGCAAATATGTTTGCAGGAATCTATAAAAATTAAGTCACAAGGAAAATTTAAAAAATAAACAGAAATTTCCAAAAGTGAAATTAAAAAAATTACATAATTATAAGCTTCTTTTAAAAGGAAAAATTTAATTATTGTTTAATTTACATTATACACATTTTTTTCAGCTCTATATTAACAATTTATTAAAACTATGTTTAATGTCGAAGATTTCCTTTAATCCAGAAGCTATGCCTACAGAAGAAAATAATTTGTTTTATATGTTGAGCAGTAACCATGTTTGTACAGTTTTGCTGTCATATGTCTTAATTCTAATGAAAAAATATTTTAGAAATATTAACAACCTTTTTTCATGGAATGTCCTTTGTTTACATTCAAACATATATAAACATATTTTATGACTATGTTATGAAAGGAAACAGAAATTTTTATTTGCAGTATATTTTCACTCAAATTTGTTGATAAAATCAGAAAAAGACTCTTTCCGAGTAAATTTTACGCTCCGTAAATTTTTAGGAACCTGAATCCGAAAACTCCCTTAGATGAGAAAAATTTCAGAATTTCGTTGCCCAGAAATTAATGCATGGAAAAGAATTACAACATAGCTTTTTTTAAATATATATCTCCTGTCAACTGAAATTAAAAATGTACTAGATATGAAGCGAGGAGAATACTAAATTTAAATACCTGAGGAAAGATATAGTGAAAAGACATTTTAGAATTCATAATAAGATTTTTAAATATTAAGGGAAGACGGAAAAAACATGCGTACTTTTCTTTTGCATGACAAGTTTAGAAGCACTCTCTTTTGCATAAAGAAATTCGGCAAACTTTGTAAATAAAAAATTTTTTACGATGCTGCCCACGCAGAAACTTAACTTTACAGACTGCTCAAAGTTTATGCTCGAATATTTTTTTATTTCTAAAATTTGATTTCATGAATATATATCCTCCTGTATCCTATGAGTCTGTGAATAAATCTGGTACGCATTTTTATATTAAAGTTGTATTGGTCAATACCCTTATATGTATTAATTAAAATAAGTCATGATCATCAAGTAACGCTAAGTTTAATGGCCTTATTAAAATATGAAATAATGAAATAAGTGTATCTTTTATATTTTTATTATTTTCAATTCTCTTTTTTTAAATAATATCTTTCTAACATTATTCTGAATTTTATATATGCTTTTAAATCGGGGATGCATTTTGATTTAAAAATTATATTGGCCAATATCTTTATCTATATTAAGTAAAATTAGTCTTGATCATCAAGTAACACTTAGTTTAATGTGCTTATTAAATTATGAAATAATGAAATAAGAGTATCTTTTATATTTTTATTATTTTCAATTCTCTTTTTCTGAATTATATATTTCTCCCGTTATTCTGCAATTACTAGTTTTGATTAAAGGCTATTGAAGCATACATAAAGTTTAAACAGAAAATCTCTGTAAAAATATTAAATAAGAAAGACTAATGCATAAAATGAAGAAATAAAATAAAGTGGGCAACTCAGATATTTCAACAGATATCAGCTGATCAACTAGTAAAGTGGTACATTTGCTCGGGTTGATACCTGTGTCCCTCAATTTCTAAAAAACTTTAAATTTATTCAAAATCAAACTAGTTAAATATTTTCTATTTATAATGATATTTTACACTCAGTTCATAATTTTACTTTGTAATTGACACTTAATCATTTCATGCTATAATTGAATCTTTATATTCTGAAAAAATATGCTTCATATATACCAACATATCCTTTTTATCATTACATAAACACTAATCATCTTTAATTCTTTCCTTAACTTCCATTTCCTTTTCGTTCTTATACTTATTATCTGTATTCTGAACCTGGATTCCATCATGACTAACTGAACATATAATTTTTCCCACTTTATCTTCCGCCCTATTAATTTTGATTTAATTGGTGTTTATATCCAATACCAACTGATTAATCCTTATTTTATAAAAAAAATTAATTGAATTCTTCATTGTTCTACTGAATATTGTTTAATTATTTGTACTGATGACTATTACAATGAGTGAGATAACACTGTCTTGTGTGTCTGTCTATCAGTGTGTCAGATCTTTAGTTCAAAAGAGCCTGATACATTGATATAAGATGATATTTAACATTTTGATAAATTTAATTTTCGTAACACGTACCTGACTACTAGGAAAAGTACTGAATAAAGCTGTACTTAAGTTCCATCATATATGTTTTTACAAAATATGATCACCAGTAAATAACACTAATCCTTCTCTTTTTTTGCTCTTTCAAAATATTTTAACAACAATAGGTTAACCAAACTCAGAACTAGTATAATATTGTGCACTAAACCGATACTCCAGATATTAAATTCTAAGCTAGACAGTAAAAATAAGAAATCTTCTTGTTAATACAATGTTCTGAAATAAAGCACTTATTAACAAATATAAAAAAACTAGAAAACACTTTACTTAAGTAAAATGCACATAAAACCAATTTCACTTGTCTCAATTAACGCAAGATGGTAGCATATATTACATTTCACGAACAAAATCTCTTACTTAATATATCACTATTTCTACATTAAAAAGTTAATCCCTTTAATCGCCAATGAATTATTAGGCAAGTTCTATTCTAGGTCTACACCCACTATCTGATGAAAATCGATAGCAATAAATTTATAAAAGCCCGATTCACTGTCTCCAAAATCTGAAAACGGAATTTTTCCACTTACATTAGTCTGTATTAGTACGAGGTGTAATTAAAATTTTAACCAAAACGGAGCCGTAACATACTTCATTTAACCTTCTGCCTTAAAACAACTAGTACAACGTATGGCAGACGTGATCGTACTGCTGTGCCTAAAATGAGAACCTCGTATCACACACGTAATGATTCTGTCTGGCCAAAAGTGAAAAGCTCGTGTCAGACACGTGATGATTCTTTCTGGCCAAAAGTGAAAAGATCGTATCAGACATGTTATAATTTTTAGGCGATAAAGTTTTTGCTTTTGTGTTAGTGTTTGTTACAGTTGCAATATAAGAGTTGGTCGTTTATTCTTAGGTGTAATTGCAATTGAGCATTATATTATGTGCAATAAATAATTAACTGTTGGTGCTTAATTCTTAAAAAAAATCTAAAAATTTAACCAAATGGCAAAAAGGAAAATTGATACTAATAACGGTGTTTTAAAGCGCCCTGATTTACACCTTAGAAACTGAAACAGATACCGATTTGGATATATATATATATATATATATATATATATATATATATATATATATATATATATATATATATATATATATATATATATATATATATATATATATATATATATATATATATATATATATATATATATATATATATATATATATATATATATATATATATATATATATATATATATATATATATATATATATATATATATATATATATATATGTATATATAATACATATATATATATATATATATATATATATATATATATATATATATGTATGTATATATATATATATATATATATATATATATATATATATATATATATATATTATATATATATATGTATATATATATATAATATATATATATATATATATATATATATATATATATATATATATATATATATATATATATATATATATATATATATATATATATAGTGAAATTAATAAACTTCACAATAAATGTATGCACACTATTAGACATTAAAAGGAGATGAGCATCGGGAATAATAAAACAAAAATTGTTCCCACAGAAATAATAAAAAAATTGTCAAATATTCAAGAAGGATTTGTCCCTAATGAATATAATCGATTGATTGAGATACTTGAAATTTTCACTTTAAAAAAATGAGGAAAAAGCAAAACATATATTTTTTTGTCATTTTCATATTTATTTTGCCAGAGATTATATATATATATATATATATATATATATATATATATATATATATATATATATATATATATATATTGCCTAATATCGAAGTCGTGTTCCGGGCGATTATATCCGCCCTATAGTCTTGTTGAGTGGTATAGGTTAGAAGAATAACAAAATAAAAACAGTGGAGTCTCAAAACTAAAGTAGTTTATTCATGTCAAAACTATCGAAACTTTCGGAACACTCGAAAAAAACCCGAAAAAACTTTGCCAAATAACTATTTTCAAATAACATACAATTGCTTTTATATTTATTTGTGCCAACCAATTAGGAATTACTACAAGTCATGAGGATGATTTGACTTAAGAGTCAGAACTCTATCTTTTGATATGCAACCGGAAAAGGATTTTAATGAAGAACATTCGAGAACAATCAGTAGGGTTGCTAGAAAATTATTACCGGAAAAACAGAATCTGAAACGAAAGTCACAAAAATATTATTATCTCTCTCTCTCTCTCTCTCTCTCTCTCTCTCTCTCTATATATATATATATATATATATATATATATATATATATATATATATATATATATATATATATATATATATATATATATATATATTATATATATATATATATATATATATATATATATATATATATATATATATATATATATATATATATATATATATAATATATACATATATATATATATATATATATATATATATATATATATATATATATATATATATATATATATATATATATACAAAGTAATAGGTAGGAAAATAAATACATATGGAAATATATTTTATCATCAGCATAAAATCTGTATAGTAATCAACCCATTTGGATAATTCATTTGTACAGTACAGTTATATATTGTATAAATCAATTAGATTAGTACTACTCAAAGAAATTAGTATATTTCACTAAACATAACTGACTCAATCTCGCCCTTTACGAATCCCACTACGATTAATCATCTAGTCGAACCGTAAAACTTCATATAATTATTTATTTATACATACATAAGCTGATATCTATTCTCTCCTTTATAAACCATATAGTAATCAACACATTTAGATAATGCAGGGTTTAAAACAATAGATTTAAATTGAAAATGTTTTAAACATCCTTAACTATTATAACATTTAAAAAAAGGAATAATAGGCTCTCTTTTAAAAAAGGAAAATCTACAATACGCCGAGAATAAATATCTTCTATCTTCAGTAAACAAGGTAATAAATTTTATAAATAATCCATCTCGTCTTCCTTCCCGGTTGAAGCATTCTTTTCCGTTGTTAAGCTGTCACGTACCATAATCAGATTAGCAATACTCGAAGAAATCACAACATTTCACTTAACACAACTGACTCGAACTCGCCCCTTACGAGGCACACTCCGATTCATCAACTAGCCGAACCGTGAAATCTCAAATTGTTACTTTTCCATTTTTTTTTCTAGCCCCTACCTCCAGAACAGTAATAAATATTAATCCAACCCTGTTTGCGCAAGCAAAGTTAATGTTGTCCAACATTTCTTCGCCTACCACCTTTCGGATAGCAAGCAAAAACCTGATTGCTGAATGCCTAGAAGGTGAAAGAGGAATTTTTTTTTCAACACGGAATCGCCTTTTTTTTCTGTTTTGGTTCTTTTACCCATGTTACTTT
The DNA here is from genome assembly GCA_032207245.1 of Pardosa pseudoannulata. NCBI lineage: Eukaryota > Metazoa > Arthropoda > Arachnida > Araneae > Lycosidae > Pardosa > Pardosa pseudoannulata. The sequence goes on along the minus strand of CM063502.1, from coordinate 70,631,941 downwards.
AAAGATGATGGGACCGCCTTGTCTGAAATGTGGGAAAAGGGAACAGATACAAATTTGTTACCCGAATCAACAAGGTGCAGAAAGACGTAGATGATAAGACTCATTTAGCTTTTCTTTTTGCTTGTTTTTTCATGTGTTGCTCTGAATGATCAACTGACATAATACGAATACTTAATTATATGACAGTTATATTTTGTAGGTAGACAAGATTTTATTTTAGTTATTTAGAAATAACTTTACTACAGTTCGAAAGATGTGAAATCCTTTAATTATGTGTGTGTGTCTATATATCCTTAAAATATATATATATATATGTAAATACATACTTATATATAAAAATTTGATTTTTATATCAAAAGATTTTGAGAGGGAAGTATCCAACATGACGACACAAATAAATAAAACTAAATCTCATGTCTGAAATAAATATTTTTCATACAACATAAAAAGGAATTTTACATGTATATATGCATGAATACATCTATCTATCTCTCTGTATATATATATATATATATATATATATATATATATATATATATATATATATATATATATATATATATATATATATATATATATATATATATATATATATATATATATATATACTATATATATATATATATATATATATATATATATATATATATATATATATACTATATATATATATATATATATATATATATAGAATGAGAAAATAACTGAAAAAAATTGAACTAAAAACAAAGGTTTCATGATGTTGCGTTATTCGATTAATACGTACAAATATCCTTAAAAAATATTGCTTCTGTCAGATGTAATCTATACAATAAGCACATCCTCTATTGCACAATCTTTATTAAAAAAGAAATAAAATAGAAACTTCTCATTCTTCAATCGTCAGTAAAGATGCACAACATAAAATAGCAGACATTTAAATTAACCGCTACTACTCTCAGTGGATTAAAAAAAAATTAAAAAGGGGAGAGAAATGCGAATAACGACATCAATAGACCAAATACTAATACATACGTTTCATAATATGACACTAAAACGCCATTCTAAAATTGACGCATAAAGTAAGTTACATTAATTTCATTATATATATATATATATATATATATATATATATATATATATATATATATATATATATATATATATATAGCTTAAAAATAATGCTTTAAAATAATAAAAAAAAATTATAAATAATATCCCCGGATAATACCAGATGACCATATATTTCATTAACATCAGTAGATATTGAACACGTTTTATGGTCAAACTGGCATGTATTAAAGTCAAAATTATTCAATTATTTATATTTCTAACCCAACAAATAAAATATTAAGCATATATATTTTCGAAAACTTTACACTATTAAAGTTGCATACAACTGTTTTTATTTTAATCTTAAAACATTTTATAAATGGGTTAAGAAATTATAACACGTAAGTTATGTCTGCATAAGAGGTCAAATCAAGTCAAACTAAAAATACAACATCAAAATTGATCACGTAATAATACATTATAGTAATCTGAATTTAAACTAATGCTTACTTTAATTTCGCCTTCCAATAAAAATAGTATGTATGGAAAAAGTATATTTTGCAGCCAAATTAAAAAATATAATCACCTGCATTTTTACGGTCTTGAGATTCTAATTTTATTGTGATTCTATATATTAGATAAATTTATATACATCGGAAGTAAAGGACATGCTGTCAATTTTTTAAATTGAGATTTATGTATATTTTTCTACTCTGTTATACTATAAAAGAATTACCCCCATTTCCTAAAGTTTGGAGATTTAGCATGGAATAAATGGAATAAATCTGGGAATCAGCATAGTTTCGAGGTAAGGCCCCAGTTTGAACATCAATTTTCTTATTTTTACTATTTTCATATGTTACAGGCACAATATATTCTTACTGTCTCAAAAACGTTTATATAGCATTTTACTACATTTGGCTAGACTAAATGAATCGGTAAAAAATATTTAGTATACCTTCCTGTAAAATTTGAAATTTTCGACGCAGTGTCTTTTATTTCCTAAAATATTCTGTAAAAATATGCAAAACAACTTTTGAACAATATTTAATTTTTTTTTTTTTTTTTTTTTTTTTTTTTTTTGAAAAAAAAAGTTTGTGATATCACTAACATATGATTGGTTAATATATATATTTAGATTCCTTGTAGTGTATTTCACTAAACTTAAATTATACACCAGCACATATTTGGGAGTTCAAATGTAAACAGAAATGAGTTGGAATGCCTCACAGGGAAAAATCTGTCACCTCTCAGAAATAAGACCTTATTCATTTGCAAATACTGTTTTTTTCCATGAACGTGCAAAAAATTAGTGCATTATTCTCTTCATATCTTGGCGTCAGAGATAATCATATTAAACAAACGGGCACAAAAAAGTGCTGTAGCCAGACATTAGGAATCCTTAGAAATAAACCTGACGCAATTAGTAAGTAAACCCTAAAGCTGGCGCGAAAATGTGCTGATTATAGTGGCGCACGCCGCACGCCGCCTGGTAGGGGGGAGGTTGGATTTTTTTGCCGGTTATTGCGAAGCCGCGTATCCAGATATCATTGTCAAAATGATTCAGGTAAAACAGAGATTAACTTTGAAGGGTTGCCAGAGGAGAATGATTATTGCTTAAAAGTTATTGCGCCTACGGTGGCATTTTTATTATCTAGCAGGGCGTTTTCAGATTAAACTGTGACTGCGGTGGGTTTAAGACTCTCGAGCGATAACCGATATTTTGTTTATGTTATGAAAAGACATTGTTCAAATTTGCAATGTAAACTATAAAGTGAAGCTGATGAATTTTTA
>CM063502.1:70619115-70624115 GCA_032207245.1 Pardosa pseudoannulata | reverse complement strand
TTCTGTTGTTCAAAAAAATCCTTAATATAAAATCTTTTATGGAAAATTTTTGATGTATAATATCGAATTTCAGCATACGAAAGTAAAATGGAATTTAATTCAAGGTAAATAACAACAGAATGATATTTTATCTGAAATGTATAAAATAGATCTCTTTCAGAAATCTTTTTCAATACTAATATGTATACATACATATATATGTATGTGTATTTATATAGGATTCAGTACCAAAGTAAGAACAAAATTCAATTTGATATCTCGATTCGTTAGTGCCAAAGATAGGATGTTACGATTAGCGTTCAAACAGGTTGACGTGTGTATAAAACTAACCATAATCTTGAAATAGTCGTATATAAATAGAAGTACAAAAGTATAATCGAAGAACCACGATTATCTGAGTGTTTAGAGTAGTAATCAACCGTTTTTTTTTCTTTTCATACCGACATCGACTATGTACGATGTCTAGAAAATCGTATTATTTTCCAAAATGACCGTAAGTTCACCGATACAAGTCATTTGATGCAAAACTTGATTTCGGACAACGTCAAAAGATTTGGTTGAAGCAACTCTGACTTCCTAACGGTCGAAATTTAATTTACTTTGGACTTATTCACTGTAGTTCAAAGGATTACCAACAAGTCCAGACATCTAAACGTCGCATCACTGAGAGTCGGTAATGAAGGGGAATTCTCCGATATGAACAGTGACACCTAAACACTGGAGTTTACTGCAGGAGTTTCGGAGTACCTAAATCCGCAGTCTGGGTCAAATTTCCTCGATTTGTACGAATCTTTGTTGCTGTTCAAAAACTACACTGTATTTATACTCAAAGACATTGATTCATTTTTAGACCGTAAATTATAACCCATAAAAATGATAAGATATTACAATATCGAAAATTTATATAGTTAGAAAATTATATAAACAACTTTAATGGAATTATTTAGTTTCTTACCAGTCAAATTTTATGATACAGTTCAGTGCCGTTTGGGCAACTTTTTTTACATGTTTTTTTAAACATTTTCTACATATCGGTATTTTACAGTGATTACATTTTTACACGGAAGCTTAGTAATGAACCCTTTTTCACATAGGCACAGTTTCTTTAATATGATATTTTCATAGATTATTATTGGTATAAAATTAGAAAAAATCAAGAAATTTATTTCAATCTTGTTAGTAACATTTTGAGAAAATGGGACTCGAATTACCCATCCTGAGTTTCTAGAGTTAAAATGCTCCTGTGCTTGCTCCCTGCCAGGAGGTTATGCCAGCAGCCTGAGAATATTTTGCGTAATGTGTTCTTTATTGTCTGATAAACAATGTGGTAACAAAAATTCTTGTAAAAATTTTCATTTTTGCTATAAATAATACGTTTGGGTAAAATGTACAATTTGATTAAATTGTACACTGTGTGTATACACACATATGCGCAAGCACACAGTTTAAAGTTTAAGATTCTGCTTTAAGTTTACCTTATTTTTATGATAGACACAGTTGTATAGTTTGCCTTTTCCTCGATATATTTGAGGTTTAAATGCTTAGAGGTTTTTTAATTTTTCTTTTGCTTGCAAATTCAGCTCAATCGATTATAAAGAAAACAAAATGCCAACTAGTCATATTTTTATAATTAAAAAATTAATAAAAATTACTCAGTCAAATAATCTTATGTTCATTTTGATTCAAATACTAGTCTATAAAATACTTTCACTTTTAAAGTTTAAAGAAACATGAAGTACTCTAAAAACATTAACTGTGTTAAATGTTGTTAAATTCCTTTAAAATATGCACATTAAACTTGAAGTGTTGTATAAAACCAAGAAAAACTTTTCAGACTAAGCTTTAAGTTTCCTTTCTAACAGAATTGTAACATGAAATTGGCAATATTCCTCGGAGAATATCATTTGAAGATGCTCTCTGATAAATAACGAGAAACCTTTTTTTCAAATCTTTAAAAATTCAATTCCATACAGAAAAATCTTTACACATCATTATCTCGTCATAACAGATAATTGATAACTGAATGATTTAATCTTCTACAGAAAATGGAATTCCGTAGAGTCATGTCAAGCAACTCCTAAAAATCAATATTTAGCAATTTTGAATTTTCATCGGAAGTTTCGTAATTTCGTTAACTTTTGAGGATAAATTGGGAGTATGCCACGCTTTGAGTTCATAGATTTTCATCAACAGATTTAAAAAGGAAGTTAAATGATCAATTTAAAATGCAGTAGTTTTTCCACACAATGTTTAGATTTGCTATTTTCAGAAAAAAATAAATTAGGTTTTTTAAACAGAATTTGATTATTTCATCTTTTGATTATATTAACGATAACAGGGAGTTCATTTACCAACATAAATAATATTTTAAGCAAAGTATTATAAGTAAAAAGTATTTCTCAGTATAAAATAATATTAAAAAAATTCTTCATTAAGGCTAGATTTAATGTGAATTGAGCATGATCATAATCACACGAGGTAATTGAAAATTCCAAATACTCTTTTTAATAGGTTTTAATACTCATCACACTCGACAGTCTTGAATAAATTCATATTATGATTACATTTTTATTAAGAACAATTTTAAGTTATTCAAGGTAAAGTAATTTTTTATAAAATAATTTAGATTCTAAACTAGATTTTTTTTAAATCTAGTATTTATAAACTTTTCCTTTCTATTTATTTTCAAGCAACTCAGTTTCAGGTTGAAATATTACTGTTTCTATTTAAATATTCTTCATAAAAATAACTCCTTTTAATCTATTGTGATTCTCAATTATATGAGATTTTTAATATATATTATAAATGCTCTTCTTACTCTGATATTTCTACGTGGTCAAAGGTTTTTGGAGAATAGATGAATTGAATACAGAAACGGTTTCTTAATGTTAATCATTTACAAAAATTCACTAAGTATTAGTCAAAACATCAGTAAGAATAGTTATTTATATAATAAATTGATTAATTCAGTAAGTAATTAATTATAAGTATAAGAATATTATTAAAGACAATTTTATTATTCTTAAATGACACTGTACATAGGAAAAAATAAAATCTTCAACTGTTTCCTATTGTGATAGTTTTTGGTAGCAAACACAAATTTTACATACACATATGTAAACACATACACACATGCATGCATATATATAAATACAAGAAGTATTAAAACTTATGATCGCAATTTTAAGGAGTGATAGAACTTGACAAAACAAACAACCTGAAAGTACAACCTGAGGTCTGAAAGTAATCAGTGGAAAGTGAGTACTTATTTGAATAAAATAGAAAATACAATAAAGGCAAATAATAAAGAACAAATAATCTTTACTAATGAACCTTATTGTTTTTTATGTATCTCTGTCCAACCACTTTTGATTCCATAATCAAATACAGAATCTGTTTAAGTCTATGTTCACAAGTAGGCTTGAACACATTCTGCAAACTCTAGGTGTAATATTCTCTGATCCAGGAATCAAGTTGCAAAGGTTGTCATTGTCGAAAGTACGTTTCTTTTATGCTCTGGAATCTATGAAAAAGTAAGGCTCTAATCTATTTTCATGCAACACGTGATATCACGTCATATGGTTGACCCCTTGATAAAAATATATACTCTATGTGTGTTTCTTTAAGGCTAGTCTTCCACAGTTGCAAGGATTGTTTTTTATTTATCGGTCGTCAATAATTTATGGAAATGTAGATATGTTTCCCGATTCGTCAGTGCCCTGTCCGAAATTCGTATTAGCTATAGTTGCACCGCTATTGTAGCATAGGTGAACATTTGCCTTCTCCTTATTCAAATATGGTGGCATATCTGGCAAAATGCAGCCAGCTGAATGATGGATATTGCAAAAAGGGGCATTTCATTGAATCTAAAGAAGGTGCCCTCTCGCGGATGGTGATTTGATATCCGAATTCACATTCTCGTCAGAAATTTGTTTATTTTGGCATATTTGTTATTTTTATCATTCCCTCCAGTTGTAACCACTAGGATAGCTATCATATTAGTTATATTGCTTGAATAATACTCGCACATCAGTGTAAAATAGAATGAAGATTGGATATTTGCGAAGTCAAACTAAGGTCCAAATATTGCATGCCTTTGGAATTTATTTATGGTATTTTAATTATTTATTATAATTCTCACATTCTTTGTATTTATAATAAAACTCTTTGTTAAATAAATGCTATTATGTTATATTTCTTTTCATTACGTGGCCAAGTTCTTTCATTTTAAGTACTACTTTACATTAACTTTATATTGTTAGCATACATACCTTTAAACATTCATAAGGATTGTGTAAGGTTTCCATTGTCAATAATTCTCTTATAAAAGAATAACAGAATAATAACAGAATATACGAGATTTGGAATTTTATTTTTGTCAATTATAAATAAAGTTATATGGTATTTACAGTCAAACAATAGTTTATTTCAACAATGTGTGTAAGTATATATATGTAACTTTCTGTCTATTTATCTGTCGACATTATGTATATTATGTTAACGTTATACTTAAATTAATTCAAACAACACTGTGTCTTTCCACTCAGTCTCGATTTATGCTTAGTTAACTTTTATCATTTACGCCTTCAAACTACGCGTCTGTGTGAATAAATTTACCTTTCATTATGAGAAGATCTCACTTTAGTTTTTATCGCCTGAGTAGCATTTGTAAAACAATAAAAAATAGAATAAAGGGTGCACTGTAGCGAAAGTCCACCTAGGCTTCAAATCTTGCATGTCTTTAAGATTTAATTATATCAAGCCACCAGATAATTGAATACATTTTTTTTTATTATTTGCTCATTCATTGCAATTTTAAAAGAATAACATTCCTCGTCTTTGTTAAATAAATTGATTTCTTTACATTTTTTTAATACGTAAGCAAGGTGTTTCATTTTGCGAACAAATTTACATTAACTTTAGAGGGTAAATATACATTAAATTACACTTTCACTAGTTTTTGAAACAGCGACCATTTTTTATCCATAACCATGAATAGA
>CM063502.1:70606615-70614115 GCA_032207245.1 Pardosa pseudoannulata | reverse complement strand
TATACTGACTATGATGTAAAGTATATCATTTTTTTACTATTTTTCCCCGCAGATTAATCTGAACTAAGATAATTAATATTTGTATTTGATCAGTACCTATAATTTTAATCTCTGTTCTACGAGTTATTACAGTCTTTGAAAATCTTTAGAAAAACTATTGGATAGTCAGTTGGCTTGACTTAATTAAATATTTAAGAACTTTCTGCCCGTAGTATTCATTCACAATTTCAATTTTAAGTACACAATAAATTTTCAGTTTTTTTCTCAATCAGGTTCCGGATGATAATATATCTTTTATAGCTTAATTCTTGATGATTAAATGTAAACAAACCGAGAGGGGTTAGGTTTAACTGGAAGAGCCAGTAATTAAAATCAAATAGGTAATCATGCAGGTTCACCTAGGAAAAAATGGATAAAATTGCCTCTAATGTTTTAATATTATACATTATTTACTAGAAGAAGAAATTGAGAACATTGCTTGTAATGTTTTAATGCAGCCTGTGTAAAACTGTAAAGATTTTTTAAAAATTTTGATTTATTTAGACTTCCAATTGCTATATTAGGAATTAGTCTTTTGTACAATTGTAGTTAATTAATAATTTATTTTTATGTAATAGTTTTGTGCATTTTTTAATAATTTTTAATTTGAGTTTATATCTAGTTTGAATAGAGAATGTGTTTGTTATAAAATATTATATGCTGTATGAAAATGTAAAAGTTTATATGACTTATTTAGAATTTTAGATATTTTGGAAGAAATTATTCTTCTAACGTCTTAGATTTAAACAATATTAGCTGTAACGATCAGAGTTGTTTATTTCTGTGGAACTTCAGTTTACTTGTTACTATATATTTTTTTCTGCTCGAATATAAAATAGAGTATATAATACTGTAAAAGAATAAAAAAAATTATCTATCTATAAATATAAATATACTATGTCATATGACGGAATCAGTAAAATTTTTAACTTTCCAGAATTGTAAAGTGCCTTATGAGGCAGGTAAAAAATGTTTTGTTTTTGGGCTGAGGATTATCTGGTAGACAATCAATAATTTGTTTATCTTCATACTCCTCTAAAGTCCCTCGATAATGTGAATGCAGTTTAGAATCTCGTTGAATTCATTTAGTCAATCCGTGTGGTTATCTATAAAAACAAACACACAAACTAACAAACTTCTTAATTTTCAAAGATATATGACTTAGACATTAGATATTTATTAGTCCGTGAAATAGACTCCAATAATTTTATGAAAAGTATTTGTTGCTAATACTGGTGATAAAATATTCCTTTCAACACAAAATAATCGATGATTAAATTTAAAATTATCACATATATACCTAATCTATTATTTAAGCCAAATATAAAATATAATTATTTACGTAATATCTAAATTCAGTGATAAAAAGAATGAAAATGATGCAGACGATATTTAAATAATTTTAATTAAGAAATGATTAAATGAGATGGTTAAAGGAATGACGTAATAATGATAAAAAATGTTATTTTTACCTAATTTTTATTATGTGATAAACTCAATAGCCTGTTCTTAACCGGGGAACATAGGGTTTGATATAATGCCACTAAATGCTCAAAAAGGGAGAAGGTTTGGATTTCGAACGTTTTAAAGACTCGCTTTGAATTTTGCTAACCCTAACTCAGTAAGTTTTCAATACGGATGCTTCTATCCATTCCAGGTCCAAGTGCTTCATAATTTCGAGGACAGACGGACAGATAACTTAGGCTATTATTATATAGTGGATATAAATATATATAAATGGGTGCTGTACTTATTTAGAAAATAACCCGAGTTAACCTTGAGTTTTACCATACTTTATAATTTTCAGCAAATTACGCAAAATACACAGTTTAATATAAATTTCAAGCAAAAACAGTTTGAAAGACGTATAAAATCAATTTTTCAGTCCTATATACAATATTTACCTTCTGATAATATTTCTAGATTTCGTCCCGCCTAAAATCTAATTACTGTTGACATCAATTTAATTATATATTATACTGAATGTGATATGAAATATTCAATTTTTTTTATTTAATCCCTGCAAATTAATTTGAATTGAGGTAATTAATATTTGCATTTGATCATTACCTATTCTTTTTATCTGTCTTGTGCGAGTTATTAAAGTCCTCGGAATCCTCTGGAAAAATTATTGGATAGTCGGTTGGCTTGGCATAATAAATATTTAAGAACTATGTACCGTTAGTACTCGATCACAATTTCAGTCTTGAGCACACAATACATTTTCAATTTTTACCTCAGTCTTCTTCCTGAAGATGATATATCTTTTGTACCGTAATTCTTGATGATTAAATGTAAACAAACGGAAAGGAGATTGGTTAAACTACGAGATCTGGTAATTAAAATCCAATTAGTATCGTGTAGGTTTCTGAAAGAAGAAGAAATGGAGAACACTGTGTGTAATGTTTTAATTCAATCTGTATAAAATTGCAAAGGTTTAAAAAAATTTGATTTATTTGAACTTTCAATTGCTATAGAAGGAATTAGTCTTTTGTACATGGGTAGATAATTAATAATTTATATTTATATAGTGTTCTTTTTTAATTTTTAATTTGAGTTTGAGTCTAGTTTGAGTAGAGAACGTGTATATTATAAAATACTTCTGTATGTATTGCAGGAAATGGTTATATATATATATATATATATATATATATATATATATATATATATATATATATATATATATATATATATATATATATATATATATATATATATATATATATATATATATATATATATATATATATATATATATATATATGTATATATATATATATATATATATATATATATATATATATATATATATATATATATATATATATATTATATATATATATGTATATATATATATATATATATATATATATATATATATATATATATATATATATATATGTATATATATATATATGTATATATATGTATATATATATATATATGTATATATATATATATATGTATATATATGTATATATATATATATATATGTATATATATATATATATATATATATATATATATATATATATATATATATATATATATATATATATATATATATATATATATATATATATATATATATATATATATATATATATATATATATATATATATATATATATATTATATAAAACCCCTAAGAGAGCTCGAGAAAATTCCCAGGGGTTTTCAAAACTTAAGACAAGGGCAACAATTCCCCGCGTCCTTTTGCATTCCCTATTTTAGCCCATAACCTAAATTTACCACTGGGGCTACAGTTTATGCCCTCAGAGAAGGGGTCTAACTAATCATAACTATTCATTGCCCTAGCTGACAATTTAGGAAATTTCCAAACAAAAAGCAGATGCACGCTGACGGAGGCAGATAGATTTTTCTAGAGATTTTATCAGAGATGTTGACCAGGTGTTAAGGGTCTTTTTACTTCTAACTTCATGCTAGCTGACCCCTCAGTTTGTTCTGTCACTATGATGAAGTGGAAACCCATCCTCCAAAGTTATGTTAATAAAGGTCTTTAGCTGAAACGGTGTCATTTTTATGGGCCATGGGTGCAACCACCCATCGTGAAGTCCGTCTTTATTACACACACACACACACACATACATACATACATACACACATATATATATATATATATATATATATATATATATATATATATATATATATATATATATATATATATATATATATATATATATATATATATAATCTGTATAAGTGTATGTGTGAGGCAGTGATTGGGTTCTTAAAGATACAAGTTACTATAAATTTTAATATAAGTTATATATTAAAGTATATAGAACCTTCATATATGGTAAATTTAAATGTAATAGCAATTCTCGATTTAATATAAAACTGTTTAGAAGAAACACTGTTTAAATTAAAATATTTTTAAACAGTTAAAAAGGTTATAACTTTATAAAAATTGTTTAGTTTTTTTATAAATCAATAATTTACAAAAAACGTAAAATATGGACGACAAGTGATACAGATAGCAATCTATCTACAAGTAAAATAACTTATAAAATTTGTAAATTAGAATTTTTTTATGAAATAGAAGAAATCTGTCTTTCTTATTCTATAAACCTGAATTCAATAAATTAATTCAAGCAATATATATTTTTGTATTATGATAGAGAAGATTTTTTTATATTTTCGTTTTCTTAGCCGTTTTTATTTATTTTAATTTTAAAACCTTACATACCTTTACAGTTCTAGTTTTACAGTACAATGCAGATATTTTACTAAAATTTATTATAAGTTTCGTTACTAACAATTAACTATAGTTAATTGGTTACAAATAATGTAAATGAGTTTGATTTTCTATTAGTTTATATTTTTTACATTATCAAAAATATCCTACTTGAAATCACAAAACTAATTAATTATTTAAAATAATAAAGCATATTAAAGTATTTGTAAAACATTCCTACTAACAGAAGTAGAGTTTTTTTTAATCTTAAAAATGACAAAGGTATTTACGATAAGGGTTTTTAACCCTCGGAAATCACTATGACCCATCAATATATGTAAATTATGTATATATCTGAATTTTAAAGTAAATTTGAAAGTTTATTTAGTATATTTAACTTATACAAAATTCACTGCATATGACGTAAAACAACAACTTAATTATTTCTACCTATTTTCTCGACCGAGAACCTATTTGTTCAAAATATTTCCCAGTATATGATCTGCTTATTGTTGACATCAATTTAATTATATGTTATACTGGATATGATGCGAAGTGTACACCTTTTTTTCTATTTAATCCCCGCAAATTAGACTGAATTAAGATGATTAATATTTGTATTTGATCAGTACCTGTTCTTTTAATCTCTCTTCTGCGAGTTATTACAGTTCCCGGCATCTTTGAGAAAAATTATTGGATAGTCGGTTGGCTTGACTTGATTAAATATTTAAGAACTTTGTGCCTTCAGTGTTCATTCACAATTTCACTCTTAAGCACACAATACATTTTCAATTTTTACCCCACTCTCGTTCCCGAAAATGAGATATCTTTTGTAGCGTACTTCTTGATGATTAAATGTAAACAAACGGATAAAGGATTGGTTAAACTGGGAGATCCAGTAATTAAAATCAAATAGGAGGTATCATGCAGGCTCTTAAAGAAAAAATGTGAAATTTAATAGTAATATTTTAATACATCTTGTATGAAAATTTAAAGATTTACAAGATATTGATTTATTTAAAATTTAGAATACCACAGAAGAAATTACTCTTTTATAGATTTATAGCTTAATAATATTTGCTTTACGCATCGGAGATATTTGTTTGGATTTCTTGTTTATTTCCTATATTTGTTTCGGCTTATACATAAGAATTGAGTAATCCAGAAATAGAAGGAAAAATATATCTATAAATCTTTATATTTATTTATTCCTCAAAATATATATGTATATATTTTAATCAAATAATAAAAATAATGTAAAAGAAATTTAAGAAGTACTATGAGGGTCTTTGTAAACTATGGAAAAAATTTGATTTGATTTTATAAATGCATAGGAAAGGTTTAGAAGCCCTTGAATGAATTAAACAGGAATATATATTTAATAACACTAATTTAATGTAAAAGAATGATATATAGAAACTAACGTAGGCTTAGATATCATTTCTAAACATCAAATATATTAATTTTAATGCATATTTTTTTCAGTAATAATCAGTAAATTTTATAGAATCAAAGACACTTTTAAAGAAGCATTGAGGTTAAAAGGCATTTTAATAAATTATTAATCAAGAATTATGAAATCTTGCAGGTATATAATCTAAACTACAATTTAGAATATATATATATATATATATATATATATATATATATATATATATATATATATATATATATATATATATATATATATATATATACATATATATATATATATATATATATATATATATATATATATATATATATATATATATATATATATATATATATATATATATATATATATATATATATATATATATATATATATATATATATATATATATATATATATATATGTATATATATATATATATATATATATATATATATATATATATATATATATATATATATATATATATATATATATATATATGTATATATATATATATATATATATATATATATATATATATATATATATATATATATATATATATATATATATATATATATATATATATATATATATATATATATATATATATATATATATATATATATATATATATATATATATATATATATATATATATATATATATATTATATATATATATATATATATATATATATTGGACTCCGCTTAATGTGATAGGGGTTAATGTTATCAATCGCTTATTGTTATCGAAATCACTTGGTCTCGATTTCTCTATTTATTTGTATGTTAAAATTATCACTTTATGTGATCGTTACGTCGGTTCACGTTATCAGTTTTCGTACCTCATTAAATGTGTATACCTATAAATTGATTATGTGAAATGGATTGCAGTGTTTCTATTCTAAGTATTAAGATTTTTTGGATATATTAGGAGGACACTTCTGTACATTACATATGGTCCAACAAACTAAGAGTTTTGCTTAAATTATGGTTCTTATCATTCTGCATATCCATTTAAACTTTTAAACCTGTATCCATATTTTTATGAATAAAAATTACCTACACACCATCTATTTGCTCAAAAAATTCAGTTAAACTAGAAAATACGGAAACCTGAGTAGCGTCTGTAACTACTCACACCTTCAGAAATAATTTATTTACGTCCTGTAAATTAAAGTCTATGTCTTTAATAAATCGATACTTTATATAAATTATTTCCTTATATTTAAATTTATACTTTATATAAATTTTTATTTTGTATAAAGTATAATTTTTAAATTTATACTTTATATAAGTTTTTATTTTGTATTTAGATATAACTATTAAAATATTCATACATTTTTTGCATAATCTGTAATAAAGTTGCTCTCAATATTACCAATAAATTATAATTTAATATAAAAATACATAACAAAAACAGTCAATTTTTTATTGTTTTAATCTTTTCTGTAACTAATGGCCTTGAGAGTATAACACAACCCTAGTCCAAAATATCAATAAGAAAGACATAAAAAAGAGATGAAACAAACATATAGTATTATATTTAATGCAGATCAATTCTACGGGGGATTTGAGGAATGAGATTGCTGTCGTTTAGAGATGGTCGAATGGGTAGTTCTCTGCTCTTTGAAACTGTAATTGGAGTTCGTGTGTTCAAACCCCAGAGTAGCATGGATGTTCGTAGTTGGTTGGAATCAGCTTTTAGCAGTAGGTCAATCCCGGTACCATTATCTCTCGTGTAGGAAAATGATAGATAACTCTCAATCAAACCAAACCTTTCCCGAATTCCATTGCTGCAAAATACTTATTTCCTTCTACGTAGACAAGTAAGAGTTCTG
>CM063502.1:70581615-70601615 GCA_032207245.1 Pardosa pseudoannulata | reverse complement strand
ACTATACTATATAAAATGAGATATATATTTTTAAACAATAAAAATAGATAGTTCAAATCTGGTAGTTAACATAAATTCTAAAATAAACCAACAGTTTATTTAATATGGTTGAAAAGTTATTTATTTGTGATTTATTAATGAATGAATTTCTAAAAATTAAAACGGGTTTCAGTTTAGTATAAGGATGTGAAATAAATATATATATATATATATATATATATATATATCTATATATATATATATATATTTATATAAAATATATATATAACATATATATAATATATATATATATATATATATATATATATATATATATATATATAGTATGTATATATATAAACTATGTATATATATATATGTATGTATATATAATATATAATATTTATATATATATATATATATATATATATATATATATATATATATATATATATATGTATATATATATATATATATATATATATATATATATATATATATATATATATATATATATATATATATGTGTGTGTGTGTGTGTGTGTGTGTGTGTGTTGTGTATCGTAGATATCAGTGACCAGTAAGAGAAAGATGTAGGTAAAATACAAAATATGTACTGAACGGAATGCTTTAATAAAAACATCTTAAGTAGAAAATTATTAAAGAGGAAAACGTGTTGAATGTATCATTTATATTGTCAGTAATGATGTGCGGTTTTTTTACTTCATTTTAAAGTTATGTATTTCATTTAACTTATTTTACATAGCTTTTTTTATTTTATGCGATACATTTTCAATTTATTAATTTTATTGTTTACATTTCAATAGATTCTCTGAAGTGTTTTTATAAATCACTTGACGTATCTGCATAAATATATATATCTGATTACTTACTAGTTTACTACTTTAAGTGTAATTTAAATGAAAATTTTGCATATTTAACCCTGTTTTTGTAAAAATAGTGCATTAGATATTTTATATTCTCTTTCATTTTATTGTAAAAATGTATACATTTTTTTAGTAAAAAAAAAATTTCTTTAGATGACTTTAAAGAATATTCTTCATTATTAATAGAAACATCTTATATTAATACTTAACTATTATATAATACTATTATATTTTAATATATTATTAAAAGAGTTTTTTTCTTCATTTAAAGTATATTCTATAAAGAAATTTTACTTTTATTTTTAACTGCAACTTATAATTTATTAACATTTAATACTTAATTTTAATAGTACTTAAGTTATTATAGAATTATTACGTATTTAAAATTATAATTAAAAGATTCTCTTAACCTTTTGAATTAATATGATGATATAAATGGCATTTGAAATTATAGAATCTCAAAATATTTGCATTGAATGTGACATTTATATTTTACTTGTATTAGATACGTATAAATGAAAGGTATTTTTTTGAATAAGTTTGCTTCTTTAATTATCAACTTCATAAATTAATTATTTATTAGAGGGTTGTTTTTATTTTATAAGAGTATTATTACGCTATTTAACTTATAATTAAAAGACAAATCTCTCTTAACCTTTTGAATTCATATGACGATATATAATGGCATTTGAAATTATTAATCTCAGATCCAATATTTGACATTTGAAGGTGTGACTTTTCCATATTTGACGTGTATTAGAGATCACGTGTAAAATGAAAAAAGTATTTCTCTGATGTAGTTTACTTCTTCTAATTATTCAACTTCATAACTTATGCTTTTATTATTTATTAGAGGGTTGGATTTTATTTTATAAGAGTATTATTACGTTATTTAAACTTATAATTAAAAGACAAATCCTCTTTTAACGTTTTGAATTCATATGATGATATTAAGAATGGCATTTGAAATTATAGAATCTCAGATCCAATATTAGACATTTGAAGGTGTGACTTTTCCATATTTGACGTGTATTAGAGATCACGTGTAAAATGAAAGAGTATTTCTCTGAATGTAGTTGCTTCTTTTAATTATTCAACTTCATAACATTTATGCTTTTTATTATTTTATTATAGGGTTAGATTTTATTTTATTAGATAATTATTAAGCTATTTGAACTTATAATTAAAAGACAAATCCTCTTTTAACCTTTTGAATTCATATGATGATATTAAGAATGGCATTTGAAATTATAGAATCTCAGATTCATTATTTGACATTTGAAAGTGTGACTTTTCGATATTTGACGTGTATTAGAGATCACGTCTAAAATGAAAAAGTATTTCTCTTGATGTAGTTACTTCTTCTAATTATTCAACTTCATAACTCTATGCGTTTTATTATTTTATTAGAGGGTTGGATTTTATTTTATTAGAGTATTATTACGCTATTGGAACTTATAATTAAAAGACAAATCCTCTCTTAACCTTTTGAATTCATATGATGATATTAAGAATGACATTTGAAATTATAGAATCTCAGATCCAATATTTGACATTTGAAGGTGTGACTTTTCCATATTTGAAGTGCATTAGAGATCACGTCTAAAATGAAAGAGTATTTCTCTGGATGTAGTTACGTCTTCTAATTATTCAACGTCATAACGCTATCCTTCTTATGCAGGTAAAAAAGAAGCTTACATCAAGATTGTGAAAGATGAATAAGAGCTTCTGTTGTTTTTGTAATGAAAAATGCTAATAGAGAGAAATCAACCCCTGTGATTTATTGAATAATGGAAGAAAAAGTATTGTCATAGATGTTTAGCAGCGAAGACCTTGTTATGTGGAATGCTATGGGTAAGGATATTTTAGTATGCTAAATGTATTAATACCATTTATACTTAGACACCAACGTTGAAAGCCAATGCCCGACATAATATACTGCTGTTAATTTTCTGTCATCCTTAAAGGTGTGGTTTTAAATGTCTGATATGCATGACTACCATGATAAGTGCTAACGCCCTCATTGTAATAAAGAACTCGCAGTGTCTCATCGCGTTTTACTTTAATAAACGCATCCCAATATTTTATTTAGGAATGCTATTATCATATGTGCTCGATTAAATCTCGTAGTTCTTTATTTTGGGCAAGCGATTAATATGTCTTGTACTTCATTACATATTCTAAGTTAATCTACAGGTAATAAGGTCATTTCCGTTGTTTTTATATCCATACATAAATCCTCCCAACCCTAAAATTCTATTTTACTATCTAAATTGTTATCCTGGCCATCAAAGTCGATTTTGCCGAAAGGCAACAAGTGCTTCAAAAATTAACTAAACGTCTTAGATATATATTTTTCATCCTTATCTCTCCAGAAAGAATATAACTTATTCATTCTGTTTTAATGTTATTGATTATTTGAGATCTTGATAACTAATCGATAGTATTAATCGATTATTTTCATTTAAACTAAATTACCTTTTACGATAAAATATAGCATTAATCCAAAAATAAAAAGTTACCTGTGTTTTTTTCTGTTCTAATAGTAAAGCAAAATCTACTGAAAATGTGTACTTCTAAATAACACTTAAGTCTTTTCATTTATAAGTTTATATATTTAATAGTAATAATAACATTCTTACTGTTATGCAACATTCCTTACCTATGCGAACATTGTTTAGGTCTTCTATTGATACTCGTATTATTATATAACTCGGTGTAGTAACTATGCTGAAGGAAATTTGTGGGAGACATGAAATAATCCAAATGCAATAATTCCGCAGTATTCAAATCTATCTTTTATTTGATTCACAAATTAAAAAATATGAGTATGTTGTTACCAGTAACATGGTAGAAAAATCAAATGAAAACTTTCAATTAATAAAATGCCGACCACATGAAAATCTATATTTAGTAAAATGCATTTAACACAAAGATTATTGCATTGCTTACTATTTTATAGTTATGTCTATGAAAATTTTGTTTAGGTACTTTGCTGCACTTATGCTTTACATCGGTAGTACACTGGTATACTGGAAGTATACCAGTATACTGGAATAATTTACTATGGGAGACTTGAAGTAATCCATATGCACTTCCTTCGATTTATTTAGATTTATTATACATTTGTTTCACAACTTTAAAACTATCAAAATCTATTCCCAGCAACAACATAGCAAAAAAGACAAATGAAGTCACACAGTTCGTACAACAATGTCAAGACCAAAAGCTCTATTTATTAAAAAATAATTTTGGAACATAGATTTTGTTTCTTTGCTTAAAATCTTATAGTTATAACATATTACTTTATTCTCCTAATGTATGTACCATTCATACATAGACATTGTTAGAAGGAAGGCCTGAAATGGTTAACAGATTTCATTTATTCTAAGTATATGCTTCAAAACAAAAATAACTTAATGTGTATTTACATATACATAATAATTTAGCAATGTTATATTATACTTAAAAACTTAAACATAAGACCCTCTTATTTTAAAAATCCATTATCCATCTCTAAGGTAATATATCGATATTGTACATGTATTAATGTCCAAAAGTATAAAACTGACACATTGTAGTAACTAATAAAAATACTCTCTGAAGCAAATAACACCGAATAAAACCTTATAGTTTATTATTAATGGCAAAACCGTAATTTGTTCATGTTGATCACATTTTCTCCATTCGCTATCTCTTTGTTCCTTTAAAATTGTCTGGTATCATTCAGATCGCAGCATTAATTTTCTTCCATATCGTTTAGAATGTTTAGTTAGATAGAGAAGGATATTTTTACTCAAATTAATCCAAGTTTTCCACTTTGAAATCTCTATTGTTTCCAATTCTCAAAGTACCTTGAAGTTAAAGTAGAGAATGAATTTAAAGGAAGCAGAGAATGTAAATTACTTGTCTAGCAATTTGTGTTACTCCTTTTCAAATGAAAGGTGTTAAATGCCATCATTTTAATTCTACAAATATCCCCTTGGATAAAAGTTTAACTGTCTACACATTTTATGTTACCTTACTGTTTTAATAGTACAAATTTTCAAACTAAAATGTTAAAACTCAATCTTTACAAGGGTACTCCAAACTTTGATTAACTGGGAATACGACAGTCATTATTTTGCTTCTTAATAAATTATAATTGTTTAATACCAACTCCAAAACTCTCCAAACTTACGTGCATATGAATATTTAGTAATCGGTTTGAAGAACTATGGCTTACATTTTAATACATGAGGACAAAAGAGACCCTTAACCACCCAAAATTAATCCCTTTGTTAAGTGAGCATCTTATGAAGATGCTAGCTTAGTTAGTAACTAGTTTAAATAACTTTCAACAAACTGTTATCTTATCACATCTGATATATCTACACTTTGTATGCTAATTTAAATTTGATTGTTGTTGTTGTTATTGTTTCTGATGCCGCTTGGTCAAACGAAGCACGATTGAGCCATACGCTACTCGTATTAAAGCAAAGGGTGTGCCTTTATTTTTCACCTCACGATCACTTCAAGAGTGAACGTACGACTTTTAATCAAGTGGATCCTCTTAATTTTGAAGCAGGGTCCAAGCAGATGACCCCTAGGCTTGGCTGTCACCCCAGAGGTACTGATTGAGAACTTGGAGGACATTGTGACCACGAACATATCCCCAGTCACCTTTAACGAACACGGTGGATCTTGGACCGGCTCGGGCTCCGAACCCGCAACCCTCTTACAGGAGCATTGCCTTTGCCGACTGACCTAATACGGCTCAAATTTGATTGTATTCTCAATAAAAATTCTTTATCCTTTAATGGAAATGCTGATGTCGCTTGTGTGTTGAAAAAAGGTTTTCTGAGATAAAAAATTTTGTTTGTATTTGGTTTCGGATTTTGTCTAATAATGGGTTAATACAACATTTATGAGGCCCACTTTCCTTAATTTTTTTAAATATTTATATTTCTTAAAAAATAATCTGTATGAATGCATGGCTACATGGTTAAAATAACCTCCTTAGAAATTATGTCTGTATTTTAGTAAATTGAAGACTAAAATATATGAGCTGAAATATACAAAATACCTGGTAAACGAGATATTCAAAGTCCTTTTCTCAATGCATGACTTTCACCAAAGTTTACTCTTAAAGTATTGTATGCATTTTTATGACTTTATTTCGATACATCAAATCAGTTATTAGCCACAATTTAAACCTAAATTTAAAAATTTCGGTACCAAAAAATGGCTTTTAAGCTTCCGTAAGTACTTGAAAACCTGCTATTTATTTTCCTATTAACTATCTATTTTATAATATATCCAAAACTATAGTTTAGGTTGTATCTGATATTAGTACTTAATAAAATAAAAGACATATTTTTCAATCAAAATTCAAAATAAATTTTAAATCAGGCAAATGCATATTGTAAATTTTAGCTTTAAATAGTGGCATCTAGTTTACAATAAATTTTACTAATTTCTGATTCATTTCTGCATATTCAATAAAATTTTTAAAAGATGAAGGATTCTTTTCTAATTAATAAAATATTTATGCATTTCATAAGTATGTTTGGATATATACCACGAAATCAAAACTTTCTCTTCGACTTTGTCTTCAAAAGTAATGAAACCTTTTCAAAGAATGTAAAAAATAATAATATAAAATCACATATCTATTCTATTTTGTATAACTTTTCAACTTTGCATTTGCAACACTCTCGGTCCTTTTAACCTGATGTGAAAATTCTAGAATTTTACTTAATAAGATCATGCTGATGAAACGAGGATATGGTGCCTATAGATATATCACGATCAGATTTGGTTTTAGTGCTACAGTCAATTTTAAGTACAAAAGGTCTAACGATGTTAGATTATAATAGTCTACAAACAAGCAAACCGACTGTGAAACTTGAACTTTTACACTGGTTATGAACAGCACGTCCTAAATTTATTATTATTCTTATCCTGTATATACATATTCTCAGAAGAATTAATATCCGAAAGTTTTAAACGTGTTTCCATAGTTTTTTATATTTTTTAGTTATAAGCCAGCATTAATTTAAGGGAAAATACCTCATTTTGCAATGTTTTTGCACAATATCGACAGGGTAAGGAAATATAATGTCTTATCATGCATACATATTCTTTCTAACATTCCCCATTTCTTTTTAAAATTTAGAAATTTGAGAGCAAACTCGTTCTACATCAGATATGCTGGTTCAGCATTACACCTTTGAACCCTAGTAGAAAAAAAAATCCGTTGATAAATCAAGTCATTTTAATATTCATCACATAAGAGAAACTTGACTAAGGTTTCATAATAAAACGTATTTTGTATCCCATTTTCTAAAGCCTTTTCGACGCTGCAGAAATGGAAATGGAAAGCAATGGATTCTATTTCAAAACATAGAATAAAATTCTCCTTAGAATTACTCTATATAAAAAAGTATTCGCTCACCGTAGCCTTCAGAAAAGCTTATACTTTGGCGTAAACCCTTTATTTTTAACTCTGGCGGAATATTTTCCATTTTATACTTTATTTTTTTATTAAAAAAAATTTCTCAGTGTTTAAAAGTCATAGGCCATACACTGTAAAATAACGTTTATTACGACTTAATGAATCCTTTACACTTCTTTTTACACAGATAATTTTATTTATCACACATAAACAATTACAAATGTTTAAAATTAACTATGCTTTAAATTTTACATTTATCAGAAATAATGAATAAAAGAATACCACATATGTTGATTGTTCTACAGCTCTTTTATTGCTCTACACACAAGTGTAGCTGTTTATTCAGTTCGCAAAGTTATCTTGTCAAGTAATATCAATTAATACTAGGGAACTATCTTTCAGTAATCTAAACTTACAGTCATCTCACTGTAGCTGTTGTTAGCTGCAGAATACTGGAGTTGGTTTTAACCCTATAGAGCATTTGCCCCTGTCTGACACGGGCGAAGTTCAAAATGAACATCTAATGAAATCGTTAACACTTTGTTTGTATAACAATTTTTTTATAACTCTTCTCTAACTGTTCACCCCGACAATGAAATTGCAAAAAATACACTATACCTATATATTCCTTTTCTGTCAAAAAAAAAACCTATCACTTTTTACCAGATTACCGAAAAAACCCATGCTTTGAGAGGTTAAACAGAACCAAAATACGATTCTTTTGTCCCCCTCCACTATACAAATTATAACGACAATCTAAGAGTAAAATCTTATAAATTATATAATTTTCTCGTTTAATAAATATAACTTTAAACTAAAAAGATATTTTATTTTCAATTTCATATTTCTTTACAAATATAAAAATTTTATTGAATTAGAATTTAAATAACCACAAAACTAAATATAACAATATAATTTAAAAAATATTAAACAAAATTATCATCTTTCGCCTCCTTCTCTTAAGATGCTTTGATGGATTTGTGAAGAAAAAAGGAATTAAGCACAAATGAAACTGAAAAATTTGCGCTTGCGAATTCAAATTTTACATTTCATCCCTATTTAACCACCGTTTAAAGAAGAAAAAAAAACGTACATGCTTCTTGTATTTCCAGTCTAAAGGTTGATTCATTTAAAAGTTCTCAAGGTGTAAAAAAGTATTCTTGATATTAATCACTTTATAAATGATTTATATGAAGGTAATTTATATATCTTTCTCTCTCTCTCTCTCTCTCTCTCTCTCCCTCTCTACACACACACACACACACACGCATATATATATATATATATATATATATATATATATATATATATATATTATACATATATATATATATATATATATATATATATATATATATATATATATATATATATATATATATATATATATATATATATATATATATATATATATATATATATATATATATATATATATATATATATATATATGTATATATATATATATATATATATATATATATATATATGTATATATATATATATATATATATATATATATATATATATATATATATATATATATATATATATATGTATATATATATATATATATGTATATATATATATGTATATATATATATATGTATATATATATCTATATATATATATATATATATATATATATATATATATATATATATATGTATATATATATATATATATAGAGAGAGAGAGAGAGAGAGAGAGAGAGAGAAAGAGAGAGTGGTATTTGAGCGCCTCCTATCACTGCGTACTATTTTTTATACCAACTTAATAAACAGGATGTAATATTATGACATAAATTATCTATTATATTAAAATAGTATCTATTATATAAATACTATCTATTACATTAAAATATTATCTATTACTTTAAAATATTATATATTATATTAAAATATTATCCATTATATTAATATATTGTTTCTAACTGATTCCTGATACGATGCAATGCATCTTATTTTTCATTGGCAATGTTGTAATTAAGGTTTACATCAGTGGCCTCTGTGAGCAGTATCTTTCTACTCATTGGAGGCAACCTAGGAACTTACATACAATAAAATCTTACAATCTTAAGTATCTACAATAAAAAAACGATTTATATAGCTTCAATGACTAAAAAAATACAAACGAACTCTGTACTTTAAACGTGTTTCACAATAAAACTATTTCTCTTATCTGGACTTTAAACAGCAGGATTTAACATAATCACAATAAAAATTAAGAGGATACGTATGTAACTACTCTATACTCTGTTCCCTCTCTGGTAGTTATTTCTTTCCAACTGTGGCATCCATGCTGAAATTAGTTGACAAAATGAAAGAAACTTGTTCCCCTCTTGGGGACGTGTCTGAAGCCAGTATGTGGTCTGTTTTGATGAGACGCCAAGGACGTCGGGAGCAAAGGTTGTTTAAATACCCATTGCTATTCCTCTTCAAGGAAACATTTTCCTTCTTCACCTATTTTTCAATTTAATTCTCAGGACTCACGACTTCTGTCTATTTCCAAACTCTCCGACAGTTTTCTTTAGGCGAATGTGGATTGTATTACTTTATTTATTTTGTTTTTATTCGCTCTACTTCAAAGTTTAATTTGATATAAATAATATACAATTCAGCCTGTTTATAAGGGTACTATATATGACTATAATTCTGTGAATAACGCTATCTTGTTTGGTCCCACGGAATTCCATATTAACTCAAAGTTTTCCTTAATTATTCAATGCAAAATCACGTAAAGTTAGTAATTGGATTATAAATATTTATATTTTAAGTTATTTAAACAAAGTTAAATTAGGTCTCTGAATATAATTCAAGATATTATATTCATGCTGCATACATAAACATTCGATGCATAACTGATCAAACTATTTGTAATGATATCCTGTCTAGTATAATGTTTTTCTAGGCCTCTACAGAATTCTTATAGGTAAGTTCTACTGTATTTATGTAAAAGTGGTAAATATGTAAAGTTAAAATATTAATTATTTTAAAAATTATTAATTACTAATTTTATGATAAAAATGTTTTATCCTTTCTTCACATAATGGGTTTATTTTTATCTATAGGATAGATACCAGTTACTAAACGAGGTGCCAGAATTGTTTGCGTAAGATATGAAAATAAAAGTATAATTATCGAGAAAATATCTAGTTTTCCTGAATATGCTGAATATGTATTTTTATAATTATTCTTTTGAGCACAATACTGACAGATTATACGTTGGGGAATTTATTAAGTTTGAGTAGCTTTCATTTTATAAGATTATCAGTTGCTATGCCTTTTCGTATTTGAATTCTGTAATAGCATTATACATAATTCTGTTAATTTTCAGAGTAATCTCTATGTCCGAAAAATTTAATTATTATGACTTCAATGCAATAATCACCGAAATATAGCCGAATGGGTAGAAAGCTGCCTCTTTGAATTCCAGTTCATAGGTTAAAATTTCATTACTGGTATGAAATTTCGCGAACCTTCAGAATTATCTTTAATTTATCCCAAATAAGATAGCCCTTGTATTAAAAAAATTACTGCATAAACAAAACCCACTATGTATTTTCGCTTTACTTCGGAGGGTGAAATTGATATAGAAATTAATCGGAGACCATAAGAGGGTGGAAATAATAGAGCAAGAAAAAACGAATATCCGGCAATTCAAGGAGCCATCGGAATCACTTTTAAGTTAGCCCCTGTCTAATTAACAGTTGCATTCTTTAAAAAATTAGAAGTAATCACTATGCATTCCACTCTGATTACATATTCTCCCTTATTTGTGTAAGGTGAAATAGGTATGTATAATATTATTAATAGGAGACCAAAAGAGGATGGGAATGGTAGAATGAAAACCAGAAACAATGAAATCCGTTATCCGATAATTCCAGGAGCCGAAGAAAGGGGAAAAAGGAAAGCTTCTCATTCCTATCAATCACTCTCTCTGTAGTCTTTCTGGAGGACAGTTGGAAATATGAGGCTGCAAAAATGCAGATTAGAGAGACATATCATTGAAAATGTAATGCAACAAAAACTAACTACCGCGACTACCAAATGGGTACTCAGCGGTACGGTCAGTTATCTTATTGTTTTGAGACTATTCCGAACTACTTAATGTAACCCAGCCATTAGTGCTATTCGAAAGCATGAACCTCGGTATCGAAAGGTATTGACTTACCATCCACGTTGAACTCTGTAGGCCGCGTTTTCAGTTTAACTAGCTAATACACCTGACATTATTATGACTATAACATCACAATATAAATTATGTCTTGAAGAAAACTGTCATCAAAATTAATGCTGCAAGATTGGATGGAATGCTTTTGAAATTTCTTTATGATTATAGAAAATGGCTGTTGTATAGCAACAAAATATATTTGAGGTACATACAAATAAAATATACTTTTGTTTGTATGTATTAATGCCCTAAAAAACTAATCACATTAGTTTTCTAAGGCATTTATAACTTCTGATAAAAAAGGCATTTCAATAAGTCACATTTTACATAAAAACAAGTACAGATTTATTCCCTAATTATCCGTTTCTCATGGACATAAACACCAGTATGCTTGCAGCATCTGAACTGCTGCAATAGTATTGATAAACATTTTACATTATTCGTGTATTTAGACAAACATATATATGAATGAATTCAAATTTCAAGACCATAAATATCTTGGTTGGCTCGAAGTTTAAAACCGCTTATCATATACTACGGTAATTTACTACAGGAATTTTTTGCAGATAAGTTATTACTCGTTTTTTGTAAAAGAACATATTAAACAAACATTTTTAATGCTAGAGACAAATAAATAATGAACTTAAATTAATGAATATATGTAAGTAAAGATAACTTTTTTTCATTGAATTAATCTAAAATCTTAGGTTACTTATATTATTTCAGAAAAAATCTCAGTAAATATCCACATCTCTAGTCTAAAAGATATTAAGAATATAGTAGTAATAATAATGGCATATATTTCAGAATTATTATAAAAAATTTATCATGAAATAAATATAGAATGGAAAAATATTCAAAAGTAAGGGAAATTACTTAACTCCATATCTAGAATCAAACAATCATTTCATTTTGTTTTAAAGATTTAAAACTATAGTTTTGTCATAGTCAATTAAATTTATTTTTAATATTGTATACATTAAACTATATAACGGAAAGCAATTTTCTTTCAGAAAACTTGGTTAATAAATCTTAATTACAACTAAGCAAAAATTAAGTCGGCATAATATTTTTGAATCATAACTGACATCAATGATATACGGAAAGTTGAAATAAACTTTTCTGAGTAATTACTCATCTATTGATTGTTCTGCATTTGATTATGACTGGTTGAAAAGGCGTGTTTTACTTAGTATTAACATAATTAAAGCACACTAAATGAAAATTTATTTGTTTAACGTTCAGTCACTTTTACTGATATCAATTGAAAAGAATATAACAAATGACAACAATCCGTGATTGGAATATAAACACTTGGAAATGAATCCTTGCACCATCCAAGTCTTGTTTATTATCTAATGCCAACTGATTTTAAACACACCCTGTTCTACATTATTGAAACTCAATATTGCATTGGTAGGTAATCTAATACAATGGGAGCGAAGATCTCACAAACACATTATTCAGAAAGTGGCAATTTCGAATGTCCCCTATTAAAAAAAATAAGCTAGACGATTAAGAAAATATATTCCATTTTGGCGCAGCTGTAACAACGCGTGGCGAAGAAAATATGAGGAAAAAATTGCGCAAACACTTTTTCCTCTGTTATAATTCAAGACTGTAGCAACCCTGGAGTTGAGAAAACTGCCGCCTTCTGGTGTGAAACGTGATGTGCGGTCATTTGTAAGCGCGTGTTAACGGCTTTCCTAGGAAAATCACGTCACTGAGTTAGCCGAGTAATAACTAGACGAGACTTGAGTTTTTCTGAGACAAGCAAGAACCGCTTGTTTAGTTTTGCTGCTCTTTTGATTGTTTCTCACCTACCTTGCGGTGATTTAACATTCGTTACGGTTGTCGAAATATCAGGTGATAGCCATGAGTCTATTTCGATAATGTGCAGCCGTCTTCGCCTTTTTTACTTTTATTTTTATTTTGTCTATGATTTCCTTTACGGGAGTTTCCACAAAGGTAACTGTACTTTCATAACTACAAAAGAAGAAATAAATTGTTTAGTGTTTTTCTCCTTGCCGTTTTGGAAGAACCAAGGATATCAAAATAAATTCAATTCTATATGAATAAAAATGAGACGAAAATAAGATTTTTTCAGGAAATATTTAAACATATAGTCTCAAAACAATATTTCTTCACATGTATTTTCGATCATGAAATTCCGATAAAATAATATCATTCTTAAATGCATGGTATAACTTGACGTAAAGTTTTAAAAAATTTCAATTTTTTTCATATGTCTAATTTAAAATGATATAAAATTCCAGATTCAGTTCAGTATATTTATTGTTTAAATTTCCACTGGTAGAAATATAATACAAAACTTGTAAAGTCCACTAAATCTTTATGAAATTTAATACTGTTCTTTGTAGAAAACAATGTTGCTGAACACTGCTTACATGATGAAAAATATTCCACAACGTGGCAAAACGCATAGTTTTGATTATATAGCTTGAAACAATAGGTTATTAATATCCATTAAGTAATTTTATTATGTTAAATCTATCAAATTGTAATGTAAGAAAATGCTGTTATTTTATTTTTATGTAATTTCTAATCAATATTACAATTAAAATTGTCTAATTATTTAGTGCCAAATATTCAATGATAAAAAGAACATTTAGGACAGCGGTTTCTGAATATGACCCTTTGTAGGAAAAAGTTGCTGAAGGCTATATTCTTTTATAGATAGTAATCTACAAAGCAACTAAATACGTATTTTCGAACAAATGTTCTAAACAGGAGGTATTAAAAAAATTATAATGTAAAATTTTAATGTTTAAATAATTAAATTTCAATTTCATATTCTAAATTTATTATGTTCAATATATCAAATTATAATAAAATTACTTATCATACTAATTTTTATATAATTTCTCATACTGAACATAATATTTTCTCTTCTCTATTATTACGTTTTGAAGAATATTTAAAAATATAAGGAATATTGTAAACTGCAGACTGCTATGTATTTTGGAAGTCCAATATGATCCTAAGCTAACCATTGCTTTACTTAAAGTATAATAATCCTCGAAAAAACTAAATATTTAATTTTGATTATGTGCTGAAAATTATGCGCATTCTAAAACTAATTTTATATTTCTCATATTCTGAGAACAACACATTAGAAGCAAAATGGGACTGACAATTTTTTATGCATACTCTAGGCTTCTTCTTTACATTTTCAGTTCACTTTTTTTTAATTTTAAAGAGTTTTTGACTATTTTAGCATTTTTATTATGATTTTTTTCTCAGTTATTTATGATGATTATGAAAATTACTCTCTTTTCAAACATTTTCGTAAACAGTCTGGTCTGTAATTAGAATTTTCTGTATAGTATGTTGTGAGTGATGAAATTTTAACAGAAATCAATAACTATGTAGTGCATATTCATCTTTCTTCCCATGTTATTTCAATGGATGGTAAAATTAAAACTTTAAAATTTTCTAGCTTCATTTCTAAAATAACTAATATCGCAATCTGCAAGTTGAAAAAGAAAAGGATACATAAAGTTTGATATTATCTGCAAATCTCACATTCATATGTCTGGCTTTTTAAACATTAATCCTTATGTACTCATTGTCCACTCATTGTCCTTATTTCAGAGAACAGGATACATAAATGGATTATATATATATATATATATATATATATATATATATATATATATATATATATATATATATATATATATATATATATATATATATATATAATATATATATATATATATATATATATATATATATATATATATATATATATATATATATATATATATATATATATATATATATATATATATATATATATATATATATATATATATATATATATATATATATATATATATATATATATATATATATATATATATATATATATATATATATATATATATATATATATATATATATAGATAGATAGATAGATAGATAGATAGATAGATATAACCGTGCATATTTTATTTAAAATTAAATACAATATGTCGTATAAGGATACATAAAGTTTGATATTATCTGCAAATCTCACATTCATATGTCTGGCTTTTTAAACATTAATCCTTATATACTCATTGTCCACTCATTGTCCGTATTTCAGAGAACAGAATACATAAATGGATTATATATATATATATATATATATATATATATATATATATATATATATATATATATATATATATATATATATATATATATATATATATATATATATATATATATATATATATATATATATATATATATATATATATATATATATATATATATATATATATATATATATATATATATATATATATATATATATATATATATATATATATATATATATATATATATATATATATATATATATATATATATATATTTATATATATATATATATATATATATATATATATATATATTATATATATATATATATATATATATATATATATATATATATATATATATATATATATGTATATATATATATATATATATATGTATATATATATATATATATATATATATATATATATGTATATATATATATATATATATATATATATATATATATATATATATATATATATATACATATATATATATATATATATATATATATATATATATATACAGATATGTACATGTATACATTCATATATATATATATATATATATATATATATATATATATATATATATATATATATATATATATATATATATATATATATATGTACATGTATACATTCATATATATATATATATATATATATATAGATAGATAGATAGATATAACCGTGCATATTTTATTTAAAATTAAATACAATATGTCGTTTAACACTTAAGAATAGAATAGTTGTTTATCAATAAATTTAAATTAGTTTTAAATATATTATTAAAGTTATAAATGATTCATTTTAAAGATTTTTTTTATATTTTGAATGCAAAAGTATTTTCTGATTTGGGATCCAAGTAAATAATATGAACTTATTGTTAAGGTAATATTCTACAAATAAAAAATATATTTCTAGAAAATATTATTTTAGTAAAATAAAATCCTATCACTCCTGGCTGTCCTAACAACAGAAAGATCTTACTATCAGTAAAGTAGGTAGATTAGGTACTGTTCTACATGGTAACATTTATATTATGCAATGGTACAATTTGTGTTGTGTTACAATTGCTATTATAATTTCATTGGGGTACTAAATTACCTCAATCAGATTATAATTAAATTTCTTATAGTCTTCTTTTTCTATTTAAAACCAACCGAAAACCCATGTTAAAGAAAGAACCATGAATTATTTGATCAAAGTGTGTGTGAGAGCGCTAGCCATATAGCCACAATTCAATGCTTCAACGAAATTTCCAATGTAATGAGTAGTTATAGATTTTAAATAATAGTTCCAGAACTCTCTTAATGTAATACACATTTCTACATTTTTGTCAAAAAAAATGCATTGCTGTCATTTAATTTCTAATTTTCTTTAATTTCTTTTCAGACTTGTTGAATCGACAGATGAAGCCGCTTAAAGTTTTATACCACTGTATAAACAGGACACTAATTATCTTTAATACTTTCAATATCCTACCATTTCCTTATATGTTGTAAATCCAAGATCATGCCCTATACGATAATGTCATAAGAATACGCCTCGAGTACGCGATGGAAATATCATGAAATTTATTACATAATCTTAACAGTCTCTTAAACCCTGATCTCTCCTACAATCATAAAACATCATCTTAACAAAGATGATGTTTTATAACTGTAGGAGAGATCAGTTTTTTAAGACATGCTTTGTATTCTATACAAAATTATTAAAATTAAAGAATAATTAATAAATATTTGTTTAAGAAATAAAATTTATATTTTAATTTTAATACCGGGTGATCAAAAAGTCAGTATAAAAATTCATAATAACCGGAAAAAATAACCAAAATAAAAAATGGTTTGCATGGTTAGTATCGCTAGGGCATGGAATTTTTTTAAACAGAAAAAAAATTCAAAATGAGTCAATAAAGGGCGCTTATGTACACAAGTAAAAGATAAAGAAAAGCAAATAACAAGCAGAATGCCTCTAAATCGTTTATTACAACAGTATGTGTTCCACATGACAACACACTGCAGGCGAGTCACAAATCCAGCAACGGCAGAATGCAGCAGGTCCGGTTGTATGCAAAACACCTCTCGGCGGATCGCATCTTTCAGTTCAGAGAGATTGGATGGATTGGACCTATACAAGCGATATTTCAAATATCCCCACAACCAAAAGTTTGCCGTTGCAATTCTGGAGACCGAGGAAGCCATAGAAACTAGAAACGCCTGCTAATGATTTTGTCTTCTCCGAATATCTGGATCAGGAAATCTTTGACCTAATTAGCAGTGTGACTTGTTGCTCCATCTTGCATAAACGTGACGGTAGATAGTGCATCTCTTTCACGCAAAACTGGCACGAAATTATCAAGCAGAAGTGTTAAATAACTCTGCGCATTCACCGTATCCGTTTCCACCCATTTACTGGGCCCTCAGTTTCAAAGAAGAAGGGTCCTATGATGAACGAACCTGTGAATCCACACCATACTGTCACTTTTGGGGAATACAATGGTTTTTGGTTGTATTCACGTGGATTAGACTTTTGCCAGATGAGACAGTTATGATATTAACGTCACCATGAAGAGAAAAATGAGCTTTATCTGTTCACAAGTTGTTAAAAACCCAGGTGGCATTCTGTTCGATTTTGGAGTAAGCCCGCCTCCTGTGCTTCCCTCTGTACGGTATTCGCTGGTAAAAGTTGATGGCAAGACTGAAGACTGCATGGATACAGATCAAGGATTCCATGAAGAATAGGATGGTGGTAAGCCCAACCGTCTGGCAGCGTCACGAGCACTGTTCGTTCCTGCAGCTAATTGGAACGCTAATGCTTCAATTTCGGCTGCAACACGCGGCAAACGTGCCTCATTTAAACATGGTAGTCAATTTCTTACACGATCCTCCAACGTTCCAGTTTCCTGAATCCTCTGAACAAGTTTTATGAGGCCTATCACAGGCCTATTAAAGGTCATTTTCCACTCCTGACATTCTTCTGAATTCAGAACTTAGGCAAGACAGAGGTCGCTGATTCCTGGTGGACGTAAAACAACTTCACCAACAAAGCTTTATCCTTCGCATTCAGCATCCTTGTTCGCATACATGGTTTACAGAGGTGAACTGGTGTTGTATTTATAGGAGCGCAAGTTCTTCTCATTTTCATATTTCAACCGAAATCACTCGTACCAGCGCCATTTGTCGGCTGTTTTTGAATTACTGTTTATTATGTTTAAAAAACTCCCATGCCCTAACGATACTAACCCTGCAAACCGTTTTTTATTTTGGTTATTTTTCCGGTTATTATGAATTTTTAAAGTTTATAAGGACTTTTTGATCACCCGGTATGTACTCTTATGCATGCGTTGTCACCTATTTCTTATGTAGCCCTTTAAACTTCACGCGCGTAATTTTCTTCCAAGTCGATGATGTCATTCAACCGGTGTGTACGTTTTATAAGGTGATTTCTACCAATTTACTTTTTATTTTTATCTTATTTACTTATGATTTATATCAAAATACGAATACAAAAGTTGCACTTGTAATAAAAGTTTTGGATCTAAATCTAACCTCATGAAACGTGCACAAAATTCGTGAAGACATTCGTAGATATTTACGTGCGTAACGCTTAGAGGGTCAATTTATATAAGGTCACAATTATTTAATCATTTTATATGTAATATGTTTGTAAAGTTAACCTATATCGCATATTACCTGACTTGTAGTTTTAACATGTATGCCTATGTACCCATTGTCAACTGTTTTTATGTGGCTTTCATTTTATATAAGGTCTCAAAGGTTTATTCATTTTTATATAAATCTACATTTTATATAAGGTCACAATGTTTATTCATTTATATATGCATTTATTTTATATATAATGTGTTTGTAAGGCAACCTATATCGCCTATTACCTGAATTGAAGTTTTAACATGTATTCCTATGTGTCTATTGTCAACTGTTTTTTATGTGGCATTTATTTTACATAAGGTCCCAAATGTTTATTCATTTTTATATGCATTTATTTTATGCGTAATGTTTTTGTAAAGGCAACCTATATCATCTATTACCTGACTTGAAGTTTTAACATGTATTCCTATGTGTCATTGTCAACTATTTTTTATGTGGCTTTTATTTTATATAAGGTCCCAAATGTTTATTCATTTTTATAAGCATCTATTTTTATATGTAATGGGTTTCTAAAAGGCAACATGTATCGCCTAAACTAGTTGATAAATTTTAACTAGTTTTAAATATTTTATTAATGCTGTAGATGAATCATCATCAATGGTGTAAAAGACTTTTTTTCTATATTTTGGATTTCATGATTTTGAATCTAAGCAAATGATATGAATATAGTGTTAAGATAATATTCTACAAATGAAGAAATATTTCTAGAAAATATTATCTAGATAAGAAAATTTTCTTT
>CM063502.1:70569115-70576615 GCA_032207245.1 Pardosa pseudoannulata | reverse complement strand
TTGTACTTATTCATTTGATATTCAACCCAAAATTTATATATAGGTATATTTTTTCAGAAGGAGAGGAAGTGCATTAAGTTAAAAAATCCTGTCAGATGCATGAAACATCTAATGTTTTCTACTGTTTCACGTAATATAACTTTATTTAATGTCACATTTTGTTCTTATTCATTTGATATCCAACCCAAAATCTATATATAGGTAAATCTTTGCGGAAGGAGAAGAAGTGCATTAAGTTGAAAATTCAGATCCTGTCATACGCACGAAACATCTAATGTTTTCTACTAATTCACGTAATATAACTTTATTTAAAATCCCATTTTCTTAATTTTTTGCTCTTATTCATTTGATATTCAACCCCAAAAATTTTCAAGAGAAAAAAATTATCAAAATACGTTAGAATGTAAATTTTAACAGATTACTTTGAATACCTAAACATAACCTTAGACAAGTATACAATTTGACTTCTGTTTAAACTTCATTGAATTTTTCTCTTATCTATTTGTTATTCAACAAATGAATAAGAGAAATGGCATCCTGACATTACAAATGAATAATACAATTTTCTTGAACTGAATAGTCCAAGAGCATTTGTTTCAAACACAAAAAAAATATTGAATCCCAATGCATAATAATACAAAATTTAACAACTTATTTTGAATACCTAAACTTAATCACCGATAAGCATTTATCATGTATAAAAATATGTTATAAATTTATATTCATATATTTCACTGTCAGTCTTCACACAAGTAAAAAGTATTTTTAAAAACTTTTAAAATATTCTGATTCTAAAATATATGTAATCTAATCCTAAATCTGCGAAAGAAATCTTTTCTTCTAGTGTATTATTCATTTTGTTTACTATATCAAAATATTGTTCTTTAAAATTCTAACATCACAGCTATAATTATATAGAGAAATCGATCAAACTTTTATTGTTGTTTTATATAAAACAATCTCAAAGTTATTTTAACCCTTTCGTGGGCCATTTATTTTTCACGCAATGTTTTCAAACTTTTAAAACGAATTATATTCAATTGATCAAACCATAAATGACAGCTCAAAACTGATGCGGAAATCAATCTTCTCATTGTTATAATAGCAAGATGAATTTTGTCAGGCGCCAAATTAATTATTTTTATTCTTTTGTATTAGCTTAATTTTTATTTTATCTAGTAAAAATGTACTGTTTTTAAGAGATAGAGTTTAATTAAAAAATCAAATCTAAAGCTAAAGTACAAATCATTCAAGTCTCTATTACCAACTCTCAACTAAAATTTTGAAATCATGGACGATAATAACTATTGGAGTAATGACCAAAATGAGTGACTTCCCACTTTCTTCCTTACCTATAAATATTTCCTACTACCATTTCTTAGACGATGGGCGAATAAGTTGGGAGCTGCTTACTGCTGCCTACGGCTATTGGTTCGCTCATGGCATGCTTCCGTCAATGAATGTTAGTAGCCGGTCAGAATCAGTTTAAAGTAGTAGTTTCTGATTTCTTTAGCCCAAGTGTACCAAACAATATAGCGTAGCTTTCCAATCCAAATTGAAATCATAGATTTACATCACCGGATCACTTATTTTGTCTAACCTTGTATTGATGTTTGATTTGGTTTGGTTTTGAGCGTTACAGTTTGCTGTTTACTACTCTAAAATATTTCTCTTAGAGAAAATCTGAACAAGTATGAGCATCCATGCCAGTAATGGATCTAATGCCAAAAAGCTCTTAATCTTCAATCTTCATGCCACAGCCTATATTGAGGTGATTTTATAATGAATGTAATATTATTAAATATTTTTAATTTTGAATTAAACGCAATCACAACCACAAAATAACTCTTGAAAATTATTATTTCATTTAATAATAATAGACTTAAATCAACACTTCTAATTTTAAACTAAAGACCTTAGCTTTCCAATCTAAACTGAAATCATAGATTTACAGCAGCGGATCCCTTATTTTGTCTAACCTTGTATTGATGTTTGATTTGGTTTTGAGCGTTACAGTTTGATGTTTACTACTCTAAAATATTTCTCTTAGAGAAAATCTGAATAAGTATGAGCATCCATGCCAGCAGTGGATCTAATGCCAAAAAGCTCTTAATCTTCAATCTTCAGGCCACAGCCTATATTGAGGTTATTTTATAATGAATGTAATACTATTAAATATTTTAATTTTGTATTAAACGCAATCACAACCACAAAATAACTCTATTAAAATTATTAATTCATTTAATAATAATAGACTTAGATCAACACTTCTAATTTTAAACTAAAGACCTTAGCTTTCCAATCTAAACTGAAATCATAGATTTACAGCAGCGGATCCCTTATTTTGTCTAACCTTGTATTGATGTTTGATTTGGTTTTGAGCGTTACAGTTTGATGTTTACTACTCTAAAATATTTCTCTTAGAGAAAATCTGAATAAGTATGAGCATCCATGCCAGCAGTGGATCTAATGCCAAAAAGCTCTTAATCTTCAATCTTCAGGCCACAGCCTATATTGAGGTTATTTTATAATGAATGTAATACTATTAAATATTTTAATTTTGTATTAAACGCAATCACAACCACAAAATAACTCTATTAAAATTATTAATTCATTTAATAATAATAGACTTAGATCAACAGACTTAGATCTAATTTTAAACTAAAATTCTATTTTATTCTATATATTATTGTGTTTCTATCCATACTAGTAAAAATTATTATTGCCCCTAAATAAAATCTAGCAATAATTTACATCAATATATTTCTTAAACATAATTTTTCTCGGGATATATATTTTAAGTGCTATAAATTAAATCCTCTTAACTTTAACACATAAATTTTCTATAAAATAACTCTTAAAGAAATGAAACTTCTGTACAAAAGTATTTTCAGCTTGATCAATGAGTTGAATACAATAAAAACACATTAATTCTCCACTTTTCATGAATTTCTTTTCATATATTCGGAAACGGGGATATTTAAAGCTACTTTTCTAACCATTTGGATTATTTGTCACTCTGGATAGAAAAAAAAATATTAAAAAACTTTAAACCTGACATGATCCATAGCTTTGATATTCATGGCATCTTTAAGATTATTTTCGAAGGTAGGCAAAACTTTTTCAAGCGTAGGGTCAAAGAGGATTGTATAAAATAAAATTAAATTTTACGCTACGATAAAAATATTTTACCATTCGGAAAAAATATT
Organism: Pardosa pseudoannulata; assembly: GCA_032207245.1. Lineage (NCBI taxonomy): Eukaryota > Metazoa > Arthropoda > Arachnida > Araneae > Lycosidae > Pardosa > Pardosa pseudoannulata. The sequence continues at coordinate 70,573,406 of CM063502.1, read as the reverse complement.
TTATTCCGTATAGAAAATGTATGTTAAAGCTTTTAATAGTGAAATTGTTATTGAGATATGTTATTTAGATGATTAATAACTAAGAATGTATGCACTAAGTTAAAAAAAACTTCAATATACAGACCTCGTTGATTTGAAAACACTGAGTGTTGAAAACTTTTCAAAGAAGTCTTCCAAAATCTCTAAAACATAGAATAAAGTTATATTCTAGATCGAAAAATCTATGTCAAGGATTATATTAATGCCATAATTACTGTGAAATATTAATAGAAACTAGCATATAGCCCGTCATATGACGGGATCAGTAAATTTTTTTATTTTCCAGAATTGTAAAGTACCTTATGAGGCTGATAAAAAGTGGTTTGCTTTTGTGCTGAGAATTATCTGGTACACTCTCAATAATTTGTTTATCTTCATACTCCTCTAAAGTATCCCGATACTGTGAATGCAGTTTAGAATCACGTTGAATTCATTTAGAAAAATAATTCAAAGTTTTCTTAGCTACTTCGAGCCGAACGCTGGCCGATTGGTTAGGGCGCTGATCGTCGGTACCAGAGTTCGTGGGTTCGAATCCCACTATGGCATGGATGTTTGTAGCCGTTCGGAATCGGCTTTAAACTGTAGGTCCCGGTCTCATTAGCCCTCGTGTGCAAAACAGTAGACCGTAGCGCTCCAAACCAAACCTTAGCTACTTCGAAATTATAGTTAAGTTATTTCCGCTTTTGTTTTTGCCACAGTAATTAATGGAAGAAAAAGAATGAAACTATCATTTCAACTACACCCTGAATAGAATTTGTTGTTAATAACTGGGATAAAATTTTCATTGCAACAAAAAATAATCTATGGTTAAATTTCAAATTATCACATAGGTACATAATCTATTATTTAAGCCAAATATAAAAGAAAATTATTTACGTAATATCTAAGTACAGTTCTAAAACTTATGAAAATAATGCAGACTATAATTATATAATTTAAAATAAGAAATGATTAAATGAGAGGGTTAAAAGAATAATACTAAAAAATGTAACTTTTACCTATTTATTATGTGACAATTTGATAAATTTAATGGTCTGCTCTTAACCGGGGGCCGAACGATGACCGATTGGTTAGGGTGCTGGCATTCGGTACCGGAGTTCGTGGGTTCGAATCCCCCAGTGGTATGGATGTTCGTAGCCGTTCGGAATTGGCTTTAAGCTGTATGTCCCGGTCTCATTAGCCATCGTGTTTCAAAAAAGTAGACCGTAGCACCCCAAACCAAACCAAACTTAACCAGGGAAAATAGGGCTTGAAACAACGGCATTAAATGCTAGAAGAGGGAAGAAGTGATGGATTTTGGAGGTTGCTAACCTTAACTAATCAAGAATTCAATATGGATGCCTCTATCCATTCCAGGTCCAACCGCTTCTAAAATTCGAGGACAGAAGGACAGATAACTTAGGCTATTATTATATAGGGGATTTGTACTAATATCTAAGAATATAATTCTTAAAATTAATAAATTCGTAATTACAATTCTCGTAGACAAGAACAGTCAGAATTCTGAAGACAAAGAAGTCTTCAAAATTCAATCCGTCTTAAATAAGTTACTAAATGTCTGCAACATTCTTTCAATGTATACAGGGTGTTACTGAATACGACTGATCAATTCAGAGGAGTGATAGTAGACAGAAAATTTTTTATTCATATTTACTGCTACTTTTATGGAGTGTCTTAAAATAAAAACAATGATATGGATAAAGAGAAAATAAAAACTTCACCAATATATGGAAATATCAATGTATAGAAAACCAATATATGAAACACCAATATATGGAAATATTTTTTAAATTAGTCAGTATATCTGGATGTATCTCAAATATTAAGCCAACTATATATGCAATGTGTTTATTTAGTTTTTTCAGTTAAATTTATGTGTACACACACATACACACACACACACACACACACATATATATATATATATATATATATATATATATATATATATATATATATATATATATATATATATATATATATATATATATATATATATATATATATATATATATATATATATATATATATATATATATATATATATATATATATATATATATATATATATACATATTATATATATATACATATATATATATATATATACATATATATATATATATATATATATATATATATATAATATATATATTATATATATATATATATTATATATATATATATATGTATATATATATATATATATTATATATGTATATATATATATATATATGTATATTATATATGTATATGTATATATATATATATATATATATATATATATATATATATATATATATATATATATATATATATATATATATATATATATATATATATATATATATATATATATATATATATATATATATATATGGAATTTAAATATAAAATAATAGATTCAAATACAAAAATATTTTGTTTAAATATCAAAATATTTAAAGATCACAAAACGATATTTTGCTGTTACACATAAACAATATTCATATGTTTTATCAGTTTAAAAAATGTACATGATCATTTAGTGAACAATAAGATGATAGTACACTCCTATAAAATTTAATTTTATGATTTAAATTCAATTTCATCTAATTATATGATTAAAAATGTGACATAGTACATAGTATGTTGAATATTATCCCACTGTAGTTATATTGTTTTTGTTAATTGTTATACATTTGTATTACCACTTTCTACCGAAATATTCAGTCAGCAAAAAAATGGAAAATCGTCATAGAGCATGAAATCGCACACTATGCATATTCGGTAAAATTTACAGAAATATTTATGAAGAGTTTCACGACGAGTGGGACAATAAATGGCCGATAAGTAATAGAAAAATATTTATTTGTCGTAAGCGTTCAAAGATCACGCTGCGAAGGTGATACTACCGTGCTGACACTGACAGTTTAAGCAGCCACAACTTTGAATAAATTCTATAAAATTTTTCCTTCTTTTCATTTCTAACGGTGAAATAATATGCATTATCTGTTATCCTTCTTGACGTTAAAAGATTTCCTAATCTTTACTAGGCTATTCTTTACTTGATGTTACTCCATTCATAACTATTTTTGCGGTGTTCGCAAACTAAACGTAGTTTGTGAACCCATGTTTTATATTAGCTTTTCATCCTCTTGCTGCCTATTATACCACCTTAATTTATAAGGCATCACATTTTTGTACCCGTTTTTGTGGGTTCGAACCCTGTTGCTGACATGGATTTCCGCAGCCTAAGGTTATCGTCTTTAAGCGCTAGGCCACACTTTAATTAAACTGCTTATTGAGAAAAAAGTGCTCTATTAAACAGAAGTAATCAAAACACACACGTATACGTATAAAATAAATTTTTATTGGTTTTAGTTTGATTTGAAGAATTATGGTTGGCTGTTTTGCAACATAAAGACTTATGAGACCACGACTTTAAGTTTAAAGCATTTTACAAATGACTACAAAGATCCATGTTTGAAGTGGGATACGAACCCACAAACTAAACTCAAAGTGTAGCCTCCTACCCATACTGCTATCACTGGGTAAATGTTTATTGGTAAAAAAATGTTGAAATTAAATTTTGACGAACGTATACGTAGGAAATAAATATTTATAGGTTTTATTTTGGTTTGAAGAACTATGGTTGGCTGTTTTGCAACTCAAGGACTTTTAAGACCAGGACTTAAAGTTTAAAGCATACTACAAATTACTACAAAGATCCATGTTTGAAGTGGGATACAAACCCACAAACTAAACTCAAAGTGTAGCCCCCTACCCAATCTGCTATCACTGGGTAAATGTTTACTGGGAAAAAGTTGAAATTAAATTTTGACGAATAAATTCAATATGACGTATAATTTTGGTAAATAAGTTTTTTAAGGTAAAGTACTATATGACATTTTGCGATTCTAAAATTTATTTTAATGTAACCAATTCCGTTCAAATCACGATTCAACAGATTAGAATCAGAAAGAAAACTAAAAGAAATAAATCCACATTATACACAAATCGTTTTTTAATCATTAAAATATAAAATTTTACATCCTTATTTCTAATCTATTTATTTCGAAATCATAATAGCCACCCAACCTATATCGCGAAATTATTCAACTCTAACAAATCTATTTTTGATTTCGACATTTTACGAAAAGGGGTCAGTTCAATTTTTATTGGCATTTGTTTCTGCAGTTATTCAATTCCTTGTCTGGTAAGTATAAAAGCGAAGACTTGAGATATATAGGTGCAAATTGATCTTCATGCT
>CM063502.1:70531615-70564115 GCA_032207245.1 Pardosa pseudoannulata | reverse complement strand
AACTGTTATATAAATAAGCTTAAACAATATTTCAATAGTCTTCGTGAAATTTATGCTTAACTACCTAGGCATAGGCAGTAAATATATGAAGAAAGTATGAGTACGAAATATTCTTTTAAGTTTAAAATACCACTTAGTTTTGTAAGATTTACAACTAATATAACGTACTACTACATAACGCAACTAGACAACTACATAACTCACTACTTTTTGATGATCTAGCTTTCTTTTTAGATGCACATGGTGAGCCGAGGGTTTAGTTTGCTTATGAATTGCTTAAAAAAAGACTTCAAATGCCTCTATTTGAAGTCATTTGACAGTATTCATTTTTGACAGTACTGAGTACAGTAGAATTTCCACCCATAAATGATTTCAAAAATTTAAAGATGTGAAAATCTTGAGGTGCCAGAACAAGACTTTTAATCCAGTGGCTGTAGATTTTTCAAACAAATTAATCAAAGGCTTCTTTGCAGCTTTGGCTGTGTGAGGACGTTTATTATCATGCAATAAACATGCTTCTATTATTTTCTTCTGCATAGGAAGATGAAAGCTAGTGTTGAAACTGCATTACGCATCTCAAATTGCAACTGTCGGACATCTGAAATGACACAATAACCTACTGTAAATTATAATGGAACTCTGAAAATTAACATATTTTATGCGGGACACGTACTAGTACGTATTCTGGCGATTGATACTTGAAAGCGGGTCACGTACTAGTACGGGTTAGTGTAACAACATGGTTTGTTTGTGGGTACAAAAACAACGGTATATACAGGAAAACGAAGCTGAAGACCACATAGATTCTGGAAAAAATTTAGACAAATAAAAACTAGTTTTTACATTATTAGTTTTATGATTGTTCTTTTCATTTTTTTATAATGTATAATATTTATATATAACATAATTCGAAAAAATTAAAACTATATACTACTATTTCTATTTGATTTTTCGTATTTTCGATACTGTTATAAATTTACCACTAAAAAATATTTTTTTTTACAAAAATCTTATGGTTGTTATTTATAGATTTCTATTTATATATTTGTTTATATATTTCAATATAAAATATGAAAAGTTCTTTAAAAATTAAATAATTTTCGATCTATTGAGATTTTACTGAATAACTAAATTTAAGTGAAAACCGCCCTCTCCCGGAACAATTCCGATGCGAAATGTACCCCACCCCCCGCACACGTGTTAAAAGAAATTGTCATTAATGTAACTCTTGATTTGATTTAAAAAAATTTAATTTGGATATTTTCTGTAATTTTAGAACTTTTTAAGATGCCATGTACTAAAGGAAAACTTCATGCTTGGAGATTTACTTACCATCCCCTCCGCACGGTAACTAAAAGTACAGTTTACATAAACATAATAACTCATCTTTAATGTACATGAGACACATATACAAAAACAATTCTCTTGTACAACGTTTGAAGACTCACAAAATTATAAACAACAGTAAACAATAAACGTGGAATTGTAATAGGGTGTACATTTACCTTTACCACAAACAAAAAATTCCGCTATGGTAATATAAAACTTTCTGCAAAGTGTTTTTGAAATAAGGACTATGTGTTTCAAAGAGTTAAAAAATATAGGATTCTTACAGAAGTTAAAAAAGTTTGTGAACTCTACTTCCAATGTGAATTTTACTAAAATTTAAATTTGCAACACACTAAAATTTTACAAATGCTGCTTAGAGTTTTATTAATCAGAAGAGATATAATCGTACTCCAAGACTAAGAATCCTAATCCTTCTCAAATTTATTTCAAGTTAAGGTTATTCCAGGATGAGCAAAGGATTGTTGAGATTAACTAACATTTTCTGATATGAAGCATTCGTTTCAATAAGTAATTAGTTCAGTTTCAAATGCTACTTCTTAATAATATTAGCAGAATGTATTTTTCTCTCTCAATATATTATTTTATAAACCTTAAGTAAATTTAAGAAAAATGTTATTGTATATTAATCGAAGCATTTATTATTGCCAGAACATCTGAGTGTTACATTATATATATATATATATATATATATATATATATATATATATATATATATATATATATATATATATATATATATATATATATATATATATATATATATATATATATATATATATATATATATATATATATATATATATATATATATATATATATATATATATATATATATATATTATATTATATATATATATATAATATCATATTATATTTATATAAATTACACTTATATATGTGGTTTTGTAACTTAGGAATAAAACAATTAAGTTTGTAGACTTGCATATTTAAAAAAAAATGCACTTCATATTAAAATTTTAACATTTATATATATATATATATATATATATATATATATATATATATATATATATATATATATATATATATATATATATATATATATATATATATATATATATATATATATATATATATATATATATATATATATATATATATATGTATATATATATATATATATATATATATATATATATTATATATATAGATATATATATATACACGTATATAGATAGATAGATAGATATGTATATATACATATATATATATATAGATAGATAAATATATATATATATATATATATACATATACATACATATATATATATATATGTGTGTGTGTGTGTGTGTATTTTACATATATATATATATATATATATATATATATATATATGCATGTATATATGTATAAAAATGTATGTGATATATATATATATATATATATATATATATATATATGTGTAAACAAATATGATTATAAATACTAGCAGATCTTCCTAGCCTCATTTTACGACTTTCTAAGAACGCCGTCTTTAATTCGAGGTCTTTATTTTTAAGAAATACGATTAAAATTGCCTTGAAAAGTATTCGACTATGATGTTTAACCCCGTCACACTTCGCAATAGAATTTCACCCAGTCTATAAATTTTCATGTTTAAATTTCCCCTATATGTTAATTACCTATTTCAACATGTTCCCCTGACACGCAAACTCTCTCTACCGCATTCCTTAACAAAGTGCTGATATATTTTCGTGCTTAAAAGTAAGTATATATCTTCTTGAATAAATATAGTCTTTCTTGTTCAGAGGCGGATAAAACTTTGAATTTTTCATGCAACAAATAATCTTGTTTATTCAGCTTTTATTTGCGTGAAGTTCAAAAAATCTTCTTCTTTGTGCTCTGCAAGAAAGAAGCAAAATCAATAAAACACACACCTTAAAAACAGAACACATAAAAGTAATAAATTTCGACAAATTGAAAACTGAAAATATGAATTAACCTTTTCTTAGCAGATGGCGCTGAACTCAATTCTGCCTAAAGCCAGAGGAGAAGCCATTCAAAAATGGAAATTCCTACCATTTGGCATTCCTACTGTAATATTTTTACTATGCACTACTCAGCGTTTTCGGTGTAGTCTCATTTAAATTTCTGCAATGTTTACGCTTTACTACATTCTGAATATTAGCCCCGACTTTGCCTCGGGCTAATGCAAGTATAGTACACAAAAAAATACCTGTCCGTAAATTTCGAGGCAGTAAGGTAAATAAATAAATAAAAAAACAAGGAAATGAATGGTACATATATGCATGAATTCAGGAAAGATTTGTATTTTAAGATGAAAATTATGTTTATTTCGAAGTTCTTTTGCTCTTTTTTTATTTTTCAAACTGCTTCCTCTCCACACCGTATCGGGGAGTTTTTCAAGAAGAGATAACCAAGTCCGCGAACAACCGCCTTATTATGAAACACAATATTAAGGAATATTGATTTTGAAATATTTCCTAGCTTACAAAAGCATTAAATATTTTTTTTTTACATTTCTCGTAGTGTAATCATGTTTGCAAAACATGCGTTTTATTCAGGAAATGACTTTTACATCAAACATACAGCAAAAAATATTAAAATACGCGTTTCAGTGTGTCTTCATAATGCTAGATGTATTTACACGATAGTGAGAAATATGAAAGAAAATATATTAATGTTTTTTATGTATATTTTAATATTATAATGTATATTTTAATGTTTTAATCGTTTTCCTGTCTACTAATATAGATATAAATAAAAATGGGGGAAATATTACTTTTAATTATTGAAATGATTACTTTTTTGCATTAAAATTATGCTGTATTACACTATTTGAAATGCAATATATATAATCTAATATTTATTTTTATAAAACTTATACTAAGTTTACAAGACGTAGAGAATATATCTTATTTTAATACACTGTGTGCGGGTACATTTTGCAGTAGAAGTGTACCAGGACCGGGCGTTTTGGGCTTAAATTTAGTTATTCAGTTAATTCTCAATAGATCGAAAATTATTTAAATTTTTAACCAACTTTTTGTATTTTATATTGAAATATATAAAAAAATATATATAAATAGAAATAAATAAATAACAACCATAAGGTTTTTGTAAACTAAAAATATATTTTTAGTGGATAAATTTATAATAGAACCTTAAATATAAAAAATCAACTATAAATAGTAGTATACAGTTTTAATTTTTCGAATTATGTTATATATAAATATTTCTACATTATAAAAAATGAAAAAAGCAATTATAAAACTAATGTAAAAAGTAGTTTTTATTTGTTTAAATATTTTCAGAATCTATGTAGTAGACAAGAACATTCGGCTTCGTTTTTCTATATATACTGTTATTTTTTTACCCACAAACAAACCATGTTGTTACACTAACCCGTACTAGTACGTGACCCGCGTTCAAGTATCAATCGTCAGAAAACATTCTAGTATGTGTCACGCATACAAAGCGTTAAAAGGATTAAAGATTTAATCTTCAGTTGGGGTGATAAGAAATCATTAAACTTTTATCCATTACTTCATCTAATAATAGTTAAGCTATAATCCTGCATATGTTTATACCCATTGCTGAGTTTGATATAAATAAACATACTATTTATTCGATTTTTCATAAATTAACCTGTAATTACCTCACAAGGATCCAAATAAAAAAGGAATTTACAGGACCCTATGATTTCGAGTCCTAATACCGATAGAAATATATGAATCTAATCTGTAATATTTATCCTAAATAACTTTAATTTGGTTTTTCACTCCTCCACCTGTAGATACTTTATTAGAACTCAAAATATAGGAACCTTACAGTATTCTTTGTATTCGATCTCCCAATACCGATAGAAATATATGAATCTAATTTGTAATATTTATCCTAAATAACTTTAATTTGGTTTTTCACTCCTCCACCTGTAGATACTTTAGTAGGACTTAAAATATAGGAACCTTATAGTATTCTTTGTATTCGATCTCCCAATACCGATAGAAATATATGAATCTAATTTGTAATATTTATCCGAAATAACTTTAATTTGGTTTTTCACTCCTCCACCTGTAGATACTTTATTATGACTCCAAACATAGGAACCTTACAGTAGTCTTTGTATTCGAGGTCCATTATTCACAGAAATATTTGTAGCCATGAGGTTTTATCGTGTTAAATAAATTTAGTTGCATTATTAACGAGTTTTTAAATGATGAAATTTCAAAATACCCGAAGAGAAGTTTTCTTGATCTGAAATTTTGTTTACAACTTAGGATATCTACAATAACATTCCATTTTTTATGAATAAAATAATATTTTACTACCCCGTTGTTCAGCTTGATATAAAATATCGGAGAGAATTCTTATTCGGGTTTTTATTCCTCCACCTGTAGCTGCCTTACTACTTTCTGAAGTAAATATTTTTCAGCAAACTTTGTCCGCTTTTATCTTACTGTCGGTAGAAGATGATACTATCTATGTAATATTCTATATGTATGACTCCGTTATTTTGTCAGTGTAAATACTCTTCTGAGTTTATCTGGATGTTTTTATTTAGATATCTGAACGGCTTTCCTTCATATAAAAGAAGCGTATGTTGCCTATATATAAGTATATATCCACTACGCATTTTATATATAAAAGCTATTTTGTTTATTAGGCACAGTGTTCATATTTGTACCATGTTATGTTGTACGATGTTGAATAAAGTAATCATTTTGAAGGTAATTAAAACATTTTGTATGCAATTTATTTTTATAAGACATTTTTGTTCTTTAAATAATATCTTAATATTTTTGTTATATAATTTTGCCAGTCCATAACACGCTTATAAAGCTTATTTTTTAAAAACGAAATTCATAACGATATATACACTCATGTCCATAAATTAAGGATAATTCAGAATCACACAGAAATTGAGCTCTAAAATAAAAATTTCACCTATAGAATTATCACACACATCTTGAAGAAGAATATGCAAATTGCAGGAAACCACCAGATGGCGCGGATAGTACGTCACAATGACGAGAGTGTATGAAAGGGGTATATAAGTAATTATAGCAAAGAAGTAAAATTGTTCACAAGCGCTTTAAAAGCCTTTCAGTTCAATAAACGCATAGTTATGGCACAAAGGAAGCATTTGGATGATTTTTTAAGTGGTAGAATTATCGGACGACTGGAATGTGGACGTACCCAGCTGGAAGTATCCGAGGAACTTGGAATCGCCCAGAGTGTCATCTCCAGGTTTTGGCAACGATTCAAACCTGATGGTAATGTGAGTAGATGTTACAGCACAGGTCGCCCCCAAGTTACTACGCCGAATGATGACCGGTATTTGGCAGTTACTGCCAAAAGAAACAGACTGAGCACAGCATCAGACCTGTCTCGTCAGCTCTCTTCAGCTACCGGTACGACAGTTTCAAGGCAGACCGTGTACAGACGCTTAGGGAACATTGGTCTATATGCTCGTAGGCCTGTCAGATGTGTTCCCCGTACCGCAACTCACTGTCGCCTGCGATTATGCTGGGCTAGAGAGCATGCATTGTGGACACCGCAACAGTGGTCTTGTGTGATGTTTTCCGACGAGTCCAGGTTCAGTTTACATTCTGATTCTCGCCGGACTTTCATATGGAGAGCGCCAGGTACCCGTTACCACCAAGAGAACACCATTGAACGACACCGTTATGGTGGTGCAGGATGGCTCGTTTGGGGAGGAATTATTCTTGGTTCCAGAACTGACCTGCATGTTCAGAGTGTAACGATGACAGGCCACATCTATTGGGATGTCATTCTGGAACAACATGTACGTTTGTTTCGGGGCGCCATGGGTCCTGAATTTCTGTATATGGATGAAACGCCCGACCTCAAGGTGCAAACATTGTAGACGAATGCCTTCAATCGGAGGATATCACCCATATGGATTGGCCAAGCATACTCTCCGGACTTGAATCCAATAGAGCATGTGTGGGACATGCTTGGCCGACGAATTGCAGCCCGTCAACCCCCTCCCAACTGTCTATCGGAACTTCGGAGGGCATTGCTTGATGAGTGGTGTATTTTTCCCCAAGATCAGATTGATAATCTGATACTCAGCATGCGTAGGTGTTGTAACGCTTGTATTGCATCGTCCGGGAGACATACTCCGTATTAACCATCATACTAACCATGTTATACTGTTTTCTGTAAATAGGTTCTTTTTTGAAATTTGCTCCACGGAGTAAAAATCGCAATTTTCATTAATTATGTCAAACATATAGTATCTTTTTTGCTCTTTACCCTTTTTTTAATAAATAGACTTTACAAGTAAGTCAAATTTGTTTTGCTTTTGTCTCTTTCATTGCCTGAACTTCATTATCCTTAATTTATGGACATGAGTGTATATAACATTTTACAAATAAAAAATAATTACGGTAAAATTATCAGTAGATAAAACAGTAAAATCTTTAAGTTGGAATATATTAATGAATGAAAAACCAGCATAAGTAAATTATAAATAGAAAAACATGTTGTCTTCTTTTACAGCTACTGAGTTCCCTTGCATTGATAATGCAGTTTGTTTAGAGATACAAAACAAATGTCGGCGTTAATTTTTTTGTCTGTTTCTATACACCTTATGTTGGATTTGAATTTTTTGATGTACTCTTGAAACAAGGCGTTTCCCCAAGTATCTATAGTAATCTAAGCTACAAATGATATATTTAACATTTTACAAATAAAAAATAATTACAGCAAAATTATCTTTAGATAACACAGTAAAATCTTTAAGCTGGAATATATTAATGAATACAAAGTCAGCTTAAGTAAAGTATGAATAAAATAAATAGTTTGTCTTCTTTTATAGCTACTGAGTTCAATTTCATTGATAATGCAGCTTATTTAGAGCTACAAAACATATGTCTGGGTTAATTTATTTTCTGTTTCTAGACACTTTATGTTGGTTTTGTATTCTTTAATATACTATTGAAACAAGGAGTTTCCAAAAGTTTCTATACTAATCTAAGCTGCAAAGAGCTGAGCAGAGCTGTGCGAGAGTGAGAAAAACTACCTGGTTTCATAGTAAGACATTGTGACTACTAAATAAGAAGTTTCTTGTTTATACACAGAGTAGCTATATGATTGATTTAAATAAGCATTTGCACAGCAACTAGCTGTTCTTATTTATCTCTACTTTTAAAAGAGTTCTAAAATTTAACATGCGTAATATTAAAAAAACAATTTCTGTAAAAGGCATTTTTAAATTTTTTTATTGTTTAATTATTTATTCTTATGAATTAATTTGTTTTTTGCTGATAAAATTTTCATTAATGATTCCTTTTCAAAAAACGTTATTCGTTTAGTTTGATTGATCTAGTTTGAGAGAAGCAACAATGTTGTTAAGTAAGCCAACCTTCTTTTAACCCTTCAAATTTTATTTTTTTGTTAGTATGGCCCTCTCTTTAACTCTTAGAAAGAAGCTCCTTGTAACATCAAAATACTAAGTAAGAAGTTTCTTATGGATACACAGAGCTATATGATGGATTTAAATAAGCACTTGTGCATTAACTAGCTGTTCTCATTTATCTCTATTTTTAAAAGAGTTCTAGAATTTAACATTCGTAATATTAAAAAAAAAAACTTTCTGGAAAAGGCATTTTTAAATTTTTTTTATTGTTTAATTATTTATTCTTACGTATTAATTAATTAATTTTTTCTGGTAAAATTATCCTTTATGATTCCTTTTCAAAAAACGTTATTCGTTTAGTTTGATTGATCAAGTTTGAGAGAAGCAATAATGTTGTTAAGTAAGCCAAACTTTACTTCCCCCTTCAGTTTTTATTTTTCCTTTAGTATAACCCTCTCTTTATCTCTTAGAAAGAAGCTCCTTGTAACATCAAAATACTAGGTAAGAAGTTTCTTGTGGAGACACAGAGCTATATGATGGATTTAAATAAGCATTTGCACATTAACTATCTGTTCTTATTTGTCTCTATTTTTAAAAGAGTTCTAGAATTTAACATTCATAATATTAAAAAAAACACTTTCTGGAAAAGGCAATTTTAAATTTTTTTATTGTTTAATTATTTATTCTTATGTATTAATTAATTAATTTTTACTGGTTAAAATTATCATTTATGATTCCTTTTCAAAAAAAGTTCTCGATTAATCTGATTGATCAAGTGTGAGAGAAGCAACAAGGTTGTTAGGTAATCCAACCTTTTTTTTACCCTTCAAATTTTATTTTTCTGTTAATATAACCCTCTCTTTAAATCTTAGAAAGAAGCTCCTTGTAACATCAAAATACTATATATTCCCCTTGACTTAATTACAGATTCGCACATAATCGCAGTTAGATTTTTGTATTTATTACTATTTTCAAGAAGAATTCTTGTATATTTAACCTTCATAATATGAAAAAACAGTATCTATGTAACTCAGTTTTTATTATTTGAACGAATGAGCAAACATATAAAACTGCATATAATGGAATGCACTGCTAAAATTTTCATTAGTGCGTCGTGAAAAGAACCTTATTGGTTATTTTTTTATTTATTTGAAGAAAATTTGTGAATGAAATTCTTGCGTAACATGTACAAAGAGAGAGTAGAATTATGAATGTTATACGAAAGAACAAATAAGAAACACGTGAGATTCTAACATTTTCAAAATGATGAAAGCCGCCTATCTCATTTCATTATTTAGTTAACTCATTTTTTTTTATTTCACTTAATTTCGGGCTTCATATTTATTTTTATTAGATTTGACTCCTTTGTCAAAAATTTTCGCATTCGTTACTCGAGAAAAAGATGTTGCATTTTAAGAAAGAGCGTAATGTTTCTTTTTTATCAGTGAGATATTATTGGAGCAAAATTTATATTTTTCTATTTGATGATGTTTCTTCGCATAAAAATGAATTAGTAAAGAAGTGAATTCAGACTGTATATAAGGAAAGTCCGTGAAAAATAGACTACCTTCTTAAGTACCGCTATATTTTAAATTATGTATGGTAGTATTGATAAAATATTGTAGCATAATATTCTAGAAGCATATAATATCATTATACATCATTACAGATAAGAAATATATATTATAAGATCTATTAATAATTAACAAATTAATATGTATGTAGGGCATGTGTCCCCACCTCTATTGGTACATGGTGAAAGCTGTTTGGGAAAAATAGCCCTACTTAAGGCTACAGTAAACTTTCAGCTGGGCTAAATTGTACAAAAATTTTATTTATACCTCATTAAACTAAGGAATATTTCTATGAATAAGAATAAATAAATGCGTTTAATATCCATCACCTTATAATTAACATCCTTATTATAAAAGACAATTCTATTATTACTGAAATCCACTTTAAACAGGTTTTTAACCAAAAATGTTTAAACTTTATAAGATTTCAAATTCTCCAGGTACAGTTATTAACCGCCCTATAACTTTAAAAATTCACGCTTATAGAGTATGAAATAAAAGTAACTTACAGTTAATATATTTTGCCTTACCAAAATCTATCTTTTGACATTAAAATAATTACGATACACATTTTGTGCAGAAAAATTTACAATTTAACTACTATTATTTTTAACTACATTTCAACCGAATGATTTGGATAGCATCTAACATTCATTGTAAGAGTAACAGGTATTTTACGAGTAAAAATGTATTTATTATAAGTAAAAGGAGTGTGTATGAAAAATCTTTAATAATCCTTCTTCCTTTTGAAACATTTAAAAGTAAATGTATTTAAAAATTAGTAAGATTTTACCTTGAAATTAAGAACTATTGAAACAAAAAGTTTAAATTAATTATGTTGCTAACAACATATTAAATTTTCATGCAGATGACTTAAAATCAAAATATATTAATTTTAACTGCTACTGTCCCCTTAAAGTTGGAACAATAATGGAGAAATCCACTTTTAACAAGCATTAATTCAGTAGTATGTTACTAAATTTTATCTTTTACACAGTACATTTTACTCTGTGTTTAGACAAGAGATAAACAATACTGCTTTCCAACAAGTGCTGGTCATTTCAGGCGTTAATGTTTAAAGGTTTTACCCTTAAGTATTCATTTGGGATGCTTTAATTATATATATATATATATATATATATATATATATATATATATATATATATATATATATATATATATATATATATATATATATATATATATATATATATATATATATATATATATATATATATATATATATATATATATATATATATATATATATATATATATATATATATATATATATATATATATATATATATATATATATATATATATATATATATATATATATATATATATATATATATATATATACATATATACATATATATATACATATATATATATATATATATATATATATATATATATATATATATATATATATATATATATATATATATATATATATATATATATATATATATATGTTTTTAAAAATATAAAGTTTAATAAAATCGTGTTGCTAAAGAGTAGTTTTTAATTACAGTTTTATAGCATTATTAATATATTGATAACTAAATGAAAATATTAATATATTAATTACAGTTTAACTACGGTATTTATTGATTTTTTTTAATATTTTTTTAAAAAACCTCGCAACTTAGCGCTTTTCTCAATACATCTTGCATTATGAAGACACACCGGAAAGCGTATTTTAATATTTTTTTTCAATAAGTTTGATGCAGAAGTCATTTCCTGAATAAAATTCATGTTTTGCAAACATGATTACAGTACAAAAAAAGTTAAAAAAAAATATTTTATGCTTTTCTAAGCTAGGAAATATTTCAAAATCAATATTCCTTAGTATTGTGTTTCATAATAAGGTGGTTGTTCGCGGACTTGGTTATGTCTCGAAAAACTTCCCGACACGGTGAATACATTTTCTTTCATATTTCTCACTATCGTGTAAATACATCTAGCATTATGAAAACACACTGAAATTCGTATTTTAATATTTTTTTTCAATATCTTTGATGTAAAAGTCATTTCCTGAATAAAAACCATGTTTCGGAAACATGATTACAGTACAAAAAATGTAAAAAAATATTTAATTCTTTTCTAAGCTAGGAAATATTTTAAAATCAATATTCTTTAATATTGTGTTTCATAATAAGGTAATTGTTCGTGGACTTGGTTATCTCTTGAAAAACTTCCCGATACCTTGTCGAGAGGAAGCATTTTACAAAATCCTAACTTAGCAATCAAATGCTTAGCAAATAACTTCAAAAATTAAAAATAATACTTAAAAAATATGTAGACGCATGTTATAAAATATATTTGCTTCATTCTTCTCACTAGATTGTAAAGCTTTACTGTGGATTCCTGAAAACAACCTCATAGAGTGGCTTTCATATAATTTATTAGGTACATCAAAAATATATAAATTATTCGAGTGGAATTTTTCTGTAATAAAAGCTGACTCAAAACATGTTAGAAGAGTGAAAATCGGTATTTTGATTTGAATAACTTTTAGTCGTGTCCTTTAAATTGTATATATATTATATATAAATATTATTGAAATGTATTCATTAGAATTTCCTATAATAACCTATATTTTTTTTAAAAACAAATTTTCTCAAAAAATTTTATTTCTCTGAATGGCTTTATAAATGTCTTTTTAATCGGAGTTTTCGATACAAATTTTAATAATCTAAACATTCCTTCAACATAAGCACATATCGTGATGCAAGCCTTTACATTTGCTTGTACATTGATCTTTATGAATATTTCAGGTATAACGTTGTTGGTACATTAACATAAATTTTAGAAATATTTATATGATAAAAAAGTACGTTAACTATCTGGTTGAATAGAATCTATACATTCACCCATGATTCTTCCAAATACTCCCATAGAAAATCTCCATCGAAAATATATGTAATATTTTGGGTAGAAATTTTTCTTAGTTCATTTTTAAAACCAATGCATATTGAGGTAGTGAAAATGGGTATTTTATATCGATATTAATTGTCAAAATGCTCGATTGATTTGAGATCTGAAATTCGGGAGCAATTAACAATATATACCTATAACAATATAAACTATAACAATTCTTTTAGACGTACTTCAAATCTTTCAATACATAATAGAAGTAAATATATTGAACTATTATATATTTGTTATATATTTAGGAAATATATTCATAACAAATAATTTGATTATGGTGGAATTGTACATTTTCCCTATCTTTTTGCTGAGAATCACTTGTATTTTTTTTCAATTTCGGAAAATTTTCTTTTCGTTAATGCTATTTAAGATTTTAATACCGTATTTTAATAGATAAGAGTATTTTTCCACTAAATATTTTTGTTTAAAATGGGCCTAAAATACGTTCATATACTACAAAGATGACATATTCTATAGAGCTTCTTTTTAAACTATTACCTTACTGATCAGAAACTTTGCTCATATATAAATTAAAGAACGAAATATCAAAATCAGTCAAACATATTTGAAGTTAATATTTAAGGTATTGTTTGCTTTTATTTTTTTATTTTCTACTAATCCCGATAAATATTTATTTATCATACATTTGAAACATACTTGGTTATTAAATTTTTGATTCAATTAATTTTAAAAAAAATATCTCTATATTAAATTTGTTAAGAAATATTCAGAATTTTCTTAATTTAAATGGACGTAACTGAAAGTAAGACTTAAAATAGATATACTGATTTATTTTAATGTATAAGAGTGTTTGGGAAGGTGTAGTTAAAACCTATGAAAACTAAGTTGTAAGAGTTATTCTAAAATTTAAAAATGGAAATATTATCTGATTAAAAACACTAATGTGACTCCTTGTCTTATACTTCATTATATATGTCCACAGAGTTTTATTTCTGAGTTAGAAATTTAGTTAAATGATTAATAACATCCACTATTCCTTTAATATTTGACTTTTTATAACGCACGAGTTGTACTTTAAGTTTATTTTCTAATACGTCAGTTACACCTGAGCTGACTAACAGCAAAACACCGAAAAAATCTGCATCCAAATTCGGTAATTTGCGACTTACACCACGTAGTCTAAGATCGATTCGTATGCAAATGAATGACTAAAGCCTCACTTTTGGCGACAGTGGGAAAGAGAAGGGAAACGAAAAAGTTATTTCATTCTAGAAAGTTTTTTTTATTTAAAAAAAGACAAGATGACAAAGACAAAAACTGCATATTTCCCTCAGCCTTCCGTTTTTAAACATACATGGGGGAAAAAGAAGTAAAATAATACAAATAAAACAAAGTCTAACAAATGAGTATAAAACTAAGAGCAAAAAAAAAAATCTCATT
Organism: Pardosa pseudoannulata; assembly: GCA_032207245.1. Classification (NCBI taxonomy): domain Eukaryota; kingdom Metazoa; phylum Arthropoda; class Arachnida; order Araneae; family Lycosidae; genus Pardosa; species Pardosa pseudoannulata. Next base: position 70,549,481 of record CM063502.1, on the reverse strand, counting down.
TTTAAGGATTGAGTTTTGACTGCTTACTTGAACACAACACTTGCTAAAAATATTCGTACAAAATGACATCCCCTGAAAATGCATATGTGCTCCTACATAGGCAGCGGAAGATACGCCTCGAAACCATGCATATATTTGCTCGCCAAGAAGAAAAATTCTGATGCTCGTCTAGAACACATTTCAATTTGTTTATTCTTTCCTCATCTTTCCCTACGGCAACTCATATGAAAGTAGGTTAGTCTGTAGTACATGTGTAGGAGTTATTTCGGCTGCTTAAATATTGTCTGTATGTTATTGTGAATTCTTCGGCAGTAAATCAGTAATGGAAAAAGATTTACGCATTGCAAAACTATATTGGGTAAATACGCTTACATAATTTCTGTGTATTTTATAGAAATTCATACAGAAATATCAAAAATATACACAATAACATTTTCTTAAGAAGTTCGGCTTTAAGAAGTTTTATTTCTGTAGCTCCAGTTTTTTTCATATACCTATGTTAAAAAAAAATCCCCATTTAAGAGATTTTGATTTCAAATATTCCCCCACTTAAAAATTATTATTACAGCGACAGCTACATCTCCATTTGATTTAAATCTTTAACTAATCTTTTGCCAAAGATAGAAAATATATATTTTAGAAGAATTAAATGGTTATAGAGAATAACAATAAATATAATATATTCATTAACAATTATTCGGAATAAGAAATTAGTAAGACACTCTGTAAGACATACCAAGAGCAGCATTTTGTAAGTAATGTCAGATCTTTATGTTCCCGAACCCGAAACTGGGATGAGTTAATAAAATATGACAGTAAATCTGCTGTAAAGTAATCAAGTACGTTGTCTTGGTAATTTAAAAAAAGTAGAAATGAAAATTAATATAATGATTTTTATTTCTAATTTCCTTCTCTGGGCCTAATCATTCCCTTGAAGTTAAAACCATTTAATTTATTCTTGGTTAAAAGTTAATAATTTAGAATTTTATGAAAATGTACATTGTAGATTAAACTATTAAATCATTATTTAATTAACCCCTTGACATACAAATAAAATGTGCATCGACTCATCCGAAGGAAATCATATAATTTGGCTTGCCTGGCGCACCAGGGATCACTCAAGTATTCCACATTATAAACACTTTGATGACCATTTTCAGCCGCATTCTCATCACTAGAATAGCTTAATGTACTTTCATCTTCACTCTCATATAATGCATCCAACCCAGACATTTGGAAGGACTACTTCTGAATTTTACTTTACTCAAATATGTACTTTGACGATCGAGGGGCAAGACCACTGCTATGCTGATTACCGTACATTTATGCGATACCTTTCGTTTATTTGCTTGTTAATAGATTTTGTTTATCAGTGCTGTTGTGGGGGAGGGGTGTGGGATTCACCTATAAGAATCTGAACAAAATACCATCGATGCACGACTGAAACACAGAAAGAATCCAATAATCCGGCGTTCACCGAAGATAGTGCTTGACGACCGAGAGTCGTCAAAGTCTACAACGGCACATGAAATGCTATCCTGATTACCGCACTCATTCCGATCCATTTCGTTTATTTGCTTGTTGATACGATTTTGTTTATCGGTGCTTTTGTGGAGGAGGGGGTGGGGGATGCACCAGTAAGAATCTGAACAAAATACCATCGATGCACGACCGAAACACGGAAAGAATCCAATAATCCGGCATTCGCCGAAGATAGGGCTTGACGAGTGAGAGTCGTCAAAGTCTACAACGGCACATGAAATGCGCTACGAGTCAGAGCCGTCATTGTATGTCAAGGGGTTAAAAATAGCACCATATTCCTATAAGAATACATTTAGGAGTGAAAAAGTAATTACTACTCCAATTTATATTTAATTATTTGTATGGGGCAGTTTTTCAGGTTCTAGTTTGCTAGAAAACGTCTTAAACGAACTAAACTGTATGAAGATCCTATATACATTAGTCATATAAAAGGTGTAATTGTATATTCCTAAAATTTAAAATCTAAAAAATGTTCACATAATATTAAAAAAAAACATTCAAAAGAATAAATTTAAAACATCTTATGAAAAAGTTGGTTACAATCTTGACAATGGTTCAACGTATATGTGTGAAAGGTGCACTTGAAGTTAAAAACATATAAAAATGACTAGTAACGTTCACCATACATTAAATACCAGACAATTTATTACCCACAGATGTTTTACTTAAAGAAAATTTTATTTTCTTATCCATCTGGAACACCTTAGCTAAGCAGCAACAATAGTCGGAAAAAATCTGCATCCAAATTCGGTAATTTGCAACATCCACCACGTACACTAAGATCGATTCGTATGCAAATGAACGACTAAAGCCTCACCTCTAGCGACAGAGGGAAGACAAAGGAAACGAAAAAGTTATTTCACTCTAGGAAAGTTTTTTTTTTTTTAAATGCCAGTTGACAAAGACAAAAACGCCATATTTCCCTCTGTCTTCCACCTTTATATATGTATGCAGGAAAAAAGTTAGAAGAATATAAATAAAATAAAATCTAACAAATGAATATAAAAATAACAGCAAAAAAAATCTCATTTTGGGGGATTGAGTTTTGACTGCTTTTTTGAACGCAAATCTTGCTAGAATATTCTCTCAAAATGACGTCCCTTCCAAATGCGTGTGTGCTGCTTCTATATAGGCAGCGAAATATATGTCTGAAAACCATGCATATATTTGCTCGCCAGGAAGAAAAGTTTTGATGCTCGTCTAGAACGCATTTCACTTTGTTTATTCTTTACTCCTCTTCGCTTACAGCAACTCATATGAGAGTAGGTTAGTCTGTAGTACATATTCAGAAGTTATTTCGACTACTTAAATATTGTGCCTATGTTATTGTGACTTTTTCTGTAATCAGTACTATAAAGGACACTCCACAGGGCGAAACTATATCGTGCATACATGCTTTCATCGTGCCTGTTTACTGATATATAAATTCACACAGAAACATGCAAAATTATAAAGACTATAAGAATGGATTTGGTTAATTGTTCGTGAACATTAAATATTAAGATAATATATTAGCGATAGTTTCATGTAAGTATGATTACATATTCCATGTATATTATTACGGAAGTTTTCACTCAGACACGTCCAAAAATAGACTACAATATTTTATAGATTTTATAGACTTTCATAATAGAATGGTTAGCATAAATGTTTCTGTATATTTCGTATATCATATTCACTGAATATAACAAACTTACGAATAAACATAAAAACACTCAACAGCCATTACATTATAACCACTCTGATAATAACATGTAAGACTACCTTTAATCTTCAAAACCACCATCAACCCCATGCTATTGACTTTACAAGGTGATGATGGGTAGTGTGAAGTAACTGGTACTAAACGCTTTTTAACTGGCCCTGCGATTCTTCACGCTGCGAGGGGAAAGCGTGGCAGCACGAATTTGGTTTTCCACAAATGATCCATTGAACCACAAATGATCCACAAATGATGGTGGGACCACAAATGATCTATTGCATTAATTACAGTTGAATTTGGAGGTCAAGATAAGACTTGAAAGTCATTGGAATGTTCCTCGAACTACTTCCTGATCGACCCTTATGACATGGTACATTATCTTGTTGGTAAACACTATCCCCGCAGGAAATACTGTTGCCGTGAAAGGGTGAATCTGGTCTACAACGATGTTCACTTTTCGTACAGGCGTCAAGTATTGTTCTACAGTGATCATAGGTCCTAATGTGCTCCATAAAAACATTGCTCCATGAAACATTACGTTCAACAGTGCCCCCAGGAACAAGGGTTTCTTTTGGAAATCGGCGTATTCACACCTACCTGTAGAAGTGAAAACATGATTTGTCGGATCGTACAACTTTTTCCATTCTTTTAATGTCAAACTCTGATATTTCTGGATCTATTACAGAGACATCTGGCGATGACATGTCGTTGTGCAGGGACACGCCACGTTTCGGCCTCCGTAGGGCCATATGTAAATATGTACGCTTCCCAGTGTGTTGAGAAACTATATGTCGATACTGTCGTAGCTAGTAGCGATTTCAGCTGTTGTAGATCTTAGGTCATGGAGAACAATAATTAGCTACCTCTGCTTTCCTCTAGAATTAATGTTCCTTGGATCACACACCGCTGGCCGGTGCCTAGTCGTTTCATCCTACATTCACCACTTTCGATATGTGCTCACAATAACTGTTCTTGAACAGCCGACGAAACACGCCGTTTCTGGTATTGATGTTCTCAGTCGCCGAGCCGTAACAGTGAAATCCGTTAAATCGGCTGCTTTTCCCTTTATGTCGCTAATCGCTCTATGTTTGAAAACAATATATAATTTTTATACTCCACTTTATATACTCCAACATAGGCCACACAAATGCAATTTTTTTTCCTGGATGAGCCGATTGTTATAAATTTAGGGTGGTCATAATGTAATAGATCTCCAGTATATGTGAGTGATTGTGGGTGAATTAAACATTAAAACAATCTATTAGAAATAGATAATTTATTGACATTAAAATTTGAGAGTATATAAAATTCCTATTTTTTTTTTCAAGTAAAGGTTGTACATCCTTGAAACAGTTGTGTTAATCTAGCTATCATATGATAATCATATATTTGCAACTGAAAATGTCTGGATCTGTGTATAAAATATTTCAGGTATTTTCAAAGCTATTTCATAAAAGCGAGCAGATATATGTATGCTTTAAATGAAAAAGACATTTTGAAAGAAATTAAGAGGTCTTATATCTTCTAAGAAAATCTTAGTGAATGCTGGAAGTGTAATTTCTTCGGTAGATCATAAGAATTTATATATATAAAAATATACAAAAATTTGTGGAGGATCCGAGACCCATTATTTGAACATTTATAAAATCTTAAAATAATTCATCTTAAGGGGGCATATTACCTGAAAACTACTTTATAAATAGTCCCTTCATAAATAGATATTATTTTTAACTTTTGTTCTCTATTTTTATTTAATTAGTTTTTATGTATCAACTTTGTTTCTAGCAAATAAGAATTTTTTATGTAGCGTGAAAATGGAGAGCTAGTTTTAAAATTTTTCAATTTTTCTCACACACTGTGAGCAGGTTTACAAGATAGTCAACACAAAGTGAGTTTTAAAGCCAGATTTCAGCCAGTTTTGGACGGTTAGGTAATTATAGTATTTTGAAGCTAAATGAGAAATTCTTGTGTATTGTGGTTATTTATTGCAAGATTGATTTGCATAAAACGGCTGAATCTCACGCATGTCAGTGCCCCCTACCAACAGCTTTTAAAACCTTTTTTTCATTTTCCTTTTGAACAACATCCACCTTATTTTTTACTCCTTTCGTGCAAACCGCACATCCTTATCTCTATTCCGTTCGTTCTTATACATTATTGAAGTTTTAACAGGATTTTGGCTCACCACCTATATCAAACGTAATACAGTCGAACTCTCCTATAACAAACACAAAATGACCCGATATTTGCTCGTTATAAATGAGTCCTCTTAAAAAGGGGTTTCATAAAAAATTATAAAAAATCATACATACTTACTATACTACAATTTTTGTTTCGGTACAGTACAAAAAAGGTTGGTTAATTTTCTTCGAACTGCCTTAATGTCTGTTTTTTTGTGTTATTGTTCTTCAGAGCGAACTGATGACTTAAAAAACATCGTTATACGCATCAATCATCAATCATCAATCAAATGAATCATTTTGGCTTCGCAGAAAGTTGGAAGTTTTTCCCCTTCAAAAAACAATCAGTGTGTTGGGGGTGATTCAGCTTAAAATTCTTCACATTCGTCACAATCATCGTTGTTTTCCTCTGCTTTAGCTTGAATTTCAGCCACAATATCCTCTTGAGATGAGCTGGAGAGATAGAAGTAAAAACAAATTTATGAATTAGAAGAATATTGCTCTCTTAAGCAGGTGTTTGATAGGTAAAAACGAGTTACACACCATAGACTTTAACATTGCAACAACCAAGTATTTTCGATTCTCTTGTAAATTCAGTTTTGTTTGAAGCCAGGTAAAACATGTAATAATAATAATACTTTGCTGTTTAATTTATAAAAGAACGTACAATCAAAATTGATTAAATGAAAACTAATGTAGTTTTAATGACCTTTTTTTAATTGCAGATATTCTTGATTCTACATCATCTATTGTCCTTTTACTACTGACTGAGTATTTTCGTTTATTTTTAGAATAATTTATTTTGTGACGTGAGATAATTTTTGTAAGTTTCACTAATTTCGAATAAATAGTTTACACATAATCCGCTTTCCTCATTATATTACATATTTTGAACACTCTTTTAGTTTATGATTAGCGTTGCTGAATATCCTAATTTCAGTATGCTGTGTATTTCTACTACATCTAAAGAATTGTTTATAATGTTTGTATGATTTAGAAATATTTCTCTAAAAATCAGCTTTAATTAAAACTTTGTTATTAGAAAATTAAAAATTCATTGAGTTATATTTTTAAAATATACATAAAAAACATTTTCTAGTATGTATAAATTTAAAATCGATAACTTTCCTGTGAATATCCCAAATGTAGCCAGTGAAAGATTAATTACAGATTTTCAATAAGGATAAATTAGGGAACGCGAATTCTTAATGAGAAAGCATTCGTTCATTCAAAGGAAATTATTTATATAAAAACCTTCTTAGTTTTTCATTTTAAATAAATTGTTTTGTCTGTATATTTTCAGTAAATTAGTCTGGGCATATTCAACAAACAACGTTGAAGAAATTTTATAAATACCCTTCAAAGAAATTACAGTTTAAAAGGATGGGAGAAAAATATTTCCAAAATTTGTTTCGTAGTGGGGTTTTTTTTTCCAAAGAAAACAATATTACTCCAAAAACTTTATTAAAGATTTCTTTAAAAAATGGTTTTATTTTTGTTATTGGAAGCACATTTGCTTTGAATATTGCATAGAAGAAATTTATCTGCATGAAAATTATGTTGAATTATTTAAATAAAGTTCAAGGGAACTTTTTTAATATTAATTTAAAACTCGTGAAACAAATATGAGATACTTTATTTTATCAGGATTATAAAGTTTTGAAAAAATATGTGTTGACATCAAAGCAAGTGGTGTCAGTTATTATGCAAAATCAAATAAATGTAAAGCAACTGTGCAAATTGTAAAAAAATATTGCAAAACAGTAGTTAGTAAGCAACAAAATATGAACAAAAAAGTACCCCTTATCATTTATAAACAACATCAAGATTTAGAAATTTAAATGCGTTCCCAGTTATTCAGTTTTTAATTTCGGATTTATTTGTCCAATTTTTTTCATAGCATATAACTGCTAGATGCAATATTAATTGCATCTATCTTTAAACCAACTCATTCTGAAATCAAAATTTGTTGATTTGCAAAGTGATATTATTTAGTTATTATACACAATTATTAACCTTGCATAGTATACCTCTATAGTTTTAAATCTTGTTGTAAAATTTTCTAAAACCCGATCATATAATAGTGTATCTATCTCGACAATACTTGAATAATGAAATTACATCTTTCTAGATAAATTAATTCATTTTAATAAACATTGATTTTCTAACCTTTATTATCATCTTTCTTGACTCTTTTACAAATGTTTAGGAATCTGAGTGATAAAGTTCTCAGCCTTTCTGCTTGCGAATTGTAATCAATTCCATACAAATAAAAGTATTTTTTCAAGAAAGGCTTTTTGCATTTTATTGTTGTTGTATATGTCATAACAATAGATACTGGGTTATACGTACTTATGTTCTTGATCTTTTTCTTTTCATTTGTTTTGTTTTAAACACTACGATCCATTTTTAGCTACCTGAGGTGCAGTTAGTTCAAGAGATACTTTGTGTAAAGTCGAATTTCATGAGTTACAAAAATTTATGTCAGTAATAGTATTTTAGCCTCGAAGTCAAGTATCGAAATGTAGTGCCTTAAAGAGGCAGCCATCTTCCAGAGCGTCACACTGTTAGAAAATTATTATAAATTTGCAAGGTATTAAATATACCAGTATTAATAAACTAAGACACTGATATCAAAAAGGAGGAAATTTAAAATATGAATATAAATTAGCTTCAAAGAAACTAAATTTCTGGCCTTGTAACAGACAGCTGAAGAAAGAATAAGTTGATATACCATGTAGTTTACTTTTAACTTATGTTAACAGAGCCCAGTTTTGGGGATAAATTGTAGTTAAAGAAGCCTGATTTCTTGTTATGTTGTAATGTTGTTTAATGTAATTATTTTAGTGTTATATATTTTCGGTTTTCGGACATAAAATATTAATTTTATGAACATTTTGTTCTTTGATCATTAATCTTAATACCTCCAAAAGGTTTCTTTTTGTATGTAGTGTAAAATTTAGTTTTGGGTAATTACACCCCTTTCAATATCAATGCATCAATTATCTCAAATAAATAAACTTTTGCTTATTTTCCTTTAACCCATTAAAGTTCACTATTGAAAATTCTTAGAGATTTGACGGAATTCGGTTAATAATGTAATCTATGAACCTTATATAAGTGAAATATGTCAAAAATATTTTAATTTCTATCGGAAGGGTTTTTTCGGGAAGTAGGGGTGGAGGGTGTTTAACTGGGAAATTATATATACCCTTGTAGAGCATGAAAATAATGCATTCTTAAAATTTTAATTATAGTGGAAGAACATTGAATAATTAGCATTGAAAGGATGTAATAGATAAATAGCTAGAGAATGTATAAGTAATGTTTTAGGTAGGTAAATTTATTTGCTGACATGAAGGAAAAAAGGAAATTCCTGGTATTTTCCCCTCAACGGAAATTTAAACGGGGATATTTCAAAGAGAAAAATAAATTGTGTGTATTTCTACCACTTACTAGTAGCGTAAAGTGTCAAATGCATACGAAAAAATCCTTAATATATTTTTTAGAAGAAAAGAAAATATACTTTAACAGATGGTTTCACTGCGAAACCACTGCTCTATAAAGGGTTAACAGTTTTATATATCCCTGTGTCGTAAAACACATGAAACATTCGGCAACGTAAAACCGCAGGTAGCTTGGGAGTAGCTCCTTACTCCACACCCTGTAGGAAGCTAAAAATTTTCTGTATTAATATAAAATCGAGTTAGTTTCCCCCTTTTACGCTCTCTTCCAAAATATAGCTTCTGGTAAAAATTAGAGCAGTGATAAGCATCTAGAATTTCATGCCAAAATTTTATTCATTAACTTAAAATTCTTCCCTGATTCCATGTCATCACACTTAAATTGTGTCGGCAAACGTTAACGCCAGAGATAATGCTTTTTTTTAACTGCTCTTTCATAAGCTTTATCTGTCTCTTTTAAACTCTAGCATATGGCATGTTTCCCATGTTTCCATGGATTAGTTTGAAAATTCCTCTAAATGTATCACCAGACACTATGAAAGTTAAATTTTGTCGCCAGAATATTTTAATAAGGGTAAACGCTAGGTTTGTAAAGCTTTTATGGGAGCTGTCTCGTTGAAATATTTTTAAAAGGAAATATCATTTCATTGACTATAAACATTTAGCATATCCTTGCAATATCGGTAAAATATATAATCCCTAGGCATGGTGCTCAAAACTGCGGATAACTTTAAAATTTGTTCAGAAATAAAAATTCTTTCTGCTTTCGTGTGATAATTTATAGTACCTCTTAACATTGCGTAAATTAGTATGTACAGTTACGCTTTTTCACATACATTTCCATTCAACTGGCTCACGTCCCAAAATTTCCATAAAACAGTCATTGTAATTTGTCTAATTCATACATAATTGACGATTATTTAAAGAGTGAAATTATATGAACTAGGTTTATATAAGTTTATTATGAATATAAAAATTTTAAATGATATGATATAACTTGAGTTGTTAAAAATACTGTTAGGGGAGAGCGTATGCTATTAATGAAGCAGTACAGCTTATAAATCTATGTGATCAGCAGTCCTAATATTAGACAACAGGTAGTTAAAAATGATGTTATATCAGCAAGGCTGTTAATATAAGATCTAACCTGTATCATACAGCGACTAAAAAAGTGAAGGGTAGTGCTAAATTCAAACTGTTGAAATTGTACCATGTATAACATTTCATCATTTTAAATAATAGACAGACACGAACCTGTAAATAGCGGTGAAATATCTATAACAATGTAACATTAAATGTAGGTGAAAAAATCCAATATTTGACAGGCAGAGCCAAACGAAGAGGAATGAACAAACCAAAAAAAAAAAAAAATATCGGAAAATTATTTGATAATAGGGTGCACAAATAGAAGTATGTGTAGTTTCATATAACACGTTAAAATTTAAATAAATTAATTAAATGTTAATAAAATTAGTTAAAAATCAAAATTATTCAAAACAGCTTATTCTTTGTTTTCCCCTTGCTATGAACACAATTTCAGGCTATGGCCTTGTTTTTGTCTTTATATACATATAGAAATCGCGTACACAGATTTACCTTGGATGAGAACTTTCTTAAATATTTAAACCATTAACTGCTAAAACATATCTGTTGAATCGATTATTGATGACTCTTAAATGTAAGTAAATAGGACTCCTTAGATTAAAGAAAAAAAATTTAATTTAGCAATTCTATTATAATTTTATAACTACACTCCGTCACTTTCAGTGGAGAAACTGTAATTTTAAACACTATGAAAGTATGAGTAGACGATTTTTTACCATTATATGCAATAAATAAAGTGATGTTTTGTAACACATATAATTTATAGTCCGAATTTATCGTCGTGGTTTATGTACTGGTTCAAAAATCAAATTCATATACAAGGTCGAAAAATCATAAAATCTCGACCTGAATCAAAAAATAAATAAATGTACTTTCTTTTGTACTTTTGCTGTTATTTATTACTGTATGTTTGTTTACACGGTTTGTAGCTCATCTACCTTCACTAAAAAGGAACAATTGTTCCGAAAAAATAAAAAAAATTCCTGCATTGTATTTTATTTACTCTCTTCAAATAAGCTCGTTGAACTTTAAAGGAATAATGTATATTACAAAATATGTCTATAAACTGTAAGCTTTAAAATAAAAAAAATCTGTAATGATAAACTAATGTATAAGTAAATTAATCACGTTTTTTTTTCTTAAAAGGAATTTATTTTTACGTAAAATATTTTTTAGGAATATTCTGTTAATTATACTTTTTTCTTTCTGCTTCTTTCTACTAAATTTTTCATGCTGATTCCTTCAAAAAGATTTCTAATATTTATTAAAGTAATCTGACAATTCGTTTTAATTTTTGAATTTATTTAGATTATTAAAACTAAATTTAAGTTTAGGAAGCCTAAATTCTTCATGAATGCTATATCAATGTATAAAAAATAATTCCCATCAATTAACTGTTCAATCACTCCATAATACTGGAGTACGCTCAAAAGATAGTTTATGAAATAATAAAGGAAAAATAAAAAAAAAATTGAAAATTAGTTTTCAATAAAAAAATTTTAAATAAAGAAAACACTTTTACAAAAACAATTTTTTTTAATGCTCCATACTTTTAAAGTGATTTTTTTAGTTATACTGAAGTGTATATGTTTATAAAATTTCAAAACTTTAAATAATTATTTTCTAAAAACCTCTTTTAAAGCGTCAACATAAAATGTCTCATCATAGTAAATTCTGAAAAAATTAATATTGACGAGAATTCAAAAATAACCATAATTTTATTAAAACATTTTTCCATTAATGTCATGTTTAAAATTTAATCATTATCACTTCAAACTTTTAAGCAGGATCTGCGCAAAATCTAATCCTCGATGATTAAAGTTAATATTTATAATGCATTTTATTTGTAGCGGAATAAAAGTTTGACAGCTTATTTATAAATTGAAATAGGACACACTAATTCATATTCCATCAAGATAATATTTTTAAACAAAACTGTTGCTTTTAAACCACTGAAAAGAAAAGGACGTAATAAAACCAAAAATGAGAAAAATTTCATTAAAAAATGGGTATTTTATTAAAGATTAGAAAATGAAGAAAATAGTTACAACATTACAAATGGAAATTACACCCGCCGAACAAGGATAGAAAAATTGCTGAAAGGAATAAAGCAAACTGTAAACAGTCAAAGATAAAAGCTCATAATGGTAGCGTTATAATAATATAAGCGTTAAAATTTTTGCTCCGAGGCATCGCATTAGTGAAACACACACACTATTATTATATCTCTTATCACTCCGATGAAAAATGATACAAATTGGCGAAAGCCAGGTTAGCTATCTTAATGGTTGAAAAGTCGTAAGTAGACAATCCCTACCGGAGGCTTGTTCATCTCGATTTCTAGCCGAATTTTTTGACAAAATTTTTATTTTTATGTTATTAACTGGGTAACCATTTTCCTCTACTTTCATTTTTCTTCTTACGTATGTAAAAAAATTCCTCTCTCCAATGATTTCATTCAGCTTCAAATCATTTAATACTATTTCAGAGAAAAACTTCATCAGCATGTTTCTTGTCGTGACCTAAAAAATAAATACAAATAAATACAAAAAATGAACATAAGTACAGTTAAAACGATATCAAATCATTCAGAGAAAGGTAACAATAAAAAATCACATTTAGTTCGTGAACTTCTGGGCATGAATTTCGCAGGTAATTTATATAATTTAATTTTTTCTTGAATAGTGTCACTCTTATCGATAATGATTTATTGATTGGGCAAGTAACATATGAACTGTGAAAGAGAACTGTGAAAGCTAAGGTAGCAAATAAAAGTAGCTTTTTTTCAAGCGTTTTTCCTTTTTATAGTGCAGTAAAATGCTTCCTATTTTCCCTATATGTGTAACATAATTCAAATTTTATACTCTTAATGTAGTTTTATTTTTGCATTAAGAAAACAAAAGTTATTTCTTCTACTTTGGTATATAAAACTATTGAATGTCCATTTAGTTTTCTCTGAAGAAAGCTTTTTTTCCTTCCTGTTTGAAAAAAAAAAACACTGATAAACTCTATATCGAACCACAGTAACACATAAAGTAATTTGTTCTACTTTTCATTTTATGTTTTTCAATTTTATCTCAACTAATTTTACTTTAGTATGATATCTATGAAAATTAAACTTCCACCTACTCACTATTTATACGGTTTTCAAAGCATTTAAATAGAATAGAAATCAATCTAAAATTGTAGATTCTCTATAAAATTTGAGTCCGTGTTCAATATGTTAGATATAGTAGTAGTGTTAGATATAGTAGTATAGATAGTAGTTCAATATGTTAGTATTCTCGGTTATCCAGAATGAATGGTGGATGGTAAATCCCAGATAACAAAAATTCGGATTAAAACATTATATATATGAAAGTGAAATATACAGCATTTAAAAAGTTTACTTTTACTGAACTAATCATTCCCGTATGACGTTTGCTGGGTCGGGTGAATAAGTAACTTACTGAACTAATTAGCCCCCAGTGTCACACCTTCTTTAGGTGTGTACGGGGTTTATGATCCCGGGGTACCCGAGTGATCTTTTCCTAGCATTTTTCCTGGTAGTCACGAGGTTACCTCTGTAGTGTATGCTCGTTATCGAGTTAGACCACATTGAAATCGGACCATGACGGGCCTCTCGTAGTCCAGAGGTGGCTTGTTAGCTATTTATGGATCACTTTTGAAGCACGATCATCAAAAGTTGCAGCTGCATGTCTTCGGATGGGTCAGAGTAAAACAAACTTACTGAACTAATTATCCACACCCATAAGGCTTTTACAGAACAATGATATTCAGGATGCTCTGGATATATTTTTCCGAGCTTAAGTAGACTCCAATGGCTGGAAACATGATTATAGCATGAAGGCATGTATCCATCCAGAATCTGCTGTTTAAAGCGCAATAGGTTACAAATTAAATAAACCACCACACATGTATGTATGTATATGTATATACATACATACATATATATATATATATATATATATATATATATATATATATATATATATATATATATATATATATATATATATATATATATATATATATATATATACATAAAGAGTATCCCAAAACGACCCGCATAAACTCTTCATAGCTAGATTCCTCGTCGGGCTGCCCAAAGAAGCTTTCCTGTACGATCCATAGTTTACTAAAATAATACGAAAAACAAAGTATGACATCACTGCAAGTGATAAAAAGAAACACTTTATTGGACATATCAACAACAGTTTTGCATATCTTTCCAGACAATAATGTTTAAAACGTTCGCCGAGCATATCTGCCTTCTTGCGCATATCTTTGTCATATATCTGTGTGTGTGTCTATACATATATACATATAATACATATATATACTTATGTATAATATATATATATATATATATATATATATATATATATATTTATGCAGATATACATATGCAGAGAGAATATCGGTAGAATAACTGTAGACATGACAGAAAATAAACCAAGATTTGATGATTGTTTCCTTATTATTGCTAGTTAGGCAATGACAATGACACTACATAGTCATAATTTTTTATTAAAATTGATTGATTTATAATGATTCATTAAGTAATTCATTAATGATTCATAATGACTCGATTGTGAAATTGCAATTATTTATTCAATTAAAAGCTTTTATTTTTTTAAATTCTGCTGTCCAAAATGAGCTACACATGTAAAGATTCAATTTTTAGGAACTATTTAATTTTGTTTCAAATGCAAAATGCAATTTAATTTTAAAAACGTATTTAAAATGCTTTCCTAAATGTGCTAACTTTTTAAGTTTTCTTAAATTGTTAGAATTATAAAATATGAACAAGCTGCTTAGATAAATATTATGAGTAATTTTGCAAGAATATTCTTGTTTCTGTTCCTTTTTCTTCGTTAATAAATGTAATTACAGAATTAATAAAGGATTTTTAAAACGGGCCGAATAATTATCTATTATTTCAATTCTTTTGTGTCGTAGTCTAAAAGAATACAATGAATTCAAAATTGTGAGATACATTTAATCAATAAGCATTTTTTGAGTTTTCTTAGTTCAAATTTTAAATCCTAGATAGTTTATTTTAGCAAGCATCAGTTAATTTTAATTAAGGCAATTTGTTTTGGTTAATTCACGATTATAAAATATATGTAACTGCAGAACGTGTGTTATTTCTTCTCTTTTAATATTATTTTTAGATGTTCAAACAATATAAACACTGTAAATTAAAAATTGTCATTTCTTAATACTTTTAAATTATAATTTGGAGGTATTTTTCGATATCTAAGTTTATATGCAAATATTTTTAACTCTTTTACTCTTTCACTCTTTGATACATTGTTTTCAAGATAAGACAGATAAATAGATTACACAGGTCACCAGTGCGTGGGTATTTAGAGCTGATTTTGTATGAATTCGATGCCTTGTGTTCAAATACAGCATTAGATTTTGCCTAGCAGCTAGTATTTCTGAGATTTACCATTTCGGTAAAACATACGTTATACTATTATAAGTTGAATCCATAAATCAAATAAAATAAACTAAACATGGAAGTACTCCATTAATATATTATAATATTATTTATATCTTATACAAATATATTAATTATTAATATATTTTTATATTATTAATATATTACACAAATAATATTGAGTTCAAAGATAGAGGGAAAAGCAATCGAGGAAATCAACTATACTCTGTCTCAAATATTTATTATAATGGTATGGCGGACCCCTGCTATGGCTCGGCGATGATGAATGTAGTATCCGCAGGGATCACCACATATATATATATATATATATATATATATATATATATATATATATATATATATATATATATATATATATATATATATATATATATATATATATATATATATATATATATATATATATATATCCATCCTCAGAAAGGATTTGTATGATGCAGTTAAAATAACACAACTAACTTCCAACGTACACATTTATTTAAGATTATATAAACAATAAACAAACAAACATCAGCACCCTCGATGCCTGTGTGCTACTGGCACACTGATTCTTATATACTCAGACAGCATACAGATATTTTGCATATTTACAATCGTGTGCTGCCTCAAATAAAATTACAATAATAAAATTTTACAAACGTGAATAAATATCAATTCATATTACCACATGTTAAGATACATTACAATACATTACAAAATACTTTATAAAGACTTAAAATATACAAAACACTGAGATACGGCATATGACGTCAATCATCGCCAAAATTGCGTAATCACCATAATGGTAAAAAATTAAGTTTTGTCTTATAGCAATAATAATATAGGATAAAAAATTTATTAATACAATTAAATATTTAATAATTTACCTAGAAACTAGTGTAAATGGGCTCGTATGCCTTCCATAATTGTATTTTATTAAGGTGAGACGAAGTTTAGTCACTGAACACTTCGGAAGCTTCTTTTTCGTGATTCTTGAATGTGTTTTGGTACAGTCCCTTTTTAAACTCCAGCAGTAATCAGCCATCATGTGCGTATCCTATCTTCCTTGATAGCTGACCTCCATAACTTTAATATCCTGGTGAAATATTTCACCTTGTTCCTCACTGGATGATTTGCACAACTTCTTCTACTTGAACTCATTTTATTTCTATTTATCGATACAAGTACAAAAATCTACAACATAGTACGTTTTAGGTTAACTTTATAACATCTCTTTCCTAAACTCAAATATTACACAAGACTAACTTCTATCTACCCTGCATGACGAAAAATCTCAAATTAAACTCAAAAAGTGTTTAATTTATTACTTAAAAATGGTTACTCAATTCAAAAAGGATTTCAACTGTAGTCGAAGGGTTGGCAGTCACTTACATTACGGAAGTTTAGCCTATCTGGTGGATTTTCCCGGAGCTATGAGGTTCACATTTCCTGCAGTATTGCAAAATAAAAAACGATTATCTAAAAAAAGTAGAACTGATCGAGAAAGACTGATTTCATATTTAAAATCAGCGTCCCAAGCATAGCTAAATAAAGTTTTAAAATCTTAGACACCAAAACAAATTTTTTTTTTATTCCTGTGTTATCTAGTGTTATCCTTTGAGTTAAGATCAAGTAAAGGTCAAGGAACATCATAAGGGTCTTGAATACTAGAGAGAGGACTGCAAATTAAACAAGTATGAATAGGAAACAAAATAGATAGTGCATTATGATGACATATTTATATCAAAATAAAGAACGTATCATAAGGATGTCACATTACAATGTATACCTATTAATTTCACACATTTTTGTGATTGAGATATATAGGTTTAATTGAGCACATTTTAAAATCATTTCATGAAAGTTACCAAATTTTTAGTGATTTAAATGAAGGAAAATTATATTATGCGTAACTTAATTTTATGCTGTAATTGAAAAGGTCCAACATTAGAAACGTAAAACAAAAATATGAAATAGATCAAACAATTTTTAAAAAATGTCGTAGTATTCAAAATATTGTTTAATTTGGGTATTAGTATATGTGATGTGTAAGATCTTTTACCATATGAGGATTTTTATTGGGGTACTAAAAATGCCCAGTTATATATATATATATATATATATATATATATATATATATATATATATATATATGTGTGTGTGTGTGTGTGTGTGTACATATATGTATATATATATGTATATATATGCATTCATATATATGTATATATACATAGATATATATAGATATATATAGGTATATATAGGTATATATATATATATATATATATATATATATATATATATAATATATATATATATATATATATATATACATATATATATATATATATATATATGTGTGTGTGTGTGTATGTACATGTGTATAAGTTCAAATAGTTGATCAAATATTTGTAAATTATTTTAT
>CM063502.1:70519115-70529115 GCA_032207245.1 Pardosa pseudoannulata | reverse complement strand
GGTTCAATTCCGCTGCGAAATGTACCCGCACACAGTGTGTTAAAGAGCTGCTCTCGAATCTAAGAGAAGCCTGATTTAATGCTTACAATATTCACCATAATTTATTTTGAAGCACAATCATTTTTAAAATCTTATTAAAAAAGTACTCAATTTCATATCTACAATGGCTTGATTTAGAACACTAGACTGAATATTTTCCAACACGAGAGCTACATTGGCTGGAAACTGCTCCTTAAATCCTATCCTGATAATTTTTCTTAACTTAAGCCAGGTGTATTGTATCTGTCTGATTTTAAAACAGATATTCTGGTAAAAATATTTTCTTTTCAAATTTTTATCTAGCATTAAAATTTAAGCTCTCGACTTCTAAATTCTCTTAAAATTTTTACTATGTGTAATTTAGAAACTTATTTCTCTTATTCCCCTTAAAATAGGATAGATAAATTAGGGGATATTCCTAAACGGAGTTCTGGGGAACCCCTCTTTCTCAGTCGTATAGGCAATGAATATTTTACACTGCATATTAAATATTATTTTTGAATTTCCAATTTTTTTAACATATAATATGAGCAATTTCCAATATTTTAATACATAATATGAACAATTTCCATTACTTTAATACATAATATGAGCAATTCTTAAGAGAAATTCCCATTAAAGTTTTACTTGCGTTTCCATAACTTCACATATATTTCTATCATGAGTTATCCAAGTTTAAAGAATAGTGTTATGAGGATTAATTTTGGTGTTATAGTGAATTTTATATGGTCTGATTTTACTGCATAAATCTACCTTGTGTTTTACATATTAAATATAAATAAACCATTACTATCTTATATAATTTCTTCTTAATATTAAGTTATACATACTATAGAAATTTCTAAGTCTAAAAATTTAAATTATTTCTAATCATGATCTTTGAAAGTAGATCTTGAACACCTTGTTCCGTAGATTTAGAATTATCCTACTTTTCTGGAGAAAACCAAGGCTTTATGTATCACGGGAAATATATTGTAGCTCTGGAATTAAATTGAATTTAATAACTATTATACATTAATTATTTAACTTCGTACCGAAGTCATGTAGAAACTTGGTTAGTGGCACGAAGGTGTGATAAACATTTACTAGATGTAACTTATGAATTTTAATCACACATATATGTTTATCCAGGCAATGCTCACTTACGGTTATATTAAACAAATAATGATTGAACTCTAGAATATCCATTGAGAATGATATGAATAATTTATAGGAATCTCTGATCAATTCATAGATTTAAGAATGTTTCCATAGTAATCTCACTATATATTCTAATATAGTTTGTATATCTGTTCAGCTCGATCTCATTAACACAATGAAATGCAGCTTTCCGTAATATGGCTTTTCCATAATAAATCATTTAGTCACTGCTTATTAAACACATTCAGGTATTTTAGAATCCCCATTGTAAATTGTTTTCCTCGCGTAACAATGCTTTGTAACTATTATAATACTTGATGTCTGGCAAAATGAAACTTTAAGTTATACGGGTTTATTTTTATAACAAAAGCAACACATGTTTAAATAAAAAAAAAATTCAGAGTACCTTTTAAAGTACTCTTGACTTTATTTTTCTGCTCAGTACAGTCAAATTTTAGTTGTTAACACATTAAATTCTAGCGTGTTTATTTGAGGTTGTTTAAAAAGCTGTGTGTAGAATGTTTGTTTATTAATAAAAATACATTATTTTTAGTGAAGTTACACTGTAACTCTTTATATCAATTCACATATTTTCTAGTATATGTTGTTCATAACTTTGTGATTTGATTTTTCAAGCATTAATTTGATATTTAGTAGGTTTATCAAATAAAATCAAAATCAGTACTATATCTATTATAATACTTCAATTTTGAACACTGTTTTTACAGATGATAGCAAATAAATGTGTTTCTAGAAATTTTCTACTTTATAAATAATATTCTGTAATTTCAAAACTAAGAGGTAAATTACCGGACTTTCATATTTTGTATTATCACGAGTATATAATAACATAGATTTAAGATGTTCATGAATATATAATTCAGAATTTAATAGATAAAGAACATTAAAATTAATAAATATTTAGATGTATTCAATATTAAGTGTATTCTTAGATTAGTATCATATCCTTTGAAGTTTTGCTCTGATATCTCCTTATTGAAACATTATCAACATGAAATATTATGATCTAGAGAGAGGTTCTCATATTCAGTAAAGAATAATACCACAACATTCGATATTATTGTACTAGAAACAGCAATAAATTAGTGCTATTAGTTACTACAAATAAAGCGATAACCTAGTTACTTTTATGAACAAATAATATTCAAAATAATTTTAATTATATCAGCCTATCGAAATTTGAGAAGAAAGTACATATTGTTATAAAATTTTATATAAAATCAAATTAAAATAAACTATTATTTATAATTTAACAAAATCCTTAACTAGAGTTACTGATTAACTAACTCTAGATTAGATAGAATAAATTTAGATTGAGTGAGTTGAGTAAAATAGATTTTTGTTGTGGACCAGAATCAAACTTTAGGTCCTATTATAAATAACTGTCAATTATAAAAAAATTCTGACCATGTTATTAACAGTTTATTAATCTTTATATTAAACATTGTAGGTGTTTTCTATGAATTCAGTGTTTTTATAATCTCAGTACTCTTTTCTTGAAAAGAAATAAAGATCACAGTTTAGAAAAATATTCCTATTTGGCTGATTCTTGAAAAGTTACCCTATAATAAAGAGACATATTAAGTTTGAACGTTTTTTAAATAGATTATAACTTGTGAACCCTCAAAGGTGTAACCAAATAAGCTCAAATCATTTGACTCGTATGCAGTAGATTATCCATAAATTTTAGAAAATATTCACAACATAGTTGATTCTACCAGTTGGAGCATGTGGCCCGTCAAAACTTATCAAATCAATTAGATGTTTCTGTACTGTTTATTTCAAACTGATTTATGAAATTATCTATACTCTTCACGGATGTTTCTTCAAAATAATCCAATAAAACATTCTTTACTTAAATATATTGAGCTAACATATTGGAAGGTATATCTGTACATCGAAAATGAAGTGCACTATATCACAAATTTCAATACTTACAGTAGAGCAGTAGTAATTTTTACAGATATGTTTGATTCGACCCGTTTTTAGTAAAAGCTTTTGTCCTTGTGCTAAGAAAGAAGACATACTTCCTGTAAACATAAGAAAATAATGTAAATAAATTAATTTTTGTCCAAATGGATTTTTTACCTCTAAAGAATATAAGTCCATATATTTTTTTTTTCGATTCCTAAATCTCTCAGTTACAGATAATGTTTTTGTTACATAATCGAGAAAAACAAATCATGCACGACTAGGCAAAAATCTCAATTTAAAAAAAAATGAACATAGTGTTCTTTACATCTGATGTACAAATATACTACAACGGTTTAAATGCCTTACCTTTCTTTGACAACACAGCTAAAAAATTACTAAATTTTACACTAGATATGTGTAGAATGAATGCTTCCTTACAATATTTTGGTGGTATCATCACGTGTTTTATGATAAAGTTTTATCTGGAAAAAAGTTTGAAGTAAAAGTTCTTAGTTTTCCTCGTGCTTCACACAGATGTGAACACGCCAGTACGAATTCTCTATCAAAGCAATTATTTACTTCACTGGGTATTATTAGAACTCACCCACGTTTGTATTGGGGGAGTGATATATTTTACTTACATTTCATTCTTTCTTGTTGATTCTTTTGGGCATTAACAATTTCAAAAGCAAGAAAAACACAACAACATGCTATGAGACTGTTTTTACAATTAGAAACATAATGATTCTTCGATAACTCAAAAATAAGATTTTTTTTGTCTGACCAAGGACTAAGTTCTAGACCAATGGTCGCCAAACTTATGAAGCTTCAGAGAAACATTCCCTTTTTTTAAATCTATCAACAAGTTTTTTAATGATGAGAGAGTAAGTAGGGTTTGCTATTCGAATACAATTGTCCCCCTGTACGTCAGTCAATCTGCTTACGTTATTATGAAAATCATAATGAAAAAGAAAACCTTACACAGACATGTAGGGTTGAAGACTTTTAGGCGAGCCTGATACAAAACTGGTAATTTTCCTTTACAAATAAGGGATAAAACATTTTCAGAAATTGAAGAAAGTGATTTTAGGGATAAATAACTTTAAAAGTTAATTATTTCTAACTCCACTGCAGCAGTGAAGTGACCTACTAGTAGCTCGCGATCGATCATTTAGTGATCTCTGTGATAGACAGTCATTGAATAAGATATCTATTTTTTAACTACATCTTCACCAGAGAAATCACCACATATCAGTATAATAATTCGCAGCTTGTTAAATTGGCAAATGATACTACATAGCAAATAAGTTGTGAACCTTAATACAGCAAGAATGATGATAAATACCACATGAACATACCCAAATATATATTATTAGATTTTGATTGTTGGTGCCAAATAATTCAGTTTCGTTCAGTCGTAAATTTATTTACCTTTGTTTCTATTATTTATGTGTGAAATTAAATTTTGTTCTTTCTTGTGATTCTGCTGGGCATTAGCAATATCGAAAGCAAGAAAAACTCCACAGCATTATATGTGACTGTTTTTACAATTATAAACATAATCATTATCCTATAACTCACAGAGTATCAAAAATAAGAACCATATAAAGTGGTGATTTATAATTATATTCAATTAGCTTGACTTGAATTTACGAAACATTAGTCAATATCAATTATGGGAACATATTTTTATACGTCAGCCTTTTTTATCGACATCTATAACATGCATGAATGATTAAATTCATAGTTTATTTATATTATTGTAACTTTTAAAGCAAACTAATTATAAGGTATTTATTAAATTATTATCATTCTTGTATTATTGTTTAATAATAATGCAACAAAATTTTAAACAGCTACAAATACCCGAAATTCCTTTCATACATAGTTTCGTAAAATTACATAGTTTCCATTTTGATTTTAGAGGTAATCTATTTCGGGTTATAGTATTAATGAAATATAATTAGCTAACTAAGAAATTTTACAAATTTTATCTTTGTTTATTTATTTATCTAATTATACAGCTCCCTTAAAGTCCAAAGGTTGAAATTTGTACTTATTGTCTGTTAGGAAATCCAGGCCATTGATAAATTCCTTTTTTTTTAACTTTAAAAGGTCTTAACATACCAGGCGGGATTCATTGTATTCTACAGACTAAGTGGAAATTGTAGAAATGACATGACCTTTTTAACAATAAAAAATAAACATTTATTCAAAATAAAATTATAAAAGATACGTTGAGGTATAACTGCCTAGAAGGACCACTCAATCGGTATCGACTTGAAGTAACATCAATTAGGCTATAAAGAAAGAAAGCGTCTCACTCGCTGCAGAGTTAGCCTACGCTGGTAAATCTTCGTTTCGCTCTGCACAAAGAAAACTTTAGGGATCACGTCTCGTTCCCCTTTTGATTTCGGTCATCCGGATCATTGAGTGATTGCAATGACCCGGCGCCTGACTGCCACGGGAAAACATCCTCTTATTTATATTTTTCGAGCATTGACACAACTTTTCCCGTTATAATCTCCATTGTCATACCACTTAAAAGTTCAATTGTCAATGAAGATAGGTATCAGAAAAGTTATACTTTTTTAATCCGTCCATGGGTTAATTGGTGTGCAACATATTGTTCGTTTGGAAAGCTTACTTGTCATCGGTGCCTTTTTGATGATGAAATAAACATTAATAAACTCTAGTTTCAGTCTGAAAAAAAATTCATTCATATTATTTTCTTAAGCGACATCGCAAAACAAATATTTTTTTCTATAAAAGAACAATATTAATACAGTAGAATTTGAGTAATTTCGAATTGCATAATGTAACTGGAGCAGATAAAGTAAGGTAAGTTTATTGATTTTATTTTGTTAGTCGTTGTTCTTAATAGTTTAAAATGAAGATGCAAAAGAATTTATCTTTGAATGTCTGAGCACTTTCATTGTTTTTCATTTGAGACCTTATATAACATTAACAGCAACAATCCAAAATTTCAGACTTTCAATAATATTCTTTAAGAAAAAAAAGTTTTATTATGTTGTTGTATTTTAGAATATATTTAAAGAGAATTATTAAACAGCTTCTCTTTGGATTCTGTAATTATTCTATTAGGTTTGATAACAATAAAACAAATATAAAAAATAATTTTGTTTTTTAATGCATCAAACCCTACGACTACAGTTTTTGTATTGCAGATATGATATTTGGAGTTATGATAGTATTACCGAAATTTGTTTAATTAATAACGAATGTGTCCCAATTTTTTCTTCGAATTATGTATAAATTACTAATGCATGAAAGAAGAATTAAAAATTTTATGTATTATACAGGAACAAAAAATATCCTTAGCCCATTAACGCCCAGCTTTCTCATTTGAGGACAGTCAATAAATGGTTTGTAGAGTTTTTGTTTTCTTGAAACGATTCTTCCTTTTTTAATGGAAATAGATATTAATCTTATGAATAATCTCCCAAGTTTTCAAATAGGATCTTATCTACAATTTTGTCATTTCGATCGGCATTTTATGATTTTCAGCTTAGAATAGGAACGTATTATGACCGGTATTCTGAACGTATACCGGTCAAAATCATGGCGATTAGCCATATCTGTCCTCCCTTTTCAGTCATCCCTTTTCAGTACTTTTCTCATATATGATAGCAAATAAATCTCTTATCACGAAGTTTTCCTTTTTTTTAAAGACATCTTATTATGTTTTAAAATGACACCTCCTCACTAATGATGACTTGATGTCATATTTAAAGGTGTTTAAATTTCATATTTTGTTTTACTTCCAGGTGTCTATAATAGCTTCTATGTTGGGTATTTACTAATATATAGTCATCAGAATTATCCGGGAGTTAATGGGTTAATATTAGTATCAAGATGTTCTGCCGTGAAACAAATTCAATTTACATATATATAGCAATATTGATACTGTAATATAATTTAAGACAAATTTCCATAATATAAATATTGCAGAAAAAATAAGAGCAGGTTATTGGTTTATATTTTTTGTGAAATATTAATATTCAATACTATTCATTTTTGTATATTTCAGTATTGTTAATATTACTCATTTTAGTAATAATATACCATAAATAAAATCAATTTTAGTCAAAATTACAGACTTTTAACAATATTCTTTAAACAATAAAAAGCCATTTCATAAAATATTTCCACGAAAAAAAAAGTAAATAAACTACACCAAAACTAAATTCTTATTACTTTATCGAAGTTCACTTTATTCCAATTGCTCTAGTTACGAACATTGTTCGGAAATTTCACTTTACTCCCCTAAACCTTCTTAAAACAAAAGCCGTAACCTAAAATGAAGGATGATCAACCAATAAGGCGGGAAGAAATCAAGTCACATGGAAACTTAAATTAGGAAATCGTAACTATGCACAAAGAGCAAAAGTTTTAAAATATAAAACTTTGATTCTCTTCTTTATCGTGTGTCAGAGTATCTGTGGGAAAGCCGAGGAGCCTAACTTTCATTAACTTTCAAGCATCCTAATATTTAAAATGCAATTTTATTCGAGATTAGTTATCTCAACTTTTATAAGACTAAGAAAAGCATTACTTTCGATGGTATTTGAAGGATTAATATAGAAATGAAACTTATAAGGAGATAAGGCAGTTCAAACCTGAGTCTCAAAAGGGGGTTATATATATTTGGCTACAAAGTTTTGGGAAACGTCTTGAGATTCTTTCCGAACACTCCAAGTGAAGTGTTTTGAAAAGTTTCCTCGTATCATTTGCTGCAATTTCGTTCCTGTTGCTTTTGTTAGGATTATGTCTAAGCATTTTGAGAATGCCATTAGTCGCTTCTATATATTCTTCTTTTCATAATTATTCCTAATATTTTTAAAACATTTGATACATTAAAGTGTCTCAGAGATTTTTAAACTGCTACATTACAAAGCAAATTGGATTCAATTTTCAGAAATTTAGCTTAATGTAATTACAATTAACCAAAACTTTTCGTAGTTTTTCAAAAGATTTAATTGAAGAAAGTAATGGTACATTAAAATTTAGTATTGGTAATGAAGTAAAAAAATGTAATGCATTTAATATAGCTTTATCAGAATTTATTGTAAAAAATCAAGAGGTATTTATTAGGTGAATACAGGCGATAAAATTTACATACATTTTTAGTTGAGAATGTTTTTGTTATGTAAAAAAGTAGTTTTTCTAATTTGGGCCATATAACACATGTATGTAATGCTATATCGTTCGGTGTCTTATAACTTAATGTTGCAATAACGTCAACAGCATTGCAAATAAATATTTCTTTAATACTATTCATACCAAACATGGGTGATTACCTTAAAAAATTTAAAATGTTATATTTATTTATCTAAAAATTACTTTGAAATCAACTACAAATTGTTTCGTAACTTGTTAAACGCTACAAATTTTGAAACTAATATAGGCATTTGTAATATATACATTACTCTAGTTTTCGTGTTTTTGCAGTATATTATTCAACTGAATGGATTTCACCTGTACTTTAAAACAGTGGTTATTTAACTTTTGAAGTCTTAATGCATTTAAAATCAATGAGTAATTATAGGGTCACTATATGGGAATTCTCGAAAAATATGTCAAATATTACAAAATAATTATATAAAATTATATTAAAAGCAAAGAAAAATATTGGAAAGCAATGTTTCATATACTGCATCCTCATAATAAATATTGCGGCAGCGAAGATATTTACTTCCACTTCAACAGCAATTGGAAGTTAGATAATTTTATTATATCGAGAAAGTGATTTTATTTTTTTACTAGATCTTACCTTTTACTCACTTCCAGAATGGGATGAATTCTTAACTATCACTTTTGTTTTTAGTATATCTCTCTTTTTTCTTCATTAATTTATTTTTGTATTCAAATGAAAAGAAATAATCTGTACATAGCACCCTAATTCTCTATTTAAAAAAAAGTAACTAAGGCCATCAGCTACCAGAGTCTAACCTATATAAACTTATAATCTTATGAAGACTTACAGTAGAAATACAATACACTACATACAGTAAAAAGTGATTAAATTGTATAGGTTCACCATGTCTTGTTGAAGGAAATCCAGTTTGAACAAAAGCTGTAGAGTCGTATAAACTACAGTCTCTGCGTGTGTTTCAAAATCTATCTACGATCCAGTAGATAGCTCCACTTTATAAGTTGTCAATTAGCGTAATAAATGGTCTGTTGGCAAAAATAGTCTTATAGCCCTATGAATCGGCATAATAGAGTACCTATATTTATTAAGTATTTGAACACATATTTATTTGGAATAGCACAAATCACACTAGAAAAGTGTGCAAGAACTTTAGCACTGCTTACCACTGAATTAGCATATCATCCTTTTTTTTAGCTCAATAAAATCCTAATAGTTTTATATATAAGTTATATAAATACCTTTGTGCACAAATAAGTACTATAAATTTTACATGTTATAAAGTAAGAAATACTTTTATTAAAATTATTTCTTATGTTTTCCTATTTGAGCAAAATAGATAACACAGACATACAGATATGTATATATATATATATATATATATATATATATATATATATATATATATATATATATATATATATATATATATATATATATACATATATATATATATATATATATATATAATGTATATATTATATATATATGTATGTATGTATGTATGTATATATGTATGTATACATACAAATATAATTTTTTATTATTCCGCTTTTTATAACCTAATTTTACAATAACTTCAAAAACATTTTATGTGAAACCTTATTTAAAACTCTTGGTTCTAAAAAGTGGTTGTTTACCATAAATGATTTTGAAAAGTTGTGTAAACCTAAATTCATTTAATTATTTAAAATACGGCTTTTAAGTCAAGCA
>CM063502.1:70506615-70514115 GCA_032207245.1 Pardosa pseudoannulata | reverse complement strand
ATTAAGATTTTCATAAGGGCTGAGGGCTTCTCACAAGAATGTTATTATAATATAGAAGCTATACCTAAAATTTTAAAAATTAATTTTGAACATTTAATAGCGGATCTTGTATTTTTCCATAAATCCTCAACTTTTTACATGGTTAAAGAAGAAAAGAATATTTTATCTTGAATTTTAAAAATGATGACTAAATCTTTGTATGAACCGAAGGGTTTCATTCTTACGAAACTTTCTTTGAAATCATTTGAAGCCTATTATAGGGCTAATGCTTATATAAATTAGGATATTTTGTGAAAATCACTGAGGTTATTACCAAGCATTGGATTTAAGTGCTTCAAATATTTTGTTAGTTTCGCTTTGCATTTAAGTTGTGAGCATAGAAATTTCCATAAAAACATTCTGATAGGATTGTTAGAGTAGCAGAGCAGAGCAGTTATGTTTTAAAGTTTTAAATGGTGGCTTTGGATATTTCAAAAGTGAATCTAGTGACATGTAATAATGCTCAAACGTTTTTCAAAGATAGGAGAGAAAAGGATATTTTAACTTCAAGTTTCAAGTGAGGATGAAATATTTTTACAACTAGATAGGGGTCTATTCTAGTGAAACTTTCTTTAAAATTATTTTGAAATTAATAGAGGTTGAATATTTAAGATAATTAGGATAAGAGATTGTTTGAAAGTGACTAAGAATATGAATAAAGAAAGTGCAATTTTTTTTAAGTTTCAGTGCTTCAAATATTATGTTAGTTTAATTTTGCAAGTCAGTTATGATCATTAAGATTTTCATAATAGCTGAGGGCTTCTCAAAAGAATGTTATTGTAATATAGAAACTATACCTAAAATTTTAAAAATTAATTTTGAACATTTAAAAGCGGTTCTAGTGTTTTTCTATAAATCCTCAACTTTTTTACTTATTTAAAGAAGAGAAGAATATTTTATCTTGAATTTTCCAAATGCTGACGAAATCTTTGTACTAGCCTATACGGGTTCATTCTTACGAAACTTTCTTTGAAATCATTTGAAGCCTATTATAGGGGTAATGCTTATATTAATTAGGATATTTTGTGAAAATCACTGAGGTTATTACCAAGCATTGGATTTAAGTGCTTCAAATATTTTATTAGTTTCGCTTTGCATATAAGCTGTGACCATAGAAATTTCCATAAAACGTTCTCATAGGATTGTCAGAGTAACTGAGCAGTTATGTTTTAAAGTTTTAAATGGTGGCTTTGGATATTTCAAAAGTGAATCTAGTGACATGTAATAATGCTCAAACTTTTTTCAAAGACAGGAGAGAAAAGGATATTTTAACTTGAAGTTTCAAGTGATGATGAAATATTTTTACAACCCAATAGGGGTCTATTCTTGTGAAACTTTCTTTAAAATTATTTTGAAACTATTATAGGTTAAATATTTGAGTTAATTAGGATAAGAGATTTCTTGAAAGTGACTAAGAATATGAATAAGAGAAAAACCAATTTTTTTAAGTTTCAGTGTTTTAAATATTATGTTAGTTTAATTTTGCAAGTCAGCTATGATCATATGATGATATGATTTTCATAATGGCTGAGGGCTTCTCAGAAGATTGTTATTGTAATAAAGAAACTATAAGTAAAATTTTAAAAATTAATTTTGAACATTTAAAAATGGTTCTAGTGTTTTTTCTATAAATCCTGAACTTTTTTACATAGTTAAAGAAGAGAAGAATATTTTGTTTTCAATTTTCCAAATGAAGACAAAATCTGTTTACAACTCGATAGGGGTTCATTGGTACAAAGTTTCAAAAGTTTCTTTCAGATCATATGGAGACATTTTCAGGGCTAATACTCATATAAATTAGGGTAAGAGATTTTGTGAAAGCCATTGAGACTATTATCAAGGGAAGTGCCAACTCTCCGAATTTTATTGCTTCAAACATTTTGTTCATTTTTCCTTATATATATTTTTGAGAATTGAAATTTCGATAAGATATTTTTGTGGAATCGTTACAATAATAGATAATAATCCACAAAGATTTTAAATTGGGCTTTTAAATTTTTTTGAAGGAATCAAATGATTTTGATAAATTTTCAAACTGTTTTTGAAGGTAGGGTTCAAGAAGATATTTTCATTTGAATTTTCAAAGTAATGACAAATTATTTATGCAAATGATAGGGGTTCATCCTTATGAAACAGTCTTTAAAATCATGTAAAGACTGCTATGGGGCTAATACTTGAATAAATTAGGATAAAATATTTTGTGAAATCTACTGAGAAAAATTACCAAGCAAAGTATAATACTTTCACTTTCAGTGCTTCAAATATTTTATCAGTTTACCTTTGCATGTGAACTATAATCACAAAAAAATTATAAAAGTTTCCAATGAGTTTGTTATAGTAATAGAGATATTATACATAAAATTTTCAAATACAGATTTTTAACATTTAAAAGTAGGTCTAGTGATTTTGATAAATCCTCAAACTATTTTCAAATTTATGGAAGAGAATTATACTTTGACGGGAAATTTGATGGAAAGTGATGAGGAAATCTTTTTTACAGCACTAGAAGGATTCATTCTTAGGAAATCATTTGAAATAATTTGGAGACAGTTATAGGGATAATACTTAGATAAATTAGTGTAAGAAATTTTGAGAGTACTACAGAGAAAATTATCAAGCAAAAGTCAGATAAACAAAGTGCCAATTATTTCAATTTTAGTTCTTCAAATATTTTTTTCACTTTGCATTTGAGCTAAGAATATTAAGATTAAGAAAATAGCTTCTGCAGAGATTATTATATTATTATAAAACTTGAAAGTTTTAGATGGTAATTTTGAAAATTTAAAGTGTGTCTAGAGATTTTGATGAAGCTTCAAACTTTTTACTAAGGTAGATGACAGAAAGATGTTTTAACTTGAGTTTTCCAAGTGATGACGAAATCTTTTAACATCTCAATACGAGTTCATGCTCACAGACGCTTTCTCTAAAATCATTTGGAGACTATTATACAGCCAGTACGAAAGAGATTTTGTAAATGCGACTAAGAAAAGTGCCAAGCAAAGTGCCAACTCGTTTAATTTTAGTGCTTCAAATATTTTGTTAGTTTCACTTTATATGAACTATGAGCATTAAAGTTTCCATAAAAGTTACTGATGAGATTGTTAGAGTAATAGAGAAATTATGCATAAAAGTTTTAAAATGTTATACACTGAGTCTACCTTAGTAATAAAATTAATTAATGGGTTGAGAAAGCTTGATAAAATGTTGACTCTAACAATGCAAACAATGTTTCAGGTTTGCTTGAAATTCTATAAATTATAAAACTACTTTTCATATGATTTAGATCGGGGAATTCATTTAAAGTTGCATAAAAGCACAAAAGGGAAATCATCTCTTTAGCATTTTTCTCTGCAAGCAGATCGAATTCTGCGCGTACGCTCCTTCTTTGCATTGTATCAATTTTTTCCTGTAGAATAAAATCCTGCCAAAATATTTCAGAAATATTTTTTTTTTTTCAGATTGCCCCAGTGCAATGATGAGAGAATACTTTTGTTAAAGATAAAATAAATCCTTATATTGTGAAAGAAACAATTTTTTATCCCATATATAAAACATTTATTGATGCGCAGAGATGCAATTCATTGAATTGATGTATTTTATATAGGTTTATGGACATTCTCCTCACATCCTTATTACATCCTTACATGAATTTCTTTGTTACAGTTTGTAGCTTCAAAGTATAAGAGCAAACAATTAAAAAAAATAAAAGAAATTATGTTAAGAAATTAAAAGAACACATATACATTTAGAAAATAAACTTATTTTTTACCATAAAACTCATACAGGTCTTACGCTTTTAAATCTGAGTTTCGAATTTGAACGGAATATTTTGATCACTTTTAAGTGTACTCTCGAACATCCTTTTCTCTCATCATTTTGCTTATATATCTCTCTCTCTGTCTGCATATATATATATATATATATATATATATATATATATATATATATATATATATATATATATATATATATATATATATATATATATATTTTCTCTTTACCTTGAGGGCTTAAAGTAAAGAATATTAAGCTCCACAGTAGAATTAACTGTACAGTCTACTGCCATGCAAAATACAGTTCTCTTTTGAGACTTATATATCTCTCTATGTCTGTACACACACACACACACACACACACACATATATATATATATATATATATATAATATATATATATATATATATATATATATATATATATATATATATATATATATATATATATATATATATATATATATATATATATATATATATATATATATATATATATATATATATATATATATATATATATATATATATATATATATATATATATATATATATATATATATATTATATATATACATATATATATATACATATATATATATATATATATATATATATATATATATATATATATATATATATACATATATATATATGTATGTATATATATGTATATATATATATATATATATATATATATATACATATAAATTTATTTTTATCTTGACCTTGAGGGCTTAAAGTAAACAATATTAAACTCCACAGTAGAATTAACTGTACAGTCTACTTTCAGACAAAATACAGTTCTCCTTTGAGGTGCTATATTTCAGCTTTAAATTGTGTGATACATCCCATATTTATATACATTAAATAGTTAAATTCTACTCTTTAAGTTTTCTTGTGACATTAACACTTTCACAAGTTGTGTAAATGCCAAATACCTTGTCTAGACATATGGAGACAAGGTACGTACGTGCGACGTCTACATAACTAGTGTTTGAAACAATAATTTTTAGGTTCTGAATTTAGAGAAAGAAGTTGATTTCGGAACATAATACACAGACTACTCAAAATTTACATTCCAGACAGTTTATTCAGGAATATTCGAAACTAATCATCTTTAAAATAGAGTTTTGATACTATGTCCTAATCTCGTATATGCACTTTAAAACTATTACTACAATGTAGGATTAGGTTGACTAAACGCATTACTAAAAACGATGAAATCCTTTTTGTAAGAGAATTAATAAATCTATAGTAAAGCTATAAATATCTATTATTCTAAATATTTCAAAAATCATTTGATGGCAGAATTAATTAATCAGTAATAGAGTTATATATGTATGTTATTCCAGGTATTTAAAAAATACTATGACAACAAATTTAATTAGTCTATAAATATCTGGTATTCCAGTTATTTAAAAATTCCAACAATATACTGGCAATGTTAGATTTAACAGAAACATATTATCAAATTAGAGTGAAATCCGTGAAGCTTCATGGATATTTAAATATAATTAGAACTTGTAGAGAGAAAATTAATTTTCCTGAAATTGTATGTGCTAAGCATGTACACATATTAAAATGTCTCTAAATCAAGAAATATTATTCATAAAACTGCATTAAGAACTTTGAATTAATATAATTCAAAAACATTAACACTCTTAAAATGCATAATTCAGCATTTTAAGCATACATTAAACTTCATTTCTTATTACAAAAGGACCAGAGCTTGTCATATAAGTGTAATATATCTGGGGAGCAAATAATTTTTAACAAAAGACTTGAGGAATTTAAGTGATTAATATGTTTTAACAATGTATAACGAAACTTAATTTCAAAGTGGAATCGAAAGACTTCTGCTTCTATTAACCCATCTCATTTCTGCGTGATATGCAAGAAACCATTTAAACAAATAATTCCACAGCGCTCAAATAAAAAGAGCAACTGTCCAAAAAGCGGAGGTTATTTTTATAGTATCAAAATATTTTTGTTAACTTTTTCCACCCTGCAAGAAGAGTGGAGTTCAATTATTTTCTTTCGCTCCAGTTATTCGCCCAAGATACAGAAGATACATAAGTACTAAAATGTGACTAAGACTAAAATTAATTTGAAGGCGGCAATGAACATTCAGCTGGAAAAACTCTAGATGAAAATGGGATATTTTTATCTCATTGAAATGTGAAATATAATTAAAGATGAGAAACTGAAAGTTTTTTTAATATTCTACATCCTATGGTGAATATAATTATTCACTTTTAAAGTATAGTTATTTGAGATAGGAAATTCTACATGTTCTTTTAAACTTGCGTAATTCCGCAAAAATGCTTAAATCGGGATATATTTCATACCCGTATCAAGAAAAGATTAGATTTTATAGTCATTATGCCTAAATAGGTAATTGAATCTTCTAATTAGTGAGTTATTTGGGAGTATTAATAGGATTATGTTTATGGAATTGATGAATATTAATATTTTGACAATTATTAATGTTTATTACTTGCGTAAGTCCAATATGTTATGAGGTGATTTGGATTCATATAAAAAACTTTTAATGAATGTATTGGGTAGAAATCTTCCTAGCAATCGAAGGCCGCAGATTATAGTCGGGTATAACGTCTGGCAGTATTAACCCATAGTTCTACAAGTACTAACCAATGAAAATATTAATCTGGTCCATCTTCCCACTTTATGACATTTTATTTGTTAAAAAGAGGACTTGAAAATAAGGAGTAGGAACATTTAGGAGGACCTATGTGTGTATGATTGTATCACAGACGAGATAAGACTTGCGTTTCCAATTCTGACATTAAATTAAAATTTCCCTGATTAAATTAGTTAGGGAGACCTGGAGGTCTTTTTAGCCTTGAGAACGTCAGGTGTTTGAAAGTAGAAATTGCAGTCTCCCTTAGATTTGTGTTTGAAGGCCGGAGGAGATTGCCAATTCAATTCTTTAATGCATGAGAGTGATAGTATATCGACAAATCAAAAATATCTAGATCTGTGACTGAACAGAAGGTGGAGCGGAATTACGAAGGCAGGGGGTTAGATGTAGAAGAAAAAGGAGAGATGTAGAGCAGATTGGAGATAGGCCACATTGGCTAGAAAACTTCCGATTTTTTATAGCAGTTGGAGGCCATGGAATATAGTCGAAGAACATCTGGCAGCTTTAACCTATACTTCTACAAGTACGAACCAATGAAATTGTTAATCTGGTCCATCTTCCGAAAACCCCAGATCAGAACAGAAACTAGATTCCTGCCAACCTAAAGCAAGTGTACAGTTTTTCGAAACACCCCGTCTTTGTGTTCAACATAGAGGAAAGGGATGGTTGAGTTTCTTAGTGTAAAATTAAATATATTTAGGTTTTCTCTTTTTTATTTTTTTCTCAAATTCCCGATATATACATTAAAATTAAATTTAGTAAATAGTAGTCAATAGTAAAAGTTATAATAATCATTGTATAATATATTTCTTCTTTTACTTTACATTATCAACGATCGAATTTGACACCCTTCAATTTTGTCACTTGTTTTGGGGGCGTTTGTTGCATATCCACCATATGGCCCTGGTTGTCATGGGTAAATTCATGCAACAAATACACTGCATTCACTTGGTTTTTTCCATTTGATGTTGTTCTATAATTCCTTGATAGTTTTTTAGAGTCTCAACTAGAATCCGATGAGAT
>CM063502.1:70494115-70499115 GCA_032207245.1 Pardosa pseudoannulata | reverse complement strand
TATATATATATATATATATATATATATATATATATATATATATATATATATATATATATATATATATATATATATATATATATATATATATATATATATATATATATATATATATATATATATATATATATATATATATATATATATATATATATATATATATATATATATATATAATATATATATATATATATATATATATATGTATATATATATGTATATATATATGTATATATATATATATAATATATATATATATATATATATATATATATATATATATATATATATATATATATATATATATGTATATATATATATATATATATGTATATATATATATATGTATATATATATATATATATATATGTATATATATATATATATATATATATATATATATGTATATATATATGTATATATATATATATATATATATATGTATATATATATATATATATATATGTATATATATATATATATATATATATATATATATATATGTATATATATATATATATATATATATATATATATATGTATATATATGTATATATATAATATATATATATATATATATATATATGTTATATATATATATATGTATATATATGTATATATATATATGTATATATATATATATGTATATATATATATATATATATATATATATATATATATATATATAATATATATATACATATATATATGTATATATATATATATATATATATATATATGTATATATATATATATATATATATATATATATATATATATATATATATAATATACATATATACATATATGCATACATATATACATATATATAGACATATATAGATATATATATGTGTGTGTGTGTAATAAGACGGACTTCACGATGGGTGGTTGTAGTCATTGCCCATAAAAATGATATCGTTTTAGCTAAAGAAATTTATTAAGATAATGTTGGGGGACGGGTTTCCACTTTATCATAAGGACAGAACAAACTGAGGGGTCAGCTAGCATGAAGTTATATGTGAAAAGGCCATTAACACCGGTCAACATCTGTAGTTAAAATCTGTGTAAAAATCTGCCTCCTAAAGCCTGCATCTCCTTTCTGTTTGGAAATTTCCTAAATTATCCACTAGGGCAATGTAGAGTTATAAATGGTCATACCCCTTCTCTGAGGGCTTAAACTGTAGCCCTAGTGGTTAATTTAGGTTAGGGGTTAAAAAGAGGAATGTGAAAGGACGCGGAAATTTTTAGCTCTTGACTTCAGATTTGAAAACCCCTGGGAATTTTCCTTACATTTATATATATATATATATATATATATATATATGTATGTATGTATTATATATATATATATATATATATATATGTATGTATGTATGTATGTATGAGTGAGTGAGAACAGAATTCTCAGACCATAATTAATAACAATGTTTGCTTCAAAATGAAAAAAAAACTAAACATTTATTTTTAATGAACACTGTTATTATGTAAACATATAAAACCTTCTTCTACTTACATATAATTTATCTGCAAGGAAAAAACCAAGGTCTACTTCAGAAAAAAGAATAATAAAAGCTAGACCACATGAATTTATTTGCACTGTCATAATTTTTTCTATTCTACAATGCTAGATTTTTTTTCTTTTTTACAACTTGTTCAAAATAGTCTTGCTACGTAATAAGAATTTTGATACAGTAATAAAAATACATTTAGTTTATTTAATTCGACTCTATCAAAGTAAAATTCCTCATTGAAAAATTACATCTTATATTTTGTTGCAGCCGCTCTAGAAAATTCAAGTAAGAAATGTCAGAAAATTTGTCAAAACGTTTAAATGCATAGAATTTTCAGAAACTTGAAATATTTAAAACTAGAAAAGTTTTAATGTTTTCAAAATATCTTGATGTGACAAGATTTAATGCTTATATTTTGAACATAAGAGAATATATTGGAGAAAGTTAGTATTTTCACTCTATATTTATAATATTCATTAACTTTAAATTCAAAATATAAAAAAAATCCTTCTTAAAAATCAACGTATCTTTTACGGTAAAAGGGGGTGATTGAGCGGTTACTTTACTGGGAATAAGAATTATATCGACTTTATTATAGATACATCCGTATTTTTTAATCAGGAAACCCTACTTTCATTACTAACTAAACCCTCCTTCCCGAAAAGGGATGTTGCAACTTGATTTTAATATAAAACTATTGCAATTAATCACTTAACCGATCCCCAAAATTTTTTTTTTATTTTAGGAAGTATTAAACTTGAATATTTAAGTCAATTTTTGTCAAAGAAAAATGAAACTTTTTGTGTTACTGTTTTTAAGTCTTGTTTCAATTTAATAAATATACCAGTTGGGAACAGTAAACATTAAACAACTTACTCTTATTTAAATACTTAGTGATATACCCTCAATTATTATTGTCTGGAAGTAATCGTTCTTTCGTAGTAAAAGGGGCTTAGCAACAACATTTCAACCTAGAATAACGGCTATAATTATATTAACCGATCCTTAAATGAAAGAAAATAGTGAGAAATATTGAATTTAAATATCGTGGTTAATTTTTGTCACAGAACAGGAAGGGGAACTTTCTGCACTGAGGTAATTAGTATAAGTTTATTAACAGCTGTAAGGTATAAATTTACACTTTCTAATTTTCTCAAAATTGAATTTTTATATAATAAACTCCATGAAAACGTTAATCTTGTTGAAACTATTTTTGTAATTAGACATATATATATATATGTCAACGACCTACCATTTCATAGATGAAAGCCAATCAAAGATTTGACTCCCTGAATAAAATGTTTAATAGCGCTCTCCTATGTATAAAATAATTAAAAGGAAATAATGAATTTTTTAAATAAATTCTTCACCAAATCAAGTCTTTCATTTTAAGATTTTTAGAATTTTGTTTAAAGTAAATATAAATGAAATATTAATTTTGAGAGCTTGAAAAGTTTGCGGTAAAGGGATTTGTTATAAATTCATCCTGCTATATTGCAAAAATTTAGTCTAGACTATAAGTTTTTTTATTGTATTCATATCAATGTCTATCATACATTACCATTTTTCATAGAAAACTTTTTGTATGAACAATCCATCAAAACTTTTTTAGCAATGTAAATATCTAAAAATTAAATCAACCGGATACCATCAGAATTTCATTTTCAAAAATTCATTTCTCATTAATGTTTATGTAAGATATTTGTGCCTTTTAAGTCCTTAAAATATCAACGATTAATATATTAAATGGCACAAGTATTTTGGGGATTTTTTTCTACTATTTGAAGGTATTAGAGGGTTTCTGCAGTATAAAGTATGACTGAAATTTCAATATTTGACACATGGCATTAATTAGTATGACAAACTATAAAAAAAATCCCGGTGTTTCCGCATTTCTTAAAGTCTATCAGTATTCAACAGATACTGCAAAGGTTAAAAACTAGAATAAGAAAAAAATATAATTTTTTTTAAGTGGTTTAAACTTAATGGGTCGCACAAGATATATTTATAATATACAGTAATTTTCTAAATACATTTATTTTACTTTGTCGTCATGTCTACATTTCCAAATTTTCTAACTACTTTCATGTAGGCAATATTATTAAATTGGGGTAAGGATATATATATATATATATATATATATATATATATATATGTATGTATGTATATATATATATATATATATATATATATATATATATATGTATGTATGTATGTATATATATGTATATATATAAATATATATATAAATGTATATATATATATATATATGTATATATGTATCTATATATATATATATATATATATATATATATATATATATATATATATATATATATATATATATATATATATATATATATATATATATATATATATATATATATATATATATATATATATATATATATATATATATATATATATATATATATATAGTGGACTCCGCTTAATGTGATCGCGGTTAATGTTATCAATAGCTTATTGTCGAAATCACTTTGTAACGATTTTTTTCTATTCATTTGTATGTTAAATTATCGCTTTATGTGATCGTTACATCGGTTAATGTTATCAGTTTCCGAACCTCATTTTAACTGGCAAAGGAATATTCACAATGTATTTAAAAGGAAACTATTATTTTTTTCCCTCCGATGTTTTTGAATTTCCAAGAATTCTCCCTCTTTCACCTAGGGAAATGGGGAATGATCAATGGAGAAGGGATTTACAAGCTCCTGGAATTTTTCAGAAATACGCATATCCTGCTGGTGGTCAGTGGTTGTCATATAAGCAGAAGGCAGCATATTCTTATCTGAACTGAGAAGCATAATCACATTTTATGCTTTGCTCGCTTACATGCAGCTTGTCGATATGGAAGCCAGAAAGTGAAATGATTCAACACTAAAACATAAGATAGAAATTTAAAATCGTTGTAACAGCTTACTAAAATGAGTCGGCGCAATTCTGCAGCTCAGTTAAAGATTTCTCAGCCTCTGAATTGCATTCAAAGTGTTGAAACGTGTAGTACAACACCGCTCCGATGGTTTTAAAAAACATTATGATTATGAACGATTTATCAATGAGATTCTTAGAAAAATTTGGAGACAGTCAACAATCGATAAATTTTTTTAATTTTGTATACAATTCTTATGTTTTAAAGGACAATATACAAGTACATAAATATAGGGTAAGTTTTTTATTTTATTTTGAAATTTAGCACACGTGAATTAAATGGGGGGGGTAAATTTATCTAATTTTGCATCTCGTTAATTGTTATCAATCGGTTATTGTTATCAAAATCATGGTGTCCTAAACTGATCACACTAAGCGGAGTCCACTGTATATATGTCTGTGTGTGTGTGTAAATTTATATTTTAACACAAACTAATCAACAAAATTATATTTGTACTCTAAAACAATTTTTTAACGATGCCATTCCTATTCCAATTCAAAACCTTTGGCGAAGTACCTATCTCAATCTTCTGATTG
>CM063502.1:70461615-70486615 GCA_032207245.1 Pardosa pseudoannulata | reverse complement strand
ACAAGATTATTAGTTTATTAATTCTTGTATTACATATTTAATTTCCGTAAATAATTGCTGAAGCATGTATTTGCCATTAATCGTATTTCGCATCAAATTGAACCTGTGTGACATTTAACAAGGCATAACCAAACCTGCGTAGTCACATTTCTTTGTATAATAATTAGAAACAATAATATTTTTGGCGCTACCATTTATGCCATATACTAAAATAATTTGTTATTTTTAATCATGTTTCTTATTTTGTATGTTGCAAGCGATTTAATTATGTAACAGAGTTTGAAATTACAATTTAAAATATTAGATTAATCAGTTGTATGATATAAACTATAGTGTAAAGGATGCTCTGTGTAAAAATTGAATAAACGTGTACAAACCCACACACATGCATATACATTGATGTGTATGTGTGTGTGTTTAATGCTAGAAAATAATGCCAGTTAAAAACGAGACTCATTTTTCTCTAATAGAGAGATTAAATTTATTCAAAATACAATGTGAACAATTATTAAACAACCTGCAAAAAGTGATGTGATTCAAAATATGTGTGTAGATAGAATGTTAACAGCTGGAACATTATATATATATATATATATATATATATATATATATATATATATATATATATATATATATATATATATATATATATATATATATATATATATATATATATACATATATATATATGTATATATATATATATATATATATATATGTATATATATACATATATATATATATATATATGTGTATATATATATATATGTATATATATATATATATGTATATATATGTATATATATGTATATATATATGTATATATATATATATATATATATATATATGTGTGTGTGTGTGTGTGTGTGTGTGTGTTGGTCTCTGTGCAGTACCATGTTTTCTATTGTATCATACACGACCAAATTTTGATTAATAATTTCATAATCATTTATGTAAATGCATAGGATATAAATAAAATTTAATTCATGATAAAAGTTAGGTATTCTAAGCTTTATATGTATAGATAGTGTGAATTGACTCCAAAGTCTAATGATTTGTGCAGTACAGAAAGCCAACTATACATGTAAATTACTTATTTGTTTAAATTGATTTTTTTTACAATAATTTTTATAAAGTTTTGTATGCAAATGATGTTATTATGTTTAAAAAACTATGTATGTACGAATTTCCCTTTTCCTGTCATAACGACAAATAAATTACATTCTCTGGGAAATATTTCGTCTCCGTCTCACTCTGAGAGCCACCCCTGTTCCAGCACGTGCTTTGATGTACTTTCTTTTGTCTACCGTTGATTGTTGAAGATGCCTTTTTAACAGCACCTCAATAAAGATTTATATTTTATCAGAATTACGTGTTCATTTTCAATGGAGCCATGACTGCTTTATTCATTATAAGCTAATTGCTTAGGCTTTTCTTTGCCCAGTAGGCCAAGCAAGTAAAAACAATAGGGACTACAATAATATTTGTGACCGGCGGATTAATTTTTTCCGTGTTATACACACACACACACACACACACACACACACACACACACACACATATATATATATATATATATATACATATATATATATATATATATATATATATATATATATATATATATATATATATATATATATATATATAGATATATGTGTGTGTGTGTGTGTATATGGGGGGTGTATGTTGGATTGTTTAATGTCACGTTCAATATGAAAATGATACAGAAATTACATGTGAAATACAATGATGAATCAAATGGCTGTAGTGGCAATTACAAAGTATTTATCTCTCTTTTAAATCGTTGTATAGTTAAAACGTTAACGTTAAGAGGGAACATTTGCGGTATTTTACTTTTTAAATGGATGGCAATTGACCGATTTCACCTTGGTCTTCACACTATACGTGTAATTCTTCAAAGATGTAAAAGCTTAATCACCAATTTTAGAAATCTATACAACATCCCGCCCGTGAATTTTGCTCTCTTGTGTGCCTAATCTCATATACTTAACCCACTCTGCGGCATGATTTTTTTATTGCCTGTTTGCCGTTAACGCTTCGCGCTTCGGCAATTTTTATCAACAGGATGCATTTTTGAACTAAGTATAAGTCGCAACTATAATTTAGAGAGGAAAATTTTTAATTAGTTAAATACCTTAATTTCTTATTTACAAAATGTCCATAATATTTCTTTCTATTCCGTAATAAGCAGATTTTATGTTTTAAAATACATCCATTTATAATAGTTTTATTGTATTCTCTATAGGATTAATAACTAATAAATTACAAATGAATATAACAACTGAAATT
Source organism: Pardosa pseudoannulata (assembly GCA_032207245.1). Classification (NCBI taxonomy): domain Eukaryota; kingdom Metazoa; phylum Arthropoda; class Arachnida; order Araneae; family Lycosidae; genus Pardosa; species Pardosa pseudoannulata. Next base: position 70,484,302 of record CM063502.1, on the reverse strand, counting down.
GTACTTGGATGCTTCAAACATTTATAAATACTTCACCAAAATTTTTTAGTAGTATACAATTGTTATCACAGTTATTGATTAGGAATTTAAGACAACAGTGGGCATTCGGCAAAGAGAAATTTTGCTGAAAATATGATATTTTTACTGCATTAGGTTATATCTGTATTATATAGTTCAATAATTTTTAAATTTATTATAGGATGATGTATTTTAAGTCCCTTTTTAATTCTCATTCTTGCATACAGCCCGTCATATGACGAGATCAGTAAAACTTTTAATTTTACAGACTTGTAAAGTACCCTATAAGGCAAATAACAAAATAGTTTGTTTTTGGCTGAGAATTATCTGGTACACGTCTACCGATACTGTGAATGCAGTTTAGAATCACGTTGAATTCATTGAGAAAGATAATTCAAAATTTTCTTAGTTAAGTCAAAATTATCGCTAACTTCTTCCCAATTTTTTTTTGCCACAGTAATTAATGCAAGTAAAGGAATGAAATTATCACTATTCCATTACACCCTGGAGGTAGATATAAATTGTTGTTAATACCGGAGATACAGTTTTCATTGCAACAAAAAATAATCGATGATTAAATTTAAAATTATCACATATGTACCTAATCTATTATTTAAGCCAAATATAAAAGAAAATTATTTACGTAATATCTAAATTCAGTGATAAAACGTATGAAAACAATGCAGACGATATTCAAATAATTTAATATAAGAAATGATTAAATGAATGGTTAAATGTATGACGTCATAATGCCAGAAAAATATGTTATTTTTACCTATTTTTTATGTGATAAATTGATAAATTCAATCACACGCACTTAACCGGGGAAAATAGATCTTAAAATAATAGCATTAAACCCTCAAAAGTGGGGAAGGGGTAGATTTCGAACGTTTTAAATACGACAGTAGTTTTTTCTGTGATACAAAGCATATTTATACTCATTTATTTCAGACTAGGATCGATAGTTTAGGAGAAGATAAACTTCACTCGCTTTGAATTTTGCTAAATTTAATCGCCTGCTCTTAACCGGGGAAAATAGGGCTCGAAATAATGGCCATAAACGCTCGAAAAGGGAGGTGGGGAGTATTTCAAACGTTTTAAAGACAACAGTATTTTTCGATGTGATATGAAGCATATTTATACCAATTTATTTTAGAATCAGATCGATAGTTTAGGAGAAGATAAACTTCACTCGCTTTGAATTTTGCTAACCCTAACTCATGAAAATACACAAATAATGGATAACGCTCAAAAATAATCAAATTTTAAAGACAACAGATGTGATATGAAATATTTATATTATTTTAGAAATATATGATATTTTAGGAATATAAACTTCAGTCGCTTTGAATGCTAAATTTAATCGCCTGTTAAGAAAATAGGGCTCGGAAATAGTATTTACGTTTAAAACAACAGTATTTGATGTGATATAAGCATATTAATTTATTTTAGAATCAGATCGATAGTTTAGGAGACGATAAACTTCACTCGCTTTGAATTTTGCTAACCCTAACTCATGAAAAATCACATATGGATGCGTCTATCCATTCCAGGTCCAACAACTTCATAAATTCGAGAACAGATGGACAGATAACTTAGGCTATTATTATATAAGGGTTATAAGGAATGTTTACAGTCGTCATAATAAAGCTTCAATCGTGTTAACTAATTCTTTTCTGGAAGTTAAGACAAAAAGAAAAATATTTTTGAAATAATAGCATGATTCATATAATTATTAATCATTTCAAATTTAAGGTACCTATAATTTGGTATGCGATAGTTCATTTCATATTAATTTTAACGGAAATCTTAAAAAGGGGTTAAGAAGGAATCTTTAAGCGGAAATTAAAAATAAGAAATGGTTAAAAGATGGTTAAAAGAATGACGGCATAAAGCTAGAAAAAATGTTATTTTTACCTGTTTATTATGAGATAACTTGATAAATTTAATCAGCTACTCCTAGCCGGGGAAAATAGAGCTTGAAATAATGGTATTAAAGTCTAGAAAAGAGGGGAAGGGATGGATTTCGAACGTTGCTAACCCTAACTCAAGAAAAACCCAATATGGATGCCTTTATCTATTCCAGGTACAACCGCTTAATAAATTCGAGGACAGACGGGCATAAAACTTAGGCTATTATTATATAGAGGACTTATTTATATTTCACACTTCAATGCAGTGGAAATATCATATTTTCAGCAAAATTTCGCTTAGCTGAATGTGTACTCTTGCCTTAAATTCCTAATCAACAAACAAAACTGCTAGTCAATACATAAATAACAGTAATTTATGCTTAAAATGGTCTCTTTTTTACTTTTATTTAAAGAATTAAAATAAGTAATTAAGTGTATTAGGTTTTAACGCTACTTAACTTTTTTCTTTAATTAATAGCTTACGCAAGGAAAATATGTATGCTTTCATGAGTATTTCTTTTTTTAATTTATTGATTTATTTAGCATTAAAAGTAAAAATATTTTAATCCATTTTCATTAAATCTCTAATCCTTTCTATTAGGAAATAAAATCTCTTTCCCTTTTTTTTTACAAATTAAATTTATCCTCTTTTTAATTGCAAAATATAAAGTTTCTTAATTTAACGTATACCTTATATAAGAATTTTTTTTTTAAATTGTGTATTGAGTTAAGAAAAACTACTTAATCATTTTCTGTTCATTTTTAAAGGAAGAAGAGCTACAAAAAAAAAAAAAAAATTCTACTGGAATTTTTCTTATATGATCATGACTGAAATAGAACTTTGAAGTAAATGTATTAAATTGAGATGTATATATGCTTTTTTTAATATCTAACAAGAATTTTTAAAGGAATATTTATGTAACAGTGCATGTGTTTTGCAGTAAAATAATGAATTAAATACAATATATACAATACTTGTTGTTTCATAAGTAGAAAAGCATAAAGGTAGTTTTTTTATGTAATATACCAGGTGTGACCAGCCTTCGGCTAGCGAGCAACATGTGGTTCTTTGAAGGATTATTTGTGGCTCTCAATAAATGTACCCGAGTTTCCTTTTCATTTTTGTGTTAATGCATTGTAAAAAAATATTACAACTGATGGAGCTCCAGCAATGCTGAAATAGAACTTTGCAGTAAATGTATGAAATTGGGATGTATATGTACTTTTTTAATATCTAACAAGATTTTTAAATGAATGTTTATGTAACAGTGTATCTGTTTTGCAGTAAAATAATAAATTAAATACAATATATACAAAACTTGTTGATACAGAAGTAGAAAAGCATAAAGGTAATTTTTTATGTAATATACCAGGGGTGACCAATCTGCGACCCGAGAGCCACATGTGGTTCTATGAAGAATTATTTGTGGCTCTCGATAAATGTACTCGAGTTTCCTTTTCATTTTTGTGTTATTGCATTTTAATAAATTATTACAACTGCTGGAGCTCCGACAATGTTGAAATAGAACTTTGAAGTAAATGTATTAAATTGGGATGTATATATACTTTTTTTAATATCTAACAAGATTTTTAAATAAATGTTTATGTAACAGTGTATGTGTTTTGCAGTAAAATAAAGAAAGAAATACAATATATACAATACTTGTTTCAGAAGTAGAAAAGCATAAAGGTAATTTATGTAATATACGAGGTGTGGCCAACCTGCGGCTAGAGAGCCACATACGGCTCTTTGAAGGATTATTTGTGGCTCTCGATAAATGTACTCGAATTTCCTTTTCATTTTTGTGTTATTGCAATTTAATAAATTATTACAACTGCTGGAGCTCCGACAATATTGAAATAGAACTTTGAAGTAAATGTATTAAATTGGGATGTATATATACTTTTTTGATATCTAACAAGATTTTTAAATGGATGTTTATGTAACAGTGTATGTGTTTTGCAGTAAAATAACGAATTAAATACAATATATACAATACTTGTCGTTTCAGAAGTAGAAAAGCATAAAGGTAGTTTTTTATGTAATATACCAGGGTTGGCCAACCTGCGGCTCTCTGAAGGATTACTTGTTTCTCTCAATAAATGTACCCGAGTTTCATTTTCATTTTTATGTTATTATATTTTTAAAAAATTATTACAACTGATGGAGCTCCAGCAATTTGAAATAGAACTTTGAAGTAAATGTATTAAATTGGGATGTATATATACTTTTTTGATATCTAACAAGATTTTTAAATGGATGTTTATGTAACAGTGTATGTGTTTTGCAGTAAAATAACAAATTAAATACAATATATACAATACTTGTGTTCAGAAGTAGAAAAACATAAAGGTATTTTTATGTAATATACCAGTTAACCGCGTCTGAAATACCTCTCGATAAATGTAAGTCACATTTTCATTATGTATTATATTTAAATATTACAACTGATGGATCTCCAGCAATTCTAAAAAAATCTTTATATTTTTAAGAGATATTTTAAAATTATGATAAATATGCATAATGACTATCTTAATATTTAAAATAGATGTTATGAAAACAGTGTAACAGTAAATTACATCGCAAAGCAAAAAATATGCAATTCAAATATTTTTGAAAATTAAAGGACGAAGAACTTGAAATGACATTCAATAAATATAATTTTTAAAAAAATTTTTTAATACATTTTTTGCATATTTATACATATTAAATTGCGGCTTGAATTTCAAATTTTGAAAAATGGCTCATGTTTATTTGGACAATAATATAATACAATAGTCGTTGACACAGTTCGTAAAGGATGTTGAGAAATCTCCAAAGAGTTAAAAGCATTACTATTATTTGAAATTTAATGCTATATTGTAAAAAATATACTGTACTATCGTGTACAATAAAATTGATAGAGCTCATGTACACTCGAATTGTAGAAACCTGCAGTTTCAAGGAGCTTTTGAGGATGCTTAACTAAGTTAAAATTACTGTACATGGCACTAAAAATGCAGACATTCTATTTTACAAAGAAATACACTTACAGTTTACGTACAGTGTACAGCATATATTTTTAAAGTTATGATTATAGAGTAAAACCTTGGTACAGCAACATCCGATAAAGATGTACATCCATCTATAACTATAATATTTAGGGATCACGGTAAAATTGCATAAGATATAATATTATCTCATAGATTTGATGATTTTCTTTGCAGCAATAAACCTCTGTAAAACGATAATTTTTCTTACGACAAATCGTTATTTCTTATCAATCTGCAATGATACTTATGTTTCCAATTTTGTGCTTTAGACTCTATACATATATTGTATGGCGATTTTACAATGAACAAAAATAATACAAACATAATTCTTTAAAAAATAAATTTTCAGGTATGTGAGTTTCTTGCATGACTGCATATTTAAAAAAAAAATTGGTATTGTTTAAAAATATTTAACTGTTTTATATTAAGTCAAAATTTTTATTACTGATATAAAAACATTAAATTAATTTCAAATTGAAATTTTCTATTAATATATTTTATTCTATTAAGTATTTTATTTCACTTTACCGTTATATCACCCTTCAATGTAACGATATATTGCTCAATAATAATTTTCTTGTGACACCTAAGCATCGTAGTATCGAGGTTTTACTGTATCACAGTAGATTTTATTTTTTTTATCGCTTGAGGTATCTGCATAAAAATATATTATAATATATAATAGTTGACTATTTTCTTATATGAAATTGTTTTCCTACCAGAAAATAGCCATATCGTAGCTACTTTCTGATCTACCATATTTCATATCATGGTTTCAATTCTTTTAAAAATAAATTTATCAGATATGTGAGTTTTTTTGCATGACTGTACATTTAAAAAAATTGTACTCTTTGAGAATATTTAACAATTTAATTTTAAGTTCTTAAAATTTTATTACTTCTATAAAAACATTAAACTAATTTCAAATTAAAATGTTCTATTAATATATTTTATTCTATTAAAGCTTTTATTTTAGTTAACCGTTATATCATCCTTCGATGTAACGATATATTACTCATTAACGATAATTTTGTTACTCCTCGATGTAACGATTTATTATTCAATAATGATAATTTTCTTGAGAAACCTAAGCATCGTTGTGTCAAATTCTACTGTACAACATCACAGTAGATTTTATCACTTGAGATATTTGCAAAAAATATATTGTAATATATAATACTTCGCAATTTTCTGATATGAAATTGTTTTCACGAGTGATTCTCTTGCACAACTTGCATAATGTAGTAATCCAATGCACCTCTCAGGAAATTATTACAAATTCGTAGTCGAAAGTTTTGCTATCACCGTAGATGACGCTAATGATACTTAGTGTCCATTAATCAAAATATTCAAAATTGAAATTTGCTTGATTGAAACGTCAAAGATTAATTACGCAAAGTTAACTTTCGTAAAAAAATTCAAGCCGTGGATTAATTAATTATTTTAATAACAATTGTCCCAAAACTTATACTGGTGTCATTAGTGACTCTAAGGCAAGAATACAACTAATCAGTTCAGGCGTTAATTGCTTTATTCCTGCTAAGAAACTACCGAAAAGTTAAATCTTATACAAATTGAATGAAAATTTTAGTACACACTATTCTCTTCATCAGATGAAATTAAAAGTATTATAAAAATCTGTAATTATCCTTAGAAAACTAGTAATTAACCCTTAAAAAGTGTTATCCTGTTAAGACTATTATATAAAATTTTATAAAAGCATACATTTAATGATCTCAAACTGATAAACAACCATTGAGAGCTATTAAGAGACATTTTATTTATTTCATTTAAGTCTAAAGTAGATTGGCTTCTTTCAGAATACATACTTTTGCCAAATCTTTTATAATTTAAGGAGTCATTAGGTATATTTTAATACTCTTTTCAGTATTAGGTATTGAAAATGGAACAGTAGGTAGTAGTAAGTAGGTCTGATAATAGAGCCCATCAATTACTAGTATAGGTAGGTACTATAGTAGTATTATACTATAGTAGCATAAAATATATCTAAAGTACTATAGTAGTATATGTTCTATGGCAGCATTTTAAGACTGTTATATCTGAAATATAAGTTTAGAATTAGTGACGGAGTCTCCAATTCATAAACAAGTATTGAGAGCTATTAAGAAACATTCTAAACATTTCATTTATAAAAATGACGACTACTGTCAGAAAATTACTTTTTATGAAAATTTTTAGTTAAAAATCTAGTGTACTGAATTTTTTAAACTTTTATCACTTGTGAAAATTACAAGTCATATAAAATATATTAGAATTTTGGTACATGTTTGATAAAGTCAGAATAAAAGAAAACTACTAAGAAATGCTTAACAAGAATCAATTAAAAAGACTACATTTAAACAATTAAAATCCTTTGCAATTTGTTTTGAAAAGTACACAGTTAAACTATAAAGTATTATAATTTTTGCTTTATATTTTCTAATTTACTGTTTTTGATATTATAACACCATGTAAAAAGTATTTTAATTAAGAATATGTAAGAATTGTAAATGAAACAATTTTATAATAAAATTAATGGTTATTTCATGCACATTTTTTCATTATTAAATCATAGTTTAAGAAACATTCTAAACATTTCATTTATATTAAAACCTGACTACTGTCAGGAAAATTCTTTTCCGAAGACTTTTATAAGTTAAGGAGTCACCGGGGATATTTTAATACCGTTTTCAGTAGTAAGTACTTTGGATTGAATTATTCCAGAGAAACATATAAAAACAATTTATTTATGTTTTTGATAAGAGAATGCAACTTTTAAAGAAAGCTGAATTACATACTAAAAACATTTACATGATTATTAAATCTTAAAACAAAATCGTGTATATATACATGCGTGCAAATGGGCGAGGAATGAAAGTCATTTTTGTATTAAACTTTACATTTTTCTATTGCTTAAAATTAAGACATTTAATATCGGCATAAAAACCTATTCCATGAAAGTTTTACATGGTATCGTATATTTTAGAATGCATTCTATTTTCTCCAGAAAATGATCTATATATTAGAAATTGAATTCATGCCAAAACGTTTTCTTGAAGAGCTAATTCATTCTTTGAAAAAGTTCTATTTATATGTAGACTATACAGTATAATTATCTTTCCCTCACAGTAAAAAGTTTTTTTTTCTTCATATCCAACAATCGTTTTTCAAATTTATTTTGCTGCAACAAGGCCATGTAAACATTTTTTAAAAAACGGGAGATATTTATACTTAAAAAGTGGAATTGTGTAAGCAGTATCGATGGATACTATAGATTCAAAATTATGTTCATGATATACTCTACGAAAGTTATGTACTTCACTACTAATGAAAATTATGTATTTCTCTACTAATGCAATCATACATTTCACTACTAAGGAAAATTATACATTTCACTACTAATGAAAACTATATTTTTCATTATTAATGAAAATTATATATTTCACTACTAATAATAATTTTTTTCTCCAAACTTATCTAATTGTGCTACAAATACTTCCTTCAGGCAAAGGTTTAAAAGCAAATTCAATGCCCTAAAGAAAGTGGCATATGTTTAAGACGTCTCATATCGTCTAAATACCTAATGAGACGTCATCGTGTACGTGTTGAAAAAGTAACAGATTCATTTTAGGATTTCTTTTTCTGTTGAAGAATACAAGGATTTGTCTTGGGATAGGGAAAGAATTTCAGCAGATTAAAGACCATATTAAAGTTAACCAAAATTAACATTGAAAAAGTTTCGCTGTAAGACAAAATAGTTTGAAACCTGCTTGTTCTTTAACAGGAGTCAATGCCAACTATTTTTTAAATGTATTCACTCCAAATTTATCTTCTAACATAAAAAGAGTGATTTATTTATACGACTGTTACTTCGAACGCATATGTACTTAAAACCTATGAAAAACCACAAAATTTTTAAAACTAGAGTTTTGGTTAAAAGTACGTTACAAGGAAGAATAAACCTTATATATGTATTTGCGTTCATTTCAATGGCAAAAGAGACAAAATATCTCTAACGCAGGAATAGCCTGATTTACCGCTGTTCTGAGTAGATTAGAAGTTTTTAAAAGAAGTTGCACTGATCTAGGAGAGAAAGAAAGTTCCGTCCTGGAGGTCTTACACGTATTTTAAGCTCACATATGGGAAGAATACCAAAGAAACCCAACACGCCTTGCTTGACCGATATATATGTATGAATGTATATATAAATATAAATATATATAAATAAGTATTCAAATGTTTCAAAAAATTAATACTTATAACAAAATAACAAACAAACAAATTTCAAATTCCTGACTAATTTTTTGCCTCATAAGAAACAACAAAGCAGGATAAAAGAAAATAGGTAAAGAAATAACTTGACTGTTTTATCAGCGGTGGTAGCTCATCAAGCAATCAAAAGAGGAAAAAATACATAAGGAGTTTCGTCAAAAACAGAGTTAGAATTAAAATGGCATACTTAGAAGCAATACCATCTGCTCTGTTGCACCACCGAACTCATATATCTCCCACATATATATTTATACGAATATAGAACAGCCAAAATTAACAAAAAAACTTCAACAAAGTTAACACCGAAAGATAATGCCTAATAGTTATCGCCAAATTTCGTTCGGTCAAACGATAAGCACAACAGTGAGCATCCACTGTGAAACATCCTATAATGGCTTTCTCCTCACTGTATCATAAGTACTAACGCGAATATTGTTTCTAAAAGCGAGCCTATTGATTCACAAGTTCTCCCTCACTACTGTGTAACCAAATATTACACATTTTGAGACGGAGCTCCAAAAAACGAGTTGACTCAATATACTCTTATTTTCCAAATTTTGATGGTTTCTTTCAAAGCCGATGACTGCATGACATCGCAAGAAGAATGAGACAACAAGTAAAATAGTTTAATATTCAATAAAATTAAGAGTTGGAAGATAGGAAACATTACTTAGTTCTGTAAATAATACAAGGATTTTTTAAGCTGCAGGTACTGTAAAGAAACCCAGTGGCTTTGGAGTAGCATTTTGCTCTCCCTCTCCACAGGTGAGAAGTTCGATCCCCCGACTGAGCAAGGTTGACTCCGCTTTTCATCCCTTCTTTGGGTAGACAAACTGATTACCAAGCATGCTTGGGAGCTAAACACTGGTGGTTCCGCGTAAGGTTGACCACCTAATCGGAGCATATGCTTCATCCCCCAGGTCTCGATAACGGAGATTGGCACCTTAGGCTCTGGAAAACAAATTACGATCTTTCGCCGAGGAGCTACACTGAAAATTAATTTTCCCCAGCAGCAATATTGCTTGGAAAATCTAGCATGTATTTCTGTAAAATTAAAATATAACTATTTACCTGAATAACGAATTTGTAAAAATGCTGGAAATCTATTTTAAATACGGCCTAAATTTTAGTCAAATATGTTTCAATTGTACAGATTTACTGTAACATTCATGTCTGAAAAAATCATTAACGTATCTATTGAAGGAAAATGAGCAAATCTATAGACGTCATATATTTAAAAACAGAAAAGGATAGAAAAAGTAGTACGCAGGAGCATTACAACAAAACAGTTTTGCATGGCATTAAAAACTCTTACAAAATCAAAATTTACCTAAAATTGAAGAAAATAAATAAAAATATTAAAAATATTATAAATGTATTTCAAGCGGTATGAGACAACAAGTAAAAAAAAGTAATATTCCACAGAAAACAAGCTTGAATTTAGCAAATATTTTCTTCCTGAAAGCTAAAAATTATAAATATTTTTAAAAATTTAGATACTGATAACGAATTTTTGCGACCATAAATGTTTTACGAGGGGAGGGAGAATCGGACATATGTTGTATAGCAAAATTAATGTATTAATTCCTACCGGAATTACAAATTTGTAAAACGTAGAAAAATATGGTTTAAATGTGTTTTAAACAACGTTGACGCATATTTCCATCATAAAGATTTATAGTCATATGTACAAAAATCATTAACAAATGCAGTGAATGAAAATAAATAAATCTTTAAACATCAGAATTTTCAAAAGAATTTTATTGGAATATCACAAGCTGTTCCATATTTAAATTTGAACCAAAAAAGGAAGGAAAGAGGGGGAAATATTAAAATATACCCCAAATTCATATCAAGGAATATTAGATAACAAGTAAAAATATTCAGATTCAACAAAAGAAATATGTTTGATGATAACAAAATTTGCCTTAGTTCTGTTAAAAAGGCTAACGATCTTTTAAAACTCAGAATTAATGTTAACTGGCATTAATATTTCGCAGAGAGGGTGTGTAATGGAAAATGCTGTGAAAAATACAATATAACAGTGAACCTGAGTTACGACTATATAACTGTAGGAAATATATTTTAAATCTGTCTGAAATGTCAATGAAACGTGTTTCTATTGAAAATATTTACTGTAACATAGATTTATGCAAAATTTTGAGTTTTTTTTTTTTTTTTTTTTTTTTTTTCGTAATTCGGGTAAAACATCGACGCTGATTTTCCCTGGAAAATATATGGAATGCATTGTCGTAAAATTAAAACATAACTGCCTCCGTTAAATTAAGATTGGAGAAACTTTATTAAATATATTTAACATGTACTCGGTACTATTCGAGAGGAAATGTCGTCATTTTAACAGCCTAAATTTGATTCATTACAAAGTTCTGATCTAGTTCATGTTGGAGCGTTGAGGTCTCTTTTTTTGCTGACTGGGACTTAGATCTTAGAGCCGATCTCGGTCATTTTTAGTTTTATTACCAATTCCACACATTTTTAACTCATTTACGAGGGAGGCATTTCTATTAAATACAGGTAATATGGGCTAAATTCATCAAAAAGCTTCATAGTTAAGGCTGATATTTCAGTATTAGCATGAGATGAAGACAGACCCCCTTTTTTCTTTCGAATGTCATTTGTTAAAGAAGGAAATTGTTTTTACTAAAAAAACTGTACCCTGTCATTTTGACAGAGGGTAATATGAAAGAGAATATAAAATATTTAATGCACTATTTTTACAAAAATAGGGTTAAATATGTTAAATTTTCATTTAAATCCCACTTAATAGTAAACTATTAAGTAATTACGAATATATTTATGCAGATATGTCAAGTAATTCATAAAAACACTTCAGAGAGTCTATTGAAATGCAAACAATAAAATTAATAAATGAAAAATGTATCACATAAAATAAAAAAAGTTGCGTAAAATAAGTTAAATAAAATATATAACTTTAAAATGAAGTAAAAAAACCGTACATCATTACTGACAATATAAAGGATACATTCAACACGTTTTCCTCTTTGATAATTTTCTACTTAAGATGTTTTTATTAAAGCATTCCGTTCAGTACATATTTTGTATTATATATATATATATATATATATATATATATATATATATATATATATATAATATATATATATATATATATATATATATATATATATATATATATATATATATATATATATATATAAATATATACATGTATATATGCATATATATACGTATATATATGTAATATGGGCAGGACTCATTCAAAAGTACAACACATTTTATTTCTGGTGACGATACATTAAATCAATATAACAGTCCAAAATCTTCATGAACATCAGCACACACACTTTTGAAGTAGGGATTTCTGAGGTAAAAAAAACTACGAATAATCCCCAATCACATTTTATCATGTGATAAAAAATACCCAATTTAAAGAGATCGCGTTTACTATTAGTCAAAGAAGTACAGACAGAAGCTGGATTAAGTCTATAGCTTGTCTGGAGAGAAAAACTAGAATTACCACGCAAACCCCAATAACGTAATTTATGAACAGAATTTATTAAATTAATATTAATATATGTAAATAAGGGATTTTAATATTACATACATATTGAGGATTATCATGAAACTAAGTTATTGTGGACAGCACAGATGAAAAGGAATATGAAATTTAACACTAGGTTTACGGACGTTTCTTATATACCTATCTCTACGAACACGCGTCAATTTGACGCATGAACGAATACATATAACAACACTCAGAAAGCAATGTAATTATACACTATAAGTAAAAAATGAAAATATGAGATAATATTGAGGTTCACAATAATATTACTAATTCAAAAAATATTCTAGTATTTTATTTTTCAATACTCGAACCAAGCAACTAAAACCTTCAAAATCTCTTCACACTCTGACTTCAATTGACATTCTGCGTTTCGTTCTTTCTACTGTTGCTTATTGCTTGTTTCATTTGAGATAACAATATCGGATAACGGATCGAAGTATTGTTGGTACATTCCTATTTATTATTGTTGTAATGTTTGCATGAGTAGAACTAATTTACTAAAAATTTTGTCTACATTACGATCGCGTCAAATTGACGCATATCCGTAGAGATAGGTATACCACATAGAAAATTTCAATATTTCAACACTTTTAAAGAAAATAGATTTCAATATATATTTACCTCGTTCAATGGATAAAAGTCAGTACAAGAGATAAAATAAAAATGCAAAAGGTTTTTGTAATTTTCCTTATAAAATTCGAAATGCGTCAAAATGATCCCGTAAACATAGTGTTAAAATACTTTAAATATAACAGACCATTCTCATCAGAGATTCTCTGTTATTTTAGACATAATAGAATGTCCTTTATAAGAATAGAAAAACTTGGTGATAAGGTAAATTTTATATTTCGTATAAAGATAGGACTGTAAATCGAAGCTTTATCACTAAGCTTTTTATGAGTATTTCAGTGGATATACCTGCCCACAAAGCAATTTTCTGTGCTTCCCTCAAAAAACGATAAAATATCGTTTATGAAGATAAAATAATCGATAGCATTGGTTAAATTATGGTAGCCAATACTCAATATTTGGTAGATTATTTATAGTATTGTCGGTTCATTTACATTTCACCAGAGCAAATCTCGCCAAGCAGACTTTATTGGCTATAAACATTCATTAATATTGTTTGTCTCCAACACTATTATCACTTATCCCCTATATAATAATAACCTAAGTTATATGACTATGGTTATATGAAGCAGTTGGACCTAGAATGGATAAAGGCATCCATATTAGATTCTTGATGAGTTAGAGTTATCTACTCCTAAACTATCGATCAGATTCTAAAGTAAATTTGTATAAATATGCGTCATATTACAGCAAATCATACTGACGTCTTTAAAACGTCCGAAATTCGCCCCTTTTTAGCCTTTAATGCCATTATTTCAAGCCCTATTTTCCCCGGTTAAGTGCAGGCGATTAAATTTATCACATAATAAAGGCCGGAGTCACCAAAGTCATTTAACCGCGATTAATCTCTATTTAAACGGAGAATTGCTTCCCACAGCTGGTCGGCGCCATGGGTTAATCGCGGTTAGTCGTTAAACAACTTTGGTGAGATCGGCCCTTATTATGTGAAAATAAATTTTTTTCTAGCATTATGACGTAATTCCTTTAACATTTAATCTCATATAATCATTTCTTATTTTAAATTATATAGATATAGATTGCATTATTTTCATACAGTTTATCACTGAACTAAGATATTACGTAAATAATTTTCTTTTATATTTCAATTAAATAATAGATTAGGTGCATTTGTGAGGATTTTAAATTTAATCATCGATTATTTTTTGTTGCAAGATAATTCTCAGTCAAACAACAAACCATTTTTTTTACCTGCCTCATAGGGTACTTTACAATTCTGAAAAATTAAAAATTTTACTGATACCGTCATATGACGGACTATATGCTAGTTAGTAAATAGATACGACTGACAGTAAATGATCAGGACTTGTTTCAGAAATCTGGAAATAAAAATTATCAGAGAGAATATTCCGTTTTTCGTACGTTGTATTAGTTTTGACTACTTTGGATTTCCTTTGAAAAGGAAAAGTAACAATTGCCCTCTACCTTCGCCAAAAAGGAAAACTCATCCCGAGAAATTCTACGAACTATTTTTAGCTGTCTCTAAAATCGGACGCTACGCATTAATGAGTTAAAAAAGCTTAAAATATATACACCAAGTGAAAAAGACTTAAAATAAATATTGTATGCCTCGAATGGTACTTTTCCCTTTAAGTAACAAAAATCATTTAACAGTTTTTCAGTTACAAAGGGTTAGGCGCTGCCTTTCGGTATCGGGTGTGGAAGTTAGCAAGTATTACCTTAGTGTCTTCAATCTGTTACGAAAAATATATTCTATTATGTAGCATTATAAAGTGTAATTTTATTTCATATTCAATTTCACAACAGTTTTAATTTTTTTTTAATTTTAAAATGTTACATGCTTTTAAAATTTTGGTTTACAGAATAAAATATTTTTTTAACTGACATCGAACCTATATGGATGGCAAAAAACACAAGTTATAGATTTCTTTGATAAAGTACGGGGTTAATGAAAAGATTGCGAAACTCATAAATTAGTAACCTGTGGAGTTTTTAAAACAACCTGTGGTGAATTATACTGTTTTGCCAACATGCATCAAACGTGCTTGAAGGTAGTTTTGAGTCTTTAGCCCTTCCATAACACTATACTCCAATGCTAACGTTTTCTGGACTTCTTTACTTGAACACCGTAATTTTTAATAACACTTCTTTTCCGTCATTCTAATTTATTTATTTGTATTCTATTTATTTAGTTTCACCATAGATTTTTGTTGCTTATACAGTTCACACTATTTTATTTCAAAATAAAAAACTTTAATTTTCCCCTTCATTGATATTTTCTCACCGTTGACACAGATCACTGAACTCCAATGACTCACATGACAGTGTCAGAGTCAAAGCAAACGTTTACTAAACTTTTTCCTCTGAAAAATAATAATCATTTTTAGTCTTTTCCTCCGAAGTGTTTCTTTGAATGTAATAATAAGGAATATACCGAAAAAGTTAGTTAACAATGTTTGTCCTTCTCGAAATAAATGAGTCAGAACTGCAATTAAACTCATTTGGGGACATTTGCAAAGAGATCAAGTTGGAGTTAAAGAAAAAAAAACTTAAATCCTAAGATAAACTAACACGTAGCTAGGGGGCAAACATGATAAAGGACCACTAAACCAATAAAAGTTTGTATGTCGGTTTGTTAGTGGGACTACTATTAGATTCCTCTAATTACATGCCGTTTAAGGATGCAGATGTTTTGCATTGAAATATTTGTAAAAAAACATAAAAAACTTGACCACCTAGTAGATGGATGATTCTCTCGGAGAACTGTTTTCTAAGAAATTTTTAAAATGAGATCGGTAAATATCTTTTAATTGGATTTCGTACATTAGTGTCCGCAGGAAGTTTTTCGTTCTTTAATGAACTGTGAAGGTATGACTAACCTCTAGAAAAAGCGATGCGGGTGGTACGCAAACAAGCACATGCAATGTCAACTTTACTGTAAAGTTAAACCTGCATAGTGTTTTAGCAGAACAGAGAGTGGTAAATTTTTGAGATAGAGAAAACTTCCGTTTTGTTTGGTTTGGAGCACTAAGTTGAATTTTTTTTCAAAGCGAGGAGTAATGAAACTGTGACCTACTGCTGAATCCCTTGGGAACATTTCACGGCTGACACTTGTTATGTAAATGTTTTGCCAAAGTCACAATTAACAAATCTGACTCGTCAACTTTGTTAACAATTTATCAACTTTAATACTTTTGATTTGTAACTTGGATATTGTTAAAACTATGTGCGTCTGTCACTTATACAAATTAATTCTTAAAAGAAAACTTTTTTTTAAATATTATTTATACTTTAAAGAATTAAATACTTTCAAATGCAAAAACCTTCAAATAAATATGTACTCGAAAGGTCCTCTTGGGTATATTTGATAACAAAAACTCTTCATGAACTTTTTTTTACCTACATATGACTAGTCTGATTCGTTATTTAATTCTTCTTCTACATTATTACTGTAGTCTGACAGCAACTGTTAATTAATATGATTATAATTATGTAAAATGCAACAAATATTTATATAAAATTGAACTATAAGTATGGAAAAAAACTAGTACTAGAGAAAAAAACTTATTTTCTGTTACTGCGTAGAAATTATAAATTTTCAACAATCTAAAGGAAACTTCTGAAAAATTAAAAAGAGGAACTTCTAAAAAGATTC
This sequence comes from Pardosa pseudoannulata, assembly GCA_032207245.1. Taxonomy (NCBI): domain Eukaryota; kingdom Metazoa; phylum Arthropoda; class Arachnida; order Araneae; family Lycosidae; genus Pardosa; species Pardosa pseudoannulata. Next base: position 70,467,234 of record CM063502.1, on the reverse strand, counting down.
GTTATTGGGCTAGAGGCACTTCATTAAAGTAAAAACATATTTAATTTTTTGAAAACAATGCTTTGTCTTCCTGATAGATGATTCTGTTATACAGAAAAATCCGTTATAGTCTAATAGTACATAGAACTTGGGATGTACGCAGGTGACTCCAAAATTGTGAACATGATTTTGTGTAAATAAACTAAAACTTTCAAAGTTTTAGTTATAAAATTGCTTAATTTTGTTTATATATCATACCCTAACGTTTTCATAGCCGAATAATTGTAGTCAACACTGAAACTTGAGTCTAAGAAAGTCAGAAACATATCCCGAAAACTGCAGTTAGTTATGGCACAGAGCTAAATTGGAAAAAGGCCAGAAGTTAAATCTTTTAATCATTAAAAAGTTCTTTGTTTTGATATTGAAAAAAGCAAATTATTCCTTCCAGTAAAAAATTTAACCTGTTTAAAACACTTCTTAAACCTATTACGGTTTTTTCTTTCGGCTATTTTCGAATTTTGATTACTATTTTTATTTCGATTTTTGTATTCTGAAAGTAAAATCTTAAAGCAAAATACACTCGGATGTATGCATTAAAGTCTGATACTCTTAAAATGTTAATTTCAGCATACTCCTTCTTTCCTTCCTTAATGTTAAATTTACGTAGTGAACCATTTGCTAACCCATCATTTGGTTGACTGGTTGGGAGAACTACAGTTAACATTTTGCTGTATAAAATCAACAGCTTCTTCATAAAGAAGATTGTTAACGGCTTAAAGAATCTAAACTGCGGAATTTGTACCTCCAGACTTCGGTATTAAAAGCAGTAACCTACCTATTAAGTCATCTCCCGTTCACCCCATAACAAGGTTATTCTAATCTTTAGGGAGCTTTCTAGCAGAGTTGACAAAAACGCGAAATTATGTTAGTTTTTCTAGGTATTTGTTAATACTTATCTGATATTGTTCTAATTTCTTGCATTTTTCATGTGGGAAATAAAAGTATAACATTCACTTTTATTTTTTTTAAATAAAAATAGCTTTATTTACTTTAACAGTTTTATATCTCAAAGCCTAGATAATAGTCTCGATTTTAAAGCTTGTTAAAAATAATGCATATCAATATAACAGACAGGTTCATCCAATATTTTTTGCATTGGATAGATCAATGTTCTATCGAAGATCAGGAAAATATAGAGTACAAAAATTAACGAAATGAAGTGAAAATAGTAATGGGTCTCATGAAAATGATATGAATTAGTAGTAGGTGTTTCTGTGATAAACACACATGAGCCGTCTTTTCCAGGTTAAGCAGAGGCTCAATTTTGAACATCAATTCTGAACTGAAGTGAGGTTAGTTAGTAAAAGTTCTCAGTCTAAATCATAATGAATTACTGTATATGTGTGCATAATAATATATACATTTATTATAAACTTCTTGGACTACTTGAATTTTGTCTTTTTTACAAGAAATGATTAAATTTGTATACATATATTTTAGGTTATATTTCTTTGTATAATCATTTATTAGCAGCAAATATGTCTGAAGCAGGATTTAAAATAGATGAAAATACTTACAACGGCAAATTATAATTAATGACAAGAAATGAAGTACTTTATAAATAAAGATAAAATCCTGCAATTTATTAAAATTATTGTAATTTAAGAAGTTTTGTAATAATCACAAATCTTGTACAAAATCCCACTTTCAGCAAAAGTCCAGCACATTTTTGTACATGGGCCGGTACCAAACACCCGGGTGGATTTTTCTTGGCTGGATCCAATCTTCACATTCTACTTAAGAGTACTGTGCTGAAGATGGATGAATTGGTTGAGGACTGCCTTCCACCACTATATTTAATAGGTTCAAATTCTACTATTACGAATTTGTTAGCTTATTTAAAGCTATTGTAAAAAGGAAACTATTAATAGAAAAATAATCCAGAGAGTAATTTGATTTTTGTTTTTCTATCACCCAGATATTATGATGATTATTATGCTCTCACCTGATAGGTTTGGATTCTATTACAGATTAAAGCTTGGATGTATTTGTGTTTTCCTTTTATACGGAGTAATATTGGCAGACTATTTAATGCTGCCAGAATAAAATGGTCAACTAAATCTGCAGCAAGGTAATATTTATAAAGACAAGCGCATTGGAAGTAGATTTTTGTTTTTCTGAAGACTTTCTTTACATAATCACCATCAAGAATTACACAACTATCACAGCGTTTCTTGATTTTTAGAGAGATGTTTTTATATATTTGCATTTCGAATTTCTATTCTTTTCGTAGTATGGATAACTTTGAACTATAGCGGCCTGAAGCCATGCAAATCAACAATAATATTCATGAATTTAAAACTGTTGGAATCATTCAAAACGTCATAAAATCCTTATAAAATTATTTTTTCTAATAATAAATTTCAAAATAAATTGATAAATACTATTAAAAAATAAATTACACCTTAATGTAGACTCCGAGCGGATTTACGAGTTTAGGCATTATCCTGCTAAACAAGAAGATAAATTAATTATACTCTTCCGGTAAGCATAAAGGCTACTAGAAAACAAACAATAAAGTAAGTGGACAGCATTTTTTTGTTTGGATTGTTAGCAAAGGTAATCAACAGAGAAGTACTTTATTGTATACTCAAAGGAAGCATAAAGTTTAATTATTTCTAAGAAATAACTACAAATTTGGATAAAATGTATTCAGCATGCTAATTTTTTCCTTGTGTACGTAATGGTGTAAATTACAGTTATTTACATTGATTTAATTGATTTCAGGAAACCATAAATTGAAGTAACTCGTAGTACGGATAATATAAATCCTTCCAGTATTAGGCAAGGACTGCATTCAAAAGATCAAGAAGTCCTAGGAGAATGCATAGCTGTGTATGTTGACTATGTACAAAAGTCTTAATAAAGAATATAAACTTTTTATCTATATAATTTTTAGGAACAACTGAAACTGTACGACACCCATTCGTATTCCGAATTATCAGAATGAAATTATTTGAGGTAATAACAAAATGCATGACTAGGAAAATAAAAAGCGAAAAATTTGAGGTTTATTCTAAGGGATGACCAAAACTTATATTCTACCTTTCTCGCAATGTTAACTAAAGCTTATTAATAAGATATTAACGCATGTTAATAAATAGATAAAAATTAATTAATAATTAAGCAAGATGTTCTGATTATGATTCTCGTACAAATGTGATTTAAAATACAGATGCTTTTTGATGTCTGCGTATCGATTATCGGAAGCCAAATAAGGAAAATCTTGGATAAATTTCCCATCTAACAGCTTTCAAATGCTAAAGTTTTGTCTGATAAAATACCAGTTATAATTTTTTATTACTGATTAGAAAATCAGTGCAGTATTCTTATAGTAAACCTATTTGTTAAACAATATGCTAAAATAAGAAATTCATTGTGAGGAGATTATAATTTTACGCAATTACTATAGTTGAATGACATAAAATTTCCCGATATAGTTCAACGTTTTCGGTACCTATGTGTCGTATATGAGACTCTTAGATATAGGATATGATATATGTTATTTTCCCTTAATTTTTTAAAGGTATTAATAACAAATAATAAAAATGATTGTCGAAAGCAACAAGTAAGCTGTTTATTAAAGCTGTTTAAAAAGAATATTGTTTATTCTGTTTGATTTTACAAAAATTAGAAAATATCAAAATATAGACTACATTGACTTTTTTGTGACCCATATACATCTTTAAAACAATTAAAGGATATTGTAAATTTTATATAAAATAACGACATAAGTGGACTTTTTATTGTAGAAAATGGTCTTCAATGCATATTATTATCATTTTCGAACTTGTCTGAATTTGCGAATTTTGAGTCTGACGTCAAAAACAATCGTTTAGGGGCAGAGAATGAAATTTGGCTTTCAACTCTATAAAATACAGTAAAGAAAAGAACAATTGACATTTAGTGTGCCGTTTCGGGGAGCACGATGCCTCAACGGAGTCATTTAACTGTTTAAAAGCTTGTAGAATTGTTGGTCTGTTAAAGGGGGTCCAAACAGAATTCCAAAGTAGCAGAAGCCACTGGAGTTAAACAAAGTGTGATTTCCAGGATTTGGAACCACATTTTGGAGACTATAAATGCAAGACAAAGACCAAGGTAAGATCTGGGACATGCAACAACACCCAATGAAAACCAATATTTAACGTTAGTGTCTGGAATACACAGAAATAGAAATACCACTCTTCTGTAATGACACCTTCGTTTGGGCTACTGGCACCACATTTTCAACTCAAACATCCGAAACAGAAGCCGTACTATAGGTCTGTATGCTCGCTGACCAATAGTATACGTTACGCTAAGAGCAAGACCCCATGGCTCCCGCAGAGACTGGGTAACAAAACGCGTGGACTGGAGGAGAAATGAATGGTACAATATTCTTTTCTCAAACGTCCCATTTGTCTTTCAACATGATAATCGGGGTATTTTCATTAGAAGGGAATGTGACACTTGAAACAATCCTGCCATCGTGCACAGAAGTTCCAGATTTGGTAACAGGAGAGTGATGGTAAAGGCTGTCATTTCCAGTCATGATCACGCCTATCTCCACATCATTCAAAATGGAGCTCTGACCAGTCGTCGATTATAGGGATGAGATCCTTGGACATTTTGTAGTCTTTTACACTACAGCAATTAAAACTGACTTTATATTAATGGGCAGTAGTTCCAGACCAAGTCGCTCTAAAATGGGTAAAAATTAATATTTTGTCTGGATTGTAAATCAGTATAATTAACTTAAAGAAAACACCCTACTGCAGAAATGGATTTGTGAAATTAGTATTCACCAGTGGGAATAAATACTAATAGATAATAATAAGCGGTTTATAATGTTTCGTTTGTATTGTCAGAGAATACAATATACACAGAATATTTCTATTTACTCTAGATTTCGAATTATAATTTTGTGTTCAGACATCATCCGACTGAACAACAGGATAAGTGGATTAGTCTCCATTAAATGAAACTTCTAATAAAAATTTGAGTCTAAAATGAGGAAAAAGGTAATATTTTTGTTTAGATTACAAGTGAGGCTAATAAACATAGAAGAATTTTCCGACAAAACAAGAGGATAACTGGATTAGTATCCTCCAGTAAATACAAATTCTAAAACAAAAACTAAACCTAAAATTTATGGAGGATTATGTTTTGTTTGATTTGCAAGCGAGGATAACAAAAAAAAATTAGTTCTATTTACTGTAGCTACCGTATTCTAATCTTATAGGGGAATTATGTAAAATAATTCCCCTATAAAAATGCATGTCTCAGAAAATGAAGATCACTAGTTAAAATATGATTTGAATTCCAAGTATTGATAAAATCGGTTTCTTTCCATATATTGAATTTCTTCAAAGGAAAAAAAAACTTTAAATTAAAAAAGAAATAAAAATCATAATTAATCATTGTACCTGTGATTATGCTGCTTGTATAGATTTGATTAAAAAGGAAGACGCTTCTTGTAGATTGCCTATTGATTATCGAAAGCTAAATATGGGAAAACTTTGATAAATTTCGGATGGAACATCTTTCAAATGCTAAAGGTTTTACTTATAAATGATTTGTTAAATGGTTTTTCAATACTGT
>CM063502.1:70454115-70456615 GCA_032207245.1 Pardosa pseudoannulata | reverse complement strand
TAGGAATTATGTTTATGCAAAGAGTAAATAACATTTTTTCCATATGCTCTATATCTGCGTATCAATTCCTGAAGCTAAAGACTTTTAATCAGACTAACATCAATGAACAAAGATACTTTTCATTCCTTTAGCCAAAGGGTTATGAAATCATTTCATAGATACAAAGTAGAAAGAAAAATACATTGATTTTCTTTTCTTCAATTTAATTTCACTGTTTAGAAAATCTCGGTTTTATTAACCCACGTATAGTAAAACCGAAGACCGCAGCTCTCTAAACCTAACCAAACCAAACCAAATCAAGTTTCAAGTACTCTTATTTTCATTCAAACTTATCTCTATAAATCATTTATACAAACAATAAATAACTTTTTTTCTTTTTTTTTCCTGTATATCTATATTTGTGAATCGATTCCTGAAGCTAAAGACTTTTAATCAGACTAGCATTATTGAACAGATATACTTTTCATTCCATTAGCCAAAGGGTTATGAAATAATTTTGTAGATACTAAGTACAAAGTAAAATATTTTAATTTTCTTTTCTTCAATTTAATATTCTTGTTTAGAATTTTAATTTCTAATGGAAAACAAATATTCGGGAAATGTAATTAAAATATCTTTCAAAAATGGAAGTTGAATTTTAAATAAAAAGTCCTATCATTAATTTAGAACACCTAAGATCCTCTAAGGATTTAGGGGTGACAACATGGGATATAGAATTAAAAAAGAAACTTATTTTTCATTTAATATTAGGCTTAACCGAATAAAAATTCATTTTTCAAGTCTTATACTCTAGACTTTTTTAACTATTGATATTAAAGCCTAAAAATCTATTAGACCACAAGCAAGGTCTCCTAACATTTTTTTCCTTGTGGTCTCTAGTTTTTGTCTTTATTCATTAATTACTTTTCATCTTTTTTTAGAGAAGTTGATTAAAAATCATTTGTTATGCAATGAAAAATGCCTGACACGATGACTTTGTTAAAAGCTTACTTTAAACTGTCAAATATGAGATTTATATAAAAATGCCCACTCAAATGACGTAACGGCAGAAAGTGTGGTAAGCAGCATTAATCCTTTCTATTGTTTTCTGTTTCTTTTTGCTTAAACTTTATATTTTTTTATTTTTAGCATCAAAATATCCTGATAAAATTTCTACTCCAAAGAATATATCATGCCGTCCTAAAACGTTCTACTTTGTAAACATAGCTGTAGGTAAAAACTTTACTATAAATTTAACGGCAAAAAGAAAATTCTCCTTGTTTAAAATTTAGCAAATGCCAGAACGATGCTACTAAAAAATGTAAATTTAAAAGAGTTATTACTACGGTAAGAATTAAACTATTTGAATAAATACAAGGAATTTTTAAGGTGCTTGTAGTAACAGAAAAAAAATTCTAAATTTACATTTACGGACATACACACATATAATATATATATATATGTATATATATATATATATATATATATATATATATATATATATATATATATATATATATATATATATATATATATATATATGTAATAATATCAATATCTAAGCTATAAAGTATATCCAAAATTATCCCTTTTCCCCATTCATTATTTTTGATCTTAATTTCTTCTCTCTATATTAACCATATTTCCCAGCCATCCAATTTAAACGAGGATGTTTTCATTCCTTCAGCCGAATTCTTTCTATGATTCCCAAAACAGAAAATGATATTGCTGGCATTTTATAATTAGGAAGTTATAACTTTCCCAGGAAAAATCTGTAATGATCAGCAGTAATGCTCATCTGAAAACGCCACACTTTAGCAGATGACTCTAGTCAAAGATTACTCTCTATAAGCAATTAAAACACTTGCCTCAGCATTTTCCCACACACGTTTTGGTCGTCTCTCGCAGAAGGTTGGCATTACTTAGAGAGAGAGCGTTCTGACACTGTCCGGTTCAGACGTCTCTGGATTCTGTGCAATTTTGAATAAAGATTACGGATGAATAAAGATTACGTTCGGCCAAGACGACTATGCGTTTCTTTCCAACAGACAATTAACGGACTCTTAGCAGCACAGCATGCCCTGACAGAGGAAAAAAATAGGGGCAATTTCAAAAGCAGTTTTCAAGTGTAAGTTCGGGGCTGGGTTGGTCCCCTGGACGATTACATTTATATATATATATATATATATATATATATATATATATATATATATATATATATATATATATATATATATATATATATATATATATATATATATATATATATATATATATATATATATATATATATATATATATATGTCACTCCTTAAGTAAGTATATAAATCAATCCACTCTCAAATATATATATTTTTCTGTTCTTTATTCATCCTCATCACACTCTATTCAACAATGGCGTCTCATATTGGCGCCCAACTGCTAACAAAGGCAGTTTTCACTGCTTCGAGGAGCCACAGGTCTGACTGTAGTAATTGCTTATCGCTCTCTCCCTAGATCATTGCGCGTGAGCCGTATTTAT
>CM063502.1:70376615-70449115 GCA_032207245.1 Pardosa pseudoannulata | reverse complement strand
CTTTTGGAAATAAGAAGCAGTGCGACGGTAACAGATTAGGCAAATATAGTGCAATGGAATGATATATGAAGAGAAGAATATCGCAATATAGTGATTATCCTTTTCGAGCCGTGAGCTTACCATGAGCGAAAAGTAAAGATTCTGTAAATGGGTACTCTTTAAGACATATTTCAATTCGCCGGCTCATGCATTTGATTAATAGACTATATTGTTGAAGTGAATATTATCCTGTCCATCGGTAAATAGGATTAGGCATAAAATTGCTCTTTGATATATTTGTTTCTTTTACAGTTTTTGAGAAAGTTTGGTCAAAGACTTTGGTATATTGTCTAACCTTTCAAAATAATTTCCGCTGAACTTCAATTTGAACTTTTAGAAATAAGAAGCAGTGTGACGGTAACAGATCAGGTAAATATGGTGCACTGGAATGATATATGAATAGAAGATTATCTCAATAATATGATTATCCTTTTCGGTATTGGGCCATGAGCTAAAAGTGCAGCTTCTGTAAATGGGTACTCTTTAAGATATATTTCATTTCACCGGCTCATGCATTTGATTAATTGTCTGTAATGTAGACGTGAATATTATCCAGTCCATTGTGAGTTATGAATAAAATTGATCCTTGATATATTAATTTATTTTCCTGTTGTTGAGAAATTTTGCCATAGGCTTTGGTATATTATCTAATCTTTCAAAAGCATTTCCTCTGAACTTCATTTCCAACTTTTGAAAACCAGAAGCCGTTTGACGGTAACAGATCAGGTAAATAGCATGCACTGAAATGGTGTATGCATGGTTGAATATCGCAGTACTGTGATTATCCTTTTCGGAACCGGGTCACATGCCAAAAACAAAACATCTGTAAATGAACACACTATAGTGCATATTTTAATACACTAGACCAAATGTTTGGTTAATAGTCTGTATTGCAGACGTATACCAAGTATTTACCAAGTATTTGGTGAATAGTGTGATTTGTTGAAATAAGAAATATCCGATGTGTTGGTAAAGACGAATAATTAAAAAATTATCAAACCTTAAGCATGAAATCCTTATTATTTCAATTACTTTGGTAAGTTCTCTCATCTTCGATACATTATCTATCTTTTGAAAAAGATTATCTCTGATATTCATTTTCAACTTTTGAAAACAAGAAATTTTTAGTAGTGACAAATCAGGTAAATATGGTGCACTGGAATGAAATATGAAAGGATGAATATAGCAATAATCTGATTATCCTTTTCGGAATTGGGCCATGAGCCAAAAGTAAAACTTCTGGAAATGGGTACTCTTTAAGACATATTTCCATTCACCGGCTCATGCATTTGATTAATTGTCTGTATTGCAGACGTAAATATTATCCAGTCCATTGTTTACGAGAGTTATGAATAAAATTGATCCTTGATATATTAATTTCTTTTCCAGTTGTTGAGAAAGTTTGCCCATAGGTTTTGGTATATTATCTAATCTTTCAAAAGGATTTCCTCTGAACTTCATTTTCAACTTTTGAAAACCAGAAGCCGTTTGACGGTAACAGATCAGGTAAATAGCATGCACTGAAATGGTGTATGCATGGTTGAATATCGCAGTAATGTGATTATCCTTTTCGGAACCTAACCGCGTGCCAAAAACAAAATATCTGTAAATGAGCACTCTGTATTGTATATTTTAATGCACTAGACCAGGTATTTGGTTAATAATCTGTATTGCAGACGTATACCAAGTATTTACCAAGAATTTGATTAATAGTGTGATTTGTTGAAGTAAGAAATATCTGATGTGTTCTTAAAGACGAATAATTAAAAATGATCGATACCTTTAAGCATGAAATCTTTATTATTTCAATTACTTTGGTTAAGTTCTATCCTAATCTTCAGTAAATCATTTACCTTTTCAGAAGTATTAACTCTGAAAATCATTTTCAACTTTTGAAAACAAGAAGTTATTTTAATACTGACAAATCAGGTAAATATTATGTACTTTAATGATATATGGACGGATGAATATCGCAGTAATATGATTATCCTTTATGGTATCGGAACACGTGCCAAAAGTAAAACTTCTGTAAATGAGTACTCTTTAAGACATATTTCAATTCGCCGACTCGTGCATTTGATGAATAGTCTGTATTGTTGAAGTAAACATTATCCAGTCCATCGGTAAAGAGGATTAGGAATAAAATTGATCCTTGATATATTTATTTCTTTTCCAGTTGTTGAGAAAGTTTGGTCATAGGCGTGGGTATATTGTCAAACCTTTCAAAATGATTTCCTCTGAACTTCATTTTCCATTTTTGGAAACAAGAAGCAATTTGACAGTAACAGGTCAGGTAAATAGCATGCACTGGAATGGGGCTTGAACGGTTGAATGTCGTAGTAATGTGATTATCTGGAATCTGGTCATGTGTCAAACAAAAAACTGCTGTAAATAGGCACTCTTTAGTTCATATTTCAATGCACTAGACAATGCTTTTGGTTAATAATACGATTTGTAGAAGTAAGAAATATCTGATGTGCTGGTAAAGATAGATAATGAAACATGATTAAACCCTTAAGAATGAAATTCTCATTATTTCAATTATTCCCGTAAATTTTATCCTAATCTTCTATATACTATCTATCTTTTCAAAAGTATTATATCTGAGAAACATTTTTAACTTTTAAAATCAAGAAGCTCTTTTAGCAGTGAAAATTCAGGTAAATAGGGTGCACTGGAATGATATATGGACGGATGAATATCGCAGTAATGTGATTATCCTTTTCAGAATCGGGCCATGTGCCAAAAATAAAACTTCTGTAAATGGGTACTCTTTAAGATATATTTCAATTCTCTGACTCGCTCATTTGATTAGACTTTTGCATTGTAAAAATTATAATGTCCATTGGTAAAGAGAATTATGAAAAAAAAACTTATTTCTAATATATCAATTTTTTCTAGTTGCTTAGAAAGTTTGGTCCTACGATTTGGTCTATTGTCTAATCTTTCAAAATGACTTCTGCCAAACTTCCTTTTCAAACTTTGAAAATAAAATGCCGTTTGATGATGGCAGATCAGGTAAATAGTGTGCGATGGAATGAATTATGGATGAATATTTATTGGAGCAAAGTGGTAATCCTTTTCAGAATCAGGCCATATGCCAAAAATGAAACTACAATGAAATTATAACTATGAATAAATGGGAACACTTTAGATCTTGTTTCAATTTGTAAAACCAATGTATTTAATTAATTCTCTGAATTGTAGTTGTATAAAATGTTATGATTGTAACGAAGTGCTATGAGTGTTTATACAATGTAAAAAATCCAATCTACTGAGGACCTTTTTTCCTTATTATTTAAACCCTGTTTTGTTGTGAATTTTAAGAGAATATCTTAAATACTGTGGTACCTCCATATTCGAGAGTCCCAGCTTCAGTGCTTTTCGAAGGACGAGTCGTAGCTGAATTTCTTTTTTGCATTGAGTTACCAGATGAAATGTAGGATAAAAATGACATAACGGGGCATAAAAGTCAAAAACAAGTAAAGAAAAAAAATAAGCAAAATATCTTATATGAGTGCACACACATATATATGTATCTGTGTGTATACATATGAGTGTGTTTAATGAACAAATTGGCCCATTACAAAGGAAAAAGAGTCCATACTGGCTTGGGTGCAGTCATAAGTAAAAACGTAGATGAATGAGAAAATAAAGAAATTTGGAAAAGAGACATGAAGTTTGTTGTAGCATCATCTCCCGAAGGATTCTGGGGTGAAAAACCTATACATGGAAATTTATAAGTGTGTGAGCCAGTCATTCAGAATTTTTAAAGGTTAAAGACGTGGGGGAAACGAAACTAATTATATAAAGCATTATATAAGAAGTGCTGATTGAAGCAGGAATTAATTTTGGTGTTTCTGGGCTAGCCAGATTGATAGAATGAACGAAAGATAGTCCCCAAGTTTTTACTAGAAAAGGATAGAATTGCCCGAAAATTATTTTAAGATACACATAATTACGTTGTTTAATTTTTTAGGATAAAAATATCACACACACAGACATATATATATATATATATATATATATATATATATATATATATATATATATATATATATATATATATATATATATATATATATATATATATATATATATATACATAATTAATATATGTAAATATTTATTAATATACATATTATACAAATACACCTCATAAAGTCAGTTTATTTCTCTTATTTACATTTAATTCAATTCTCTTCTATTAGACTTTATTATGCTTATAGGCAATACTTATTCTCAGCTTTCTTGCTGACCTGGACCTCATATATGGATGCTAATCTAAATAATTAAAAATAATTTATATAAAATAATTTGTCATAAATGAATAATTTTTCATTTAATCATCACAAGGTATTTTATTAAGAAGCTTTACTTTGAAATAATAAGCATTTTCTAAAACAAAGTTTAAAAAAATTAAAACACATTCGTATGTCTGTCAGGATAATTTTTATTTAACCATCTCGATCACTTCAACTTCCTGTAAGTCGTTACTATACAAGATAAATTAATGAAGAGTATTCAGTACAAAATCCGTGATAGCTGAAGGATCTTATTTTGAAGACAATAAACGTGCTGTATAAATTTAAAGGATGCTTAATATTTCATAGCTGTAGCATAAATCTTCAAAAGGCGCAAGCGGCCTAAGCTGCCGTAATCATATTATGTTACCCAAAACCAAAAATGCAACTTTGCACTCACAAAGGACTGCGATCCTGGCGAACTCACCATTTTCGCCTTACAGTACTGCTGCCATCCAGATGAAGAAAATTTTGATGCATGAATGCGCGGGAAAAGCAAGCTGGTTGCACAAGATATCAAAGATACTTTCTCCATTTTTCATGACCCTTTGAAATAAAATAAAATTGATCGAGCACATCATTGATTCATATTTTTATGCCCATTCTTTGGACAATACTTATTCATGTAATAATAAAAATATGAAAGAGTTATCGCAGGGAAAAGATGCTTTTTTACGGTATTCCATTTCTGGCATGTTGCCCGACACCGCGAGAGATAATATCATTACTCTTCTGACACTCTTTGTGGGTACGATTAGATCAGACCTGCCAGACGAATGGACAGAAGGGGGAGGCAAGTACCCCAGTCCAATCATAGGACTAGAGACATAGGTAAAATGTATATTTTTAATTTCAATTTAATATTACATTAGGTATATTTGAACCAATGAAATATGTACGAATATTGAAAATATAAGTTAATAAAAATCTATAGATCCAGAAGTGTTGTTTTGGAGGATTACGGTCAATTTTATCTCTGTCAGTAGGACTAGGTCAGGTCTGAGATAAAAGAAAGAAGAGGAGATCAAGTACTCCAATCACGGTCATTTTTCATAACAGGAGATACCATGTAAGACATAGTTAAAATAAGTATATATAATTTTAGTACGATATTACATTTAATATTGAGCCAATATAATCTAAAATATCATTATTTAAAAATATTACAGTAAATCGAGAGATATGCAAAAGTTTGTCTTTTTAGGATTACATTCATTTACAATGTTCCGATTCGTTACACCATGATCTATTGCTTAAACTCAATTCCACTTACCTGTAAACTTCCAAGATAGCAGTGAAATTCAAAACCAGGGAACGCAGCACCGAACGCAGCACTCCGGCTATTTGGATATCATCCGTGATGCATTAGAAAGAATACAGTGCAACAATAAAAATCTTCTGCCTTTTTGTATTTAACTTAATTAGAATATTGCATTAGATATGCTTGTATTAATATAGTTCCAATAAATAAAAGTTCATATGAATGTTTAGACGCACAAAATAAAAATATAACAGTAATAATACATTAGAAAATATAAATCTTTTTCTCTAACTGAATAACGAAAACACAAAAACGGAAATTTTATACGTGAATATTAAAGTTAATTATAATACACTGTTTGTAATACTATTCACACACACACACACACACACACACACACACACATATATATATATATATATGTGTGTGTGTGTGTGTGTGTGTGTGTGTGTGTGTGTGTGTGTAATGTAAAAATTTAATACTTTAATCCTAAACTAAAATTACTAACTCCTCTATTAAAAAACCACGAAATTTGCAATTTCATCTTCTATTTAGTGGCTTTTCGGCGTTAAACTCTTTTGTTTCCTTCCTGTTAGCGAGCTTAACTCGCCAACCTATTTTGATGGTTAAAAGCACTTCTAATTTGCTGAGTTAACAAATTTCTTTCTCACACGTGTAGCGTCCCTTAGGTTATACAAGGCTGTGCGACCATCCTTTGTTGGATTTTTGCTCTGTATGTTTCTTAATAAAGATGCTACAAAAGTTCTCCTAAAAAATCATTTCTTTTTCGGTGACGACTACATCCCATCGACTCTGTTGCATCCTCGAAGCATAGCGCTATGTTACATATATATATATATATATATATATATATATATATATATATATATATATATATATATATGTGTATGTGTGTGTGTGTGTGTGTGTGTGTGTGTGTGTGTGTGTGTAATATGGGCGAGACTCCTTTAAAATCACAACACAATTTATTTCTGGTAAGAAACTTAAAATCCGTACAACAGGCAAAAATCTTTACAACTTCGTGCAAGGAGCCAATGTGATCCCGCACATACGCTTTTCAAGTAGGGATTTCTCAGGTAAAAAGACTACGAATAATCCCTAAGCACAATTGATCACGTGATAAAAAATACCCATGTTTAAAGAGAACGCGCTAACTATTGGCTAAAGTAGTACAGACAGAGGCTGAATTAAGTCTATAGCATGTCTGGAGAGAAAAATCAGAATGACCGCGCAAACCCCAAACTCACTTTATGAACAAAAGTTATTAAATTAATATTAAAATACGTAAATAAGGGATTTTAATATTACATATATATATATACTTATAGATATATATATACATAAATATATACATACATACATACATATATATATATATATATATATATATATATATATATATATATATATATATATATATATATATATATATATATATATATATTGTAAACAGGAGAAGACTTGGCAACTGTTAACAACTTGCTACTCAGTCTTTTACTTATCCTCAGATTAGCTATTTAACCTTAACTACTGTGGACGTATTTGGTGAGTTCTCCAGTTTCTTTTAATTAATTTTTAACAAGCTTGCAAATTACAAAGATACAAAAAGAAAGATATAAATAAATTATGAATTTCAGAGGTGAAAATTGTTAGGAAAGAAATCTGTAAGACAATAGCAGTTAAAGGTTAAACGGAGATGTATACTTCCCCCCCACTGTTGTCTCATTTTGAGTCCCATTATATCTATGTATGTTAGTTTTTTTTTTTTAATTTAAAAAGTATATGTTCTTTTAGATAACAAAAAAGAAATATTTAGCCCAGAAAGTAACTAAGTTGCTTTTTGGACGTGTCTTTTCACCAATGCTTATTACATTTTGTGACTAAGAAAATTGTATGAAATTAAAACTAGTAGTATTAACAAATCAAAGACTACAAATATCTAAATATTTTATTACATGAAATTATTACATGTTTTAGCTTTATAATATTCTTTACAAATGAGTAAAGCAGCTGTGAGTATATTCTCAGGAAGGAATTAAAGCTCCTTTCAAACTAGATAGATAAGGTGTTTGGGTATTTCATATTTCAGAATTAACAATATTGATTTAGTTTAATGAAGATTCCATAAAAAAATAAAATAGTTACTGCTTTAATTTTACACTTAATAAAAAAATTGATTTATAGGACCTAGTTAATTACAGATTAAAGATCGATTCATCGATAAGTTAATTATGGGTTTCGACCTATGAACACATGTAAATTTCGAAAATAATGAAGTCATAATTAATTCAAACTAAATAAAGATTTTTTTGCTTATTTTTCTTCTTTTGTTTTTAGAAACTAAAATATGTAATTTACTAGCATAGTAACACATAGTATGCAGTAGAACATTCTTTTGCTTTAAGATCTGAATAATAAGGTTAGATGATTAAAAAAGAGAATGGGTAGTAGAAATTTAATCACAAAAATAATAAACTTTCTTAAAAAATATTTCATAAAAAAATATTAAGTAAATGCTTAATTAAATCATTATGAAAAATCAGTATTTTTATTAGTTTTTTCAGAAAAAAACTAATAACATTTTTTAATGTCATATACGAAGTAGTTTTGTTTTGTTTATTAAGAAGCGCTACAGTCAATACGGAGATAGTATTTAACTATTAGAGTACAGATTTACGTGGAAAAGTTATTGTGCTTGGAATGGATTTTATTTGCTGATGCATGGAACAGTATATAAAGGCAGTAGAAGGCTTGAATGAGGAATTTGATTCTTCATTTGTAACTTCAGCAAAACAAGTGTATAGTGAGTCTCATGTACTTGTGACGCCGTACATCAGTCGTCAAATATACCCAAGGGGAACCCTTTTAATAGATTTGTTTAAGTATTTTTTCATTAGAAGCATTTTTAATTTGTGGATATACTGATATCACGTAAAAATAATACATTTTCATTAAGAATTCATTTATTTTAGTGATAGATGTACATAGCTTTAACAACATCAAATTATATCAAAAACATAGTTGTTAAAGAGGATATATTGTTAATATAGTTGACGAGTCCAACTCTTCAACTGTAACTTTTCCACAACTGATGTATTATGAGTGTCAACCGTCAAACTCAAGAGGTTTAAGCCATTTATAAACGGCTAGGAGCATCCATGTAGCACTGTTATTGGAATCCACAAACTCCGGTAGCAAAATACAACACAAGAGTAGCCTCTTGTTTTTCGGACGTCATCCTACATATACTTGAACAAGAGTACGATTAAATTTATAAAATAATACATTTAGTAATTAGTGAAAAGTTCTCAAGCTGGATCTACATTTTTGGATGTCTATGTATCACTGAATAAGGGGTTTATAATATACTCTTTTTTTTTCTGGATCAGTCTTCTATAACTTTGTGGATCCTAATCTCGTGGTTGTTCATAGACGTTCGTTATCGGGTATAAGAAATAGGTGCCGGTTTTATTAGCTTTCGTGTACAATAACTGGGCTGCAGTGCTCCCAATCAACAAACCGATCTTTTCTACAGAAACAGGACTTTTGGTCAATGCTAAAAAATTGTACAAAAAATTCGAAGGAGAATAGCATAATTTTTTTAATTATAAAGTAAAAAGGGGGTAGGTGGGTAAAAGTCACAGTCTCATGAGCAATAAACTCTTTACTCTGGAGAAAAATTCAGTTGACTTTCCAGCTGATCATCAAGAGTTCCTTACACACGTCAGAGTAGGCGACCTGTTGCGAGATATCTTTCAGTTCAAAAGCTGGTGACCTACAAAACATGTTTATCTGACGGCTCTGAAATATCGTCCAAGCCCTTCTTTCTATTTAATTATATTATTATTGCTGATGGTGTATAAAAGCAGTAAATAAGAATAAATAATCCAGGAGGACAAGAGCATAAAATTAATCTGTAAATCACCTATTACCCTTTTTACGGAAGTAACAAAGTAAAAGGGTAATGAGCTGACAATAATCATGTTTTTCTTTTAAGTAGTCGAACTACGAGTCATTTTACGAACTTTATATAAGTTCGTAAAACAAGAACTTAAACATATCATTAATAATACAATACCTTTTATTTTTAATACTTGGAGTAATCAAGAAAAATAAAGTTTTGTCGGAAATCCTTACATGCGATTTAACTTCAATTCTAAAGCTAAAGTAAATAATTACGATACTATTAAAATACTCTTGCGTAGGAGAGAGAAAAAAAAGGCAACACGTGCAATTGATAATACAGCTTTAGATAAGTACGACAATCTAATGACAAATTGAATGATGCTTTGTGCTTCGAAATTCTATAAATCAATGTTAGAATGTTCAGTGCCGGAAGTTTACGAGAAGAATAAAATTTAATTAATCTTTCCAGTTTCAAAAGGAGCACTACAACAATGCTACACGAACGATTTCAAACTTCTGATAATCTCTCAAAGTGAAGCGTTGGCTAGTGAGGAGGTCAAAGAACAAAATCCCTTGACAAATCTTTATAGACAAACAAGATTGATTTCAGTGTTTTCCCTGCAGATTGACTTCTTTTTCTAACTAGTTACGTAATGAATAAGATGTGAGGTGAAAAAAGAAAAACGTAAGAACATAAATGTGGACATAAGTCTACCATGAGTCTTAAATATTGTGTTTATATATATATATATATATATATATATATATATATATATGTGTGTGTGTGTGTGTGTGTGTGTGTGTGTGTGTGTGTGTGTGTAATCTAATCCATAATTTATAAAACTACTGGACAAGGAGAAAGCTAAACCTGATATCAGTAATAAACATGCAGTCGGACGACATTGAAGAGAACGGTGCAAGTCTAATTAAAACTTTATTTCAGAGCTGCTAAAACGGACATCTTTACTAATCAGTGACAGACAAGAGAAAGACACAAAAATATCTCTCATCGAACAGAGGTGCACTTAAGAGCGAAGACAGAAAGAATGTTCCCACTTACTCATTTAATTTAAGTGTAAGGTCAGGAAAAACGCGGAGCCATTTACCGGCGACAGCTGGGAAACGTGTTGAATAGACAGATAATTTACATCTATAGGATAGAAAGCTTTGGGAATTGTATCGAAAGAATTTTAAGTCTAATACTTTCCTTTGATTAAGACATATAGAGTCAGGGAAAAAGATTTTATGGAATTAGAGAATGGGAGGGAATAGGTTTTTAAGGAAATATTATAAAGTTAAATAATTTTGATATATTACATATATATATATATATGTATTAGCTGTTTTATGCCCAATAGTTTGTATGGGTAATTAAAGTTCTCACAAATAAAATTTCCCTTTTATTTCAAACTTTATATGAAATTTTGACATTTTAAAACAAAGGACAGCACATAAACGTAAATTAAGACATTTTTAGAGGCTATATACTGTTTTTCACTCATTTATGTCAACAAAGCTCAGTAAAAATTTGGTTACGATTGGTTCAGTAGATTTTTCGGACAAGCATAAATCATCCTTCCACTTTATGTATTAAAATAAATGAAGATTTCATAAATTGCAATCTTTTATATGTAACTTAATACTATCAACATTTTTCAAATATCTTGCAATTCTTATTCATTCATAGTTTTTTTCACTATCTAGAACGAACATGATATATTATTCCAGCGTAAATATACCATACACTCTCTGTTAACCCTTTCGTTGAACTTAAGAAAATTACTTTCAACCTATATAATCTTACGAAATACACATGCTGGAAGGACAAAACTCTGAAAAGACTAGGTACCATCCCGAATTGTATTCGTTAACTTATAAACAGATATTCCTCAAGGAACAGAAAATGCTTTCCCTAGCTTTGAAACAAAGAAATCTTCGATTCCAGATGATATAGGAAATTATAGATCAAAGTTAGTTTCCATCTGTAGACGATTTAGAAAATGTAACACAAAGGGCCAAGTAAAAGTGCTCATTATATGTGTAAATAATGTGATGTATATGTGTACATAATGTGTGAGCATAGCAACATGCTTATCATCTTCCTAAATAGTTTGTTGAACTTGAGGAAATTACTTCCAGCCTACATAATCTTAAATACACATGCTGGAAGGACAAAATTATCTAAAGACTAGGTACCATCCCGTATTGTATCCGTTAACTGACAGACAGATATTCCTGAATGAAAAAAAAAATGCTTTCCCTAGCTTTCAAACAAAGAAGTGTTCGATTCCGGATGATATAGGAAATATGTCAAAGTTAGTTTCAATCTGTAGACGATGCAGAAAATGTAGCACAGAGTAAAGATTGCTCGTTATATGTGTACATAATGTGATGTATATATGTACATAATATGTAGGTATAGCAACATGCTTATCATCTTAACAAATAATGGCCATTAAATTGAATTTTCTGTATGACTGTAAATGGTTCAGGATAAGTATACTTCCAAGCCTCAGAATTTAAACATTAACACAAATTTCCACAAAATAAATACCTTTAATTATATGTTTTTATTTAAATGACAATAAAACACAAAAAATGGGAATAATCCCCTTTAAAATAATAGCCTAAGTTATGTGTCCGTCTGTCCTCGAATTTATGAAGCGGTTGTATCTGGAATGGATAGAGGCATCCATATTTAATTCTTGATAAGTTAGGGTTAGCAAAGTTCAAAATCGACCCCCTTTTTCTAGCATTTAATGCCATTATTTCAAGCCCTTTTTTTTCCCGGTTAAGAGCAAGCGATTAAATTTGTCAATTTGCCACATAATAAATAGGTAAAAATAACATTTTTTTCTAGCATTAAGACGTCATTCCTTTAACCATCTCATTTAATCATTTCTTATTTTAAATTATTTAAATATCTTTTGCATTATTTTCATACGTTTTATCATTGAACTTAAATATTACATAAATAATTTTCTTTTATATTTGGCTTAAATAATAGATTAGGTACATATGTGATAACTTTAAATTTAATCATCGATTATTTTTGTTTCAATGAAATTTTATCACCAATATTAACAACAAATTTTATCTACCTCCAGAGTGTAGTGGAAATGATAGTTTCATTCCTTTACTTCCATTAATTACTGTGGAAAAAAAGCGGGAAGAACTTAACGATAATGGATAATTTCGACGTAGCTAAGAAAACTATGAATTATCTTTCTAAATGAATTCAACGTGATTCTAAACCGCATTCACAGTATCGGGGTACTTTAGAGGAGTATGAAGATAAAAAAATTATTGAGCTTGTACCAAATAATTCTCAGACAAAACACAAACCATTTTTTTACCAGCCTCATATAGTAGTTTACAATTCTGGAAAATTAAAAATATTGCTGATCCCGTCATATGACGGGCTATATGCTAGTTCAAAAGGGAAATAAATATCTCCTGAAAGGGTTAACTGGTACATCTCTCAAAAAGGGTGGCGGTGGACGATACTAATGATTTGCGGGGAAAAATCTTACACGATTTGTGAAAGTTGGACGAAAAATAGTGCAACAATGGATTAACGAAGTTTCGAAATTAGAATATTACCAAGATTTAAGTGGCGTTAATGTTGTGTCACTTGTGGTTCAGAAGAGAAGCTTGGAATTTCGACAAATATCTTGAAAGTGGTAACGAAATCTTGTATCTCATCAAAAATTACGACACTGAGACGCTACACTTAACTTTTTCAAGCAAAAATATGAAAGCACACCTGCTTAAAAATTGATGTTGGGAAATTTGAGTAGGAAATTTTCGATGAGAGCATGAAAAGCGAAAACAGAATTTTATTGTTTAATTCTTCACAAAGCATGTCGGTAAACTAGTTTTCTATTATTTTTTGTATTGTACTAATTGTAAATACAAGAAATATTAATGTTCATTCTCTTACTTTTGTATTTATGAAATTATTATCCTATATCGTAATAATTTTACACTTTCTATGATTGTTTCATCAAATTTTGCACAAATTCGATTAAGCAGGTTGTTTGCAAATCCAAAATCCCCAACAATTCAGGATAATCCTGTGCCTACTGTAAAAAGGAAATGTACAAATGAATTGTCGGTATAGTTATAAAAGAAATTATATTAACTGTTATTAAATATATCATATAATCAAAATCATCAAATAAAAGAAAAAAGAGAAACTCTTCCATTTAGGCTTGGCTTGGTTTGGAGTGCTACGGTCTACTTTTTGTAACATGAGGGCTAATGAGACCGGGACCTACAGCTTAAAGCAGATTCCGAATGGCCCCGAACATGTATACCACTGTGGGATTCGAGCCAATGAACTCCGGTACCGAAGAGCAGCACTCTACCATTCGGCCATCATTCGGCGGAATATCAATGCAGTACCACAGTGGGCGGATAATCCATAGTTTGAATAATTCAAATATCCTCCATTCATCCAGATATTTATATCAAAGTAAAGGACAAGCAGAAATAAAGACAAATAAATTATTCAATAATTCCAAGGCTGAGCCCTAACCAATGGGCCATCGTTCGGCCTTTCATTTAGGATTCAACCTAGGCCGCTCATTTAGAGTACATTTTACCGCTGATACATCAGTATGCATACAGATGATTAAAGAAATACGAACATAACTATTTACAAAGATCCTTGGAGTCATATATCTTTGACGATTTTTAAAGAAATTTAGAGGGTTTTTTTTTAATGCAACATACTGCTTGGCACCCCAACACAAATCTGCAAAACTTTTATTAGGATTGGTTCGCTAGACTTTCGACTACTACAGAGAAATTTGAATCATCCTTAGTCATTATATAATAACATAGACAAATATAAAGTTATGTGTGAAATAGATAATTCATATGCTTTGACTCAAATCTAACGATAAAATAAACAATTCCTACTTAAATAAATTTTTCCTGTTGAAAAAATCATGAAAGATAAAATGTAAAATTGATAATATACCTGTAGATGAGTACGACAACCTAATGGCAAATTGAATGATGATTGAATATATTAATCAGAGCTAGAATTTTCAAATCCAGAAGTTAAGGTGGAAAATAAAATTTAATTAACCTTTAGAGTATCCAAAGTAATTATACTGCAAATCTTTCAAGAAAGATTTCAAACTTATTATAATATCCCAAAGTGACGAGTTGGTTTGTGAAAAGTTTCCCAGAACAAAATTCCTTGACAAATTTCATTGACAAACAAAATGGATTTCAGGGATTTCCCCTTCAAGTAGACTTTCATCTTTTAACTAGTTATGTATTGAATAAGATGTGGGATAAGTAATAGCAAAATTGTGAAATATAGGTAGGCGTAAGTCTAAAACAAAATAAAAGAAATAAAGTTAAGCTTGACAGATTCCATACCAATTTATATAAATTACCGACTATTGTTTTCAATGAATACTTCTCCAAATTCTAGCTTAGAATAGAAGTGACCCGTTTTATCTTTTCTTAAAATAAGTAAAAATTATTTTCAGTCAGTTTTATTGAGTGGAGATAAAGATTAGAAAAACTTTTAAGCAATTGAAATTTAACATCTGAAATATTATTTTATCTCTCAAATGAATTACTAAATGAAATATATTTTTTGTTGATCATAGTGTTAATAAGCAAATTTTGATTACTTTACAGTCTACATTTATAAATTCTTTATAGACGTTCATGTTTTTAGACTACAAAATCTGCAGTTTTTAAGTCAACTGCTATTTTAAATCTACATTAAGTGTGAATATTCATACAATATATAGTAAAAGCAAATGGCGAAATAAAATCCTAATAAAATTATGATAACGTTTCGCAATAATTCTTTTATATATATATATATATATATATATATATATATATATATATATATATATATATATATATGTGTGTGT
Organism: Pardosa pseudoannulata; assembly: GCA_032207245.1. NCBI lineage: Eukaryota > Metazoa > Arthropoda > Arachnida > Araneae > Lycosidae > Pardosa > Pardosa pseudoannulata. The sequence goes on along the minus strand of CM063502.1, from coordinate 70,433,675 downwards.
GTGTGTGTGTGTGTGTGTGTGTGTGTGTGTGTAATATATCAAAATTATTTTACTTTAATATTTCCATATAAACCTCCTCTCTCCCATTCTAATTCCTTAAAATCTTTTCCCAGCCTCTAAATGTGTTAATCAAAAAAGCATTCTCGACTTAAATTTCCTTCGATTAATTTCCTAAAGCTTCTGTTTTTTTCTTAGATTCCCAAAGTTTACTAAAGAAAATCCTATAAATGTAAATTTTCTGTCTATTCAACACGTTTCTCAGCTGTCGCCAGCAAATGATTCCGCGGTTTTCCTAATCTTACACTTAAATTCGCTGAGTAAGTAGGAAAATTCTTTCTGTCTTCGCTCTTTGGTGCACCTCAGTTCGAGCAGAGGGATTTTTGTGTCTTTCTCTTGTGTGTCGTTGACTAGTAAAGATGTCCGTTTTAACAGCTCTAAAATAAAGTTTTAATTAAACTTGTGCCGTACTCTTAAATGTGGCCAGACTGCATCGTTCGTTATTACTGCTAGCTGTTTAGCTTTCTCCTTGTGCAGCAGTTTTAGAATTATTGGATTACGTATATATTATTTATTACATTTTAATATCTCTTAAATATTAGACTCTTTCGCATTCTTATTCCTTCAAATCTATTTTCAAGCTCCAAAATATCTTAATTAAAGGAGTGTCGCCACTTAAAATTCTTCCAACCCATTTCCCGAAGCTTTCTCGGCAATAATGCAAATTTTCTACCCACTCTCCATATTTTCCACCTGTCCCCGGTCACTTGTCAGTGATCTAAGTTCCTTTTTATTGTTCATAACGCTGACTAAGCAGCTCTCTTTTGGGAAGTCGTCTCGCTGTGGGGTTCAACCCCATAATCCACACATATTTTCATGATCATTCAGTCTTCTGTCTTTGAAAGAGTCATAAGTCGTTCTCTTAATAAAAGTTTAAATTGTTTTACTTACTCGCCGTTTTCTTCAATGAGCCACGGCTGTTTACTTCAGTAGTCTAGCTGCCTATGATTCTCCTTGTCCAGTAGCCTGGGAAACTAAAAACAATAGGGGCTACAATTCCTTGCGACCGGTGGAGCTTATTAACTCTGATTTACATATATATGCATGCATGCATCTATATATGTGATTAATAAAAACTTATTAAGAGAAATAGCAAAAATTGAATTAAAAACAAAGTTTTAATGATGATGTGTCGAATCAGTAGCACCCACAAACATCATTAAACAAAAGGATTAAGTTTGGGATCTATACACTTAACACATTTTGGTACTGTACAATCACTTAATGAAAAAAATAAGAAGTAATGATTCGCTAGACAATATAACAGTTAATGAAGTTAACTGATAGTACTGCCTGTGGATTGATAAAATAAAACCCAGGTGTTTAAATAAGAACAACTTCAATAGCCCAAATACTAACACATAATATTTATACTATGACACTAAATAGCTATTCTAAAACATAAGTATAAAATAAATTACATTAATTAATTACATTATTTAAATATATATTTAAAAAATATGACCACTATTTAACAATTAATTATTCATTAATTCAAAAACTTGCAATTACATGCTTGGTGAGACAAACCGGATGCTTATATTTTACGTAGTACCTCACTCTGATTTTTAACATTTTTATCCTGATTAGTGTTCAAGCATAGTCTATTTATTCTAATAAGCAGATAAACAGTATTATTTTTAAAGACAGATTTATGATAACAGAGAAGTTAACTTAACAATAAAGTCCTGAAACTTAACAAATTCAAAACGGTAATGAGACCCTTTATCAAGATAATCAAAAGTAAAATGCAACATACTATATATATATATATATATATATATATATATATATATATATATATATATATATATATATATATATATATATATATATATACTGCTTTAAAATTTCAGTCTAAGAAGTATGTGTATATGCGTATGTATGTAAGGTACAAGTAAACTAAATCGGTAAACTAATGTAGAGAATTTGTATAAAACCTCGAAGACGGACCCTTAAGAAATATACTGTCAGAAAACTTCTCGTAATGTGATATTCAATCATGCCGAAGTAAATTTACAGTCAAAAGTCCTCATTACGGCCCGAAAAAATTCTCAGGTGTTTTCAAATCTAAGGCCAAGGGCAATAAACCCGTTTTATACTCCATCTTACGACATGTATATATATATATATATATATATATATATATATATATATATATATATATATATATATATATATATAATATAATATATATATATACATATATATATATATATATACATATATATATATATTTATATATATATATATATATATATATATATATATATATATACATATATATATATATATATATATATATATATATATATATATATATATATATATATATTATATATATATATATATATATATATTATATATATATATATATATATATATATATATATATATATATATATATATATATATATATATATATATATATATATATATATATATATATATATATATATATATATATATATATATATATATATATATATATATATATATATATATATATATATATATATATATACAGATAGATATATGCACATGTATGTAAGGTACATACATGTGCATATATCATTAAATTTTCATAATCATTTATGTAAGTCAGTATATCGGTATTCATTGATTTCGATTATAGTCTTCTTTTAATTTACCACGTTTTTTGTCGGTGTTCCCACATAATCTCGGAATAATATTTATTTCCATCCAGCGAGATGTAAGGATAAATGAATGAGTTATATGTGATGCAGAAAAAAACACATTGGATAGTTAGTTTTCTTGTGCATATAGATTTGTCTCTGAAATTTGATTCTAGGGCTAAAATATGAAGAGGTAATAACAGAACTGGGTATAAAGTTTTAAGGTACTGAAGGAAAAGCCTTGATTTTCTTAACAGCAGTATTTGCACCTCTTACTACTCTCATCTGCCGCTTCCGTAAACCAAGAAAAAACGTTATATTTACTTTTTACTTATGGTTTCTCTCGCGCTATCATTTTTTCTAACTTTCAGGATGTACGTTTGCCAGAATATGACTTAAAAACTCGTTTTTTTTACTTTTCTTTGGTACATTCACCCACCCGTCTAATTAAAATTCGTACTAGCCGAAAATGTGCATAGACCACCCACGAAGCAGACGACGGGCGTCAGAATGACGCGTCTTTAGTCACTCCTCCCTAACAGAAAACCACAATTGGAGCATTTCAATCTATTTCATCGGCTAAATTCTCTGAAGTTTCTATGAAAAAAAAACGAGTTTTTTTTTCAAATTAATTTTTAAATAAAATTCATTGCATTAAAATTTGAATAACTGTCAATAGTATACAAATACACGCTCTTCGTTGACTTTTAATTGGTGTTGGGAAATTACCGAGTCTATTTGGCCCTAGTAGACCCATTTTGTCCCATATTTGTATTAAGCCCTATAACAAACAACGAAATGATTTTTTTATATAAAAACAAAGGAGCCGTTTCATACTTTTCCATATTTTTTGCGGGCGGCAGCCGCAACTTGATATTTCGATCAAAATTATCAACTGGTCTTTATCTTGGAGAAAAAGGTTCTTAGGGGTGGAGCTTCTTTTTATAGTCCCATTATAGTTCCCACCTTCAAAATTATCCCAACTCCAAAGAAGGATAGTAACCATATCTAAAACAGAAAAAAAGGGGGGGTCGGCTAAGATCCCGTTGATTTTTAATAATTATCCCACTTCCGACTACTATCTCCCTCGTCTAGGCCATAATAGTCAATTAGGGAAACCGCAGCTTAATTTCGAGAAATATGCTCAGGATCTCTTTTTCTAATTACAATCACGGAGAGAAAAATGTTGATTGGTTGCTGCTACTATTGTTATTGTTGTTGCTACACGACTGCTAATTAGACCCGGATCTATTGATTAAAGCCGATTCCAAATAGATACAAACATCCACGCCATCAGCGGGGTTCGTACCCGTAAACTGCGGTTCAGGAGATCCGTGTCATACTTATTCAGCCATAATTCAACTAGATGGAGATAATAAATGGAGATAATTGCTTCCCTCTCCTCCTTGAATGCTGCTTACTACCATCGAGAATTTCAACGGTCAACATTTACAATGAAATAGTTACTAAAGATTTTCTCCGGATGATCTGGAACCAATAAGAAACTCAATTGCAGTTTGCGATCCAAAGGATTCTATGTTTCTCTTGGACTGATTCATTCTGTGGCATTGATCCCTGGTAATATATATTTATTTATTTATTTTTTACCATATTGACTTAAAATTTTATGCTGACTAAACAAAGCTCATTTCCAAAGATAGTGTAGGCTTGAATGGACAAGGACATTAAGTCCAATTTCTGTAAAGGTAAATGTTTTCTCTGAAAGTTCTGTACAGTGTGACGTCGCAACCCTCCATTAGCGACACAAAAGAGGTTGTTTTAAGATCCAGACTGGCTGGCGTTAAGTCTGGATGTCAAAACAACCTTTTATATCAGAACACTGTAATCTATCCTATTATACAAGCAGGAAAGATGTTTTATATTTGTCTGGGACAACCAAAAATACTGAACGAATCGTAAAGTAATTTTCCCAAAATACTCGAGTAGTGTACACTAGAGAGGCAATACCCATATCGGATCTTAAGAAAATATAATTTTCCACTAATAATACAATGCCTCCTGGCAACGATGGGAAAATGTGTTAAAGTGATTCATTAAAATTGTGCATGCACTATAAGTGATGCGAAGTATTAGACGTTACGGAAGAACAATTGTCGAAAATACAACACCTAGTTTGTCTAAAAGAAATTTTTATGTGAGACAGATGAGGTAGAAACTTCAATAAACAAACATTTTTTGATCGTCGGCCACAACTTCAAATTCACGCATGAAATAGAAATTAGTTCACGTTTTATTTTTAGAAGCTAAAGCAGAAATCACTTTAAGTGAAATATTCTGATCAAAGCTGAAATCCCTGTGCAAAATTTTCGTTCTAGTCTAATTTCCAATTCCGTATACAATTTCAACAAAAGAAATCAAGTAAACTATTTATTTATCTCTTAAGTGAATTAAGAGATAAATTAATAGTTCGTATACACATTCGTTGACAGTAAAAATTTACTTCCTCAGAACTCGGATTACAGTAAAGCATAAAACTAATTAATGGATGCCAAGTAGTGAGATTTTGATGTCAGTGGCTGTAAACGAGTTAAAACAAATTTAATATTTTGTTGAAAATAGTAAAAACTAAAATAGTAAAATCCCTATGTAAACTTTTCGTTCTACTCTAATTTTCAATTCCGTATACATTTTCAACAAAAGAAATCAAGTAAACTATTAATTTATCTCTTAATTGAATTATTTGACACATTCGTTTACAGTAAAAATTTGCTTCCTCAGAAGTCGGATTACAGTAAAGCATAAAACTAATTAATGGATGCCAAGTAGTGAGATTTTGATGTCAGTAGCTGTAAACGAGTTAAAACAAATTTAATATTTTGTTGAAAATAGTAAAAACTAAAATAGTAAAATCCCTATGTAAACTTTTCGTTCTACTCTAATTTTCAATTCCGTATACATTTTCAACAAAAGAAATCAAGTAAACTATTAATTTATCTCTTAATTGAATTATTTGACACATTAGTTGACAATAAAAATTTGCTTCCTCAGAAGACGGATTACAGTAAAGCATAAAACTAATTAATGGATGCCAAGTAGTAAGATTCTGATGTCAGTGGCTGTAAACGAGTTAAAACAAATTTAATATTTTGTTGAAAATAGTAAAAACTAAAATAGTAAAAATAGTAAAATCCCTGTATAAACTTTTCGTTCTACTCTAATTTTTCAATTCCATATACATTTTCAACAAAAGAAATCAAGTATACAATTTATCTCTTAAGTGAATTATTTGACACATTCGTTTACAGTAAAAATTTGCTTCCTCAGAAGTCGGATTACAGTAAAGCATAAAACTAATTAATGGATTCCAAGTAGTAAGATTCTGATGTCAGTGGCTGTAAATGAGTTAAAACAAATTTAATATTTTGTTGAAAATAGTAAAAACTGAAATAGTATAAATAGTAAAATCCCTATATAAACTTTTCGTTCTACTCTAATTTCTAATTCCGGTCAAAATCATGGTGAATTCCCATATCTATAATAAGTCATCTCTTTTCAGTACTTTTCTCATATATGATAGCAAATAAATCTCTTATCACGAAGTTTTCCTTTTTTTAAAAGACATTTTGTTTTAAAATGACACCTCCTCACTAATGATGACTTGATATCATATTTAAAGGTGTTTAAATTTCCCATTTTGTTTTACTTCCCGGTGTCTATAAAAGCTTCTATGTTATGTATTTATTAATATATAGTCATCAGAAATATCCTGGCGTTAATGGGTTAGACAGTCAGTCCCAGTCTCTTTATTCCTCGTACAAGCAAAATTACACCATAGAAATCTAGCCGTGTTTTTTTAATAACAAAGCTTATCAATTGAATTTGAAATATTGTTTTTTCATGTATTGAGAGATTCATATACATATTTCTAAATCTTTGAATGTGAGGTAATATTTTCTCTCTTTTCTTCCTTTCATTCTTTATACTTTTATTCATAAATAACTCACATAAATTTAACACTTTATAGAGGAAATCGGATAATAATAAACGTTTAAATCATAGCTGGAATAAGTTTTTTAAAGATATTTCACTAGCTAATTTTTTAAATAAAATCAGTTTTTTAGATTAGGATGAAAACAATGATTATTTTTGTTATATTCATTAAAAAAAAATATTTTCAAACTCTCATATTGTACACATTTGAATAAAAGACAGTATTTCCACATACAATTAGCTCACTTCCCTGTTATCATTTCTTTCTATTTATTACATATAAATCTTGATGTTAAATGCATCGTAAATTGAGATTCATAGCAGACATGAGGAACCTGATGTTCGAATTACTTTCACTCTACTGTTTGTTTCCATGTTTCACAACTTAAAAAATTAAAATAAATAAAAATAAATAACAAGTGTAGGAGGATAAATCTGAATCAAATAAATTTCCTGTAACTTTGCAGGCATACTTTTATGCGGAGTAAATTTTTCTCCTCTGACTAAAAAAGATTTTAGGGAACATGGTATTCAAAATATGGTCTCAAAATATAAAAAAAGTTTTATTGTTAGCTCAGTGGGCTGTTTCTAGTTTTCTACTCAAGCTAAATTTAAACTATGTATCTTCACTATATCAAAAATTATTTGCATACATAATTTTATTTATAGGGGTATTCTAGCAAATTAAATTTTACAAGGCCATTTTTGCCATATCTTTTTTGCCTTGAAATCCATGCATTAAAAATGCTAAGTCTTTTCTTAATATTTCAGAATGAAGTGTAAAATATTCTATTTTACAGACTTCTATATTATGAATAATAAAACTGTGCATGGAATTTATAATAAGTTGATTATTGATTTCATTGTTTTTTGCAGCAAGTATCAGTAAAACATTTTATGCAATATAATTTTAGAGATATCTAAAAATTCATGCACAGCATTTTCTAAAAAGTTTCAAGTGATATTTTTTTAAAATATTGAGCAGAAATATGACTACTCGAAAAAAGGTATAAGGAATTGAAAACTTTAATAAAGTTTAACGTTTTAAAATTTAATCAAAAAATCTGTTGAAAGTTCCATCATTATTAATTTGATTATAAAATAGAAAACAATTGCAATGTTTTAAATAATTAAATCCGATTTCTTTATTACTATTTAATATATAAGGAATTAATGTTTATTAGATAAATCTATCAAATCAAACACAGTTTTATTCATTTCTACTAGTCTGGACAGTGCACTAGCAAGAAGGGTACTATTTTTCAATACATTACTTATTCGGGTAGAGTTCTACTCCGTCCCTATTAATTAGAGTATAAAATAGAAAACAATTGCAATGTTTTAAATAATTAAATCCGCTTTCTTTATTACTATTTAATATATAAGGAATGAATGTTTATTACATAAATCTATTAAATTAAATACAGTTTTCTTCATTTCTTCTAATCTGGACAGTGAACTAGCAAGAAGGGCACTATTTTTCAATACATTACTTATTGGGGTAGTGTTCTACTCCGTCCCTATTAATTAGAGTATAAAATACAAAACAATTACAATGTTTTAAATAATTAAAAGTATTTCTTCTTTACTATTGAATATATAAGGAATGAATGTTTATTAAATAAATCTATTAAATCAAATACAGTTTTCTTCATTTCTACTAATCTGGACAGTGCACTAGCAAGAAGGGCACTATTTTTCAATACATCACTTTTTCGGGTCAAGTTCTACTATTGGCAGGATTATCTAGAGCCTTTCTGGATTGATTTTGTTTGAAAAACTAGGGTAATTTTTTTCTACTGTTACCTATTACTTAAGGCAAATTCTGAACTGCTGCAAACATCAATTCTGTGAGTTGAACTCGAACCCCCATACTTCAGAACAAAATTGTAGCCTTTGTCAATTGTTTTTTCTCAATAGGGAACATTTTAATTAACTTTCGCTTAGCAAAATATTGACTGCAACTTTTAAGAGTAACCAACCATTGTTAACAATAGACATTAAAGGAATAAATTTATAATTGCTTTTGTTTTTCAATTTTTTATTAGTTTCTAGAGTCCCCTATATAATAATAGCCTAAGGTTCTGTCCGTCTGTCCTCGAATTTATGAAGTGGTTGTATCTGGAATGGATAGAAGCAACCATATTGGTTTCTCCATGAATTAGGGTTAGCAGCGTTCGAAATCCACCCCTTCCCCCTTTTCTAGCATTTAATGCCATTATTTCAAGCCCTATTTTCCCATTAAAAGAGCAGACGATTAAATTTATCAATTTGTCGAATAATAAATAGGTAAAAATAACATTTTAACAATTTTTCTAGCATTATGACGTCATTCCGTTAACCATCTCATTTAATCATTTCTTATTTTAAATTATTTAAATATAGTCTGAATTTTCTTCATGCTTTTTATCACTGAACTTAGATATTACGTAAATAACTTTCTTTTATATTTGGCTTAAATAATAGATTAGGTACATATGTGATAATTTTAAATTCAATCATCGATTATTTTTGTTGCAATGAAAATTTTGTCACGGGTATTAACAACAAATTCAATCTACCTCTACGGTGTAGTTGAAATGATATTTTCATTCCTTTACTTCCATAAATTACTATGGGTAAAAAAATTGGGAAGAACTTAACAATAATTTCGACGTAGCTAAGAAAACTTTAGAATTAAGAAACTAAGAATTATCTTTCTAAATTAATTCAACGTGATTCTAAACTGCATTCACAGTATCGGGAGATTTTAGGGGAGTATGGAGATAAACAAATTAATGAGCATGTACCAGATAATTCTCAGCCAAAAAACAAACTACTTTTTAGATGCCTTATAAAGTACTTTACAATTCTGAAAAATTAAAAATTTTACTGATTCCGTCATATGACGTCTATATGATAGTTAGTAATACTTAAAATGCAAACAAATCTTGTAACTTTCCTAGTGCAGTAGATTACAAAACATCATTTTTACTTAGCGAAATAAATGAGATTACTAAAACATAAAAATTGTAAGCGCTAAATAAAAGTAAATACAAAATGACGATTACATTTTGTTATAAAACACGAAAATGCAGTGATTCTCCAACTTCACTGTAGTAACTGCATTCTCCAAAGTCATTCAATTCGAGAATTCCTCCAATCTCTGCATTCATAACAGATAGTATTATACAGTTTCAACTCTGTAAAGTACTTGTTTTACGGTCCTTCTGTAGCAATTTCTATAGTTTGATCCTATAATCCATGGGGGCACAAGGAAACACGAGTCTGATCAATTGCAGATCGAAATTGCTTTAGATGATGAAGTCTATCTGATTTAGGATTCCTTGTTAACCCTAAATCCCTCTGAAGCCTCTGGTAAATTGAGGTTAGTCATCATAATGGACAATGTAGTTAGTTATAGCTGTACGCAGCACTATTATCTATTATAATACATAGCTGATAGCTATTATGATGTATAGCTCTGTGTTTGCTTCATAACTCATTCATTGAAGTCTAGAATGCCTAACATATACGCTGAATTTTGACAGCTAAATCATATGCCAAAGAATGATTTACGTCTCTTTTTAATAAATTTATATTTTCCGTATTTCTTCTACTTACATCCATTGTTTCAGTTAGGGCAGATTAAGGGTGTACAAAATAATTATTTTTTTAAACTCAAAAACTTTTATTTCGATATTTTTATTACTGTGTTTGAACATTTAACTGTTTACAATTTAAAGATTGTGAAATTTTCAAACATTTTTCTAAATAGTAATATTATGCCTATGTTTATATAAGAATTTCATCGCTTTAATCAAAATTTGCAAAACGGTATAATATAATTTTAATATGCTAACTTTAATCTTATAAAAGGACGATAATTATTTCTAGAAACTGCGAAATATTTCAAAAAAATAGGTTTTCACTATCTATAATTGTTTTACGCTTGACGTTTAATATAATAATAAATTATATTATATTTTGATATCTTAGACTAGATTTTAAAATATTCTTTAAAAATATTAAGCTTTGAAGAAGTTAAATTACAAAGTTCATTTAAAACTAGCATATGGTCCGTCACATAACGGAATCAGTAAAATTTTTAATTTTCCAAAATTGTAAAGTACCCTATAATGCAGATAAAAAAATGGTTTGTTTTTTGGCTGAGAATTATCTGGTACAAGCTCAAAAATTAGTTTATCTTCATACTCTTCTAAAGTTTCCCAATACTGCGAATACAGTTTAGAATCAAGTTGAATTCATGTAGAAAGATAATTCAAAGTTTACTTAGCTACGTCGAAATTATAATTAAGTACTTCCCAATTTTTTTCCACAGTAATTAATGGAAGTAAAGGAAGGAAACTATCATTTCCACTACACACTGAAGGTAGATAGAATTTGTTGTTAATACCGGTGATAACATTTTCATTGCAACAAAAAATAATCGATGATTCAATTTAAAACTATAACATATGTACCTAATCTATTATTTAAGCCAAATATAAAAGAAAATTATTTTCTTAATATCTAAATTCAGTGATAAAACGTATGAAAATAATGCAGACGATATTTAAATAATTTAAAATAAGAAATGATTAAATAAGATGGTTAAAGGAATGACGTCATAATACTAGAAAAAATGTTATTTTTACCTATTTATTATGTCACAAATTGATAAATTTAATCGCCTGCTCTTAACCGGAGAAAATAGGTCTTAATAATGGCATTAAACACTAGAAAAGGGAGGGAAGGGGTGGATTTCGAACATTGCTAACCCTAACTCATCAAGAATCCAATATGGATACCTTTATCTATTCCAAGTCCAAACGCTTCATAGATTAAAGGACAGACGGACAAATAACTTAGTCTATTATTATATAGGGGATAACTTAGCTTTGTATTTGCTTTACATTTGAGTGATTCTTATGTTCAGTATATAGGTAGCTGGTAATTTTAGAAGCACACTAAGAAAACATTCATTTCTACGGAAACAAAATTATGCCTTTTCCTAGACTTTCACAGTACTTAGTTATTCGAAAGTTTCCCTTTATTAGCTTTTTAAAGCTCTTGTAAAAATAATGTAGAACTCTTTTGTAACTCGTGTTACTGCACTCCTAAGCGTAAAAATACTAAATATTTTTTGAAATATGTAACATTTGTGATTTGTATTTTAAGTTGCATATCAGTTATCAAAGTGTTAACTCTCAAAAAAGCCGAGCTAACATAAAAATCTTGTATGAAAACATAGAGGCGTATGATTGTCACTGAGATAGCATTGTTTGTTTAAGCTCAGAGAGAGGTTTTGATTGGTTTTGAGAATTACGGTCTACTGTTTTGCCACACGAGGGCTAATGAGACCGGGACGTACTGCATAACGAATGGCTACGAACTTCCATGCCACAGTGGGATTCGAACCCACGAGCTCCGGTTCCGAAGTTCAGAAATTCAGACAGAGACCGGAATGTAAAGGTTCAATGAACTCGATTTCGTTTTCTTTTAAATAAACTTTATAACTATTATGCTTCCACAATTGAGTACTATTTATGTCAAAATCTTTATTATAAAATTTTTTCGTTTATTTCCAATTTATCTAAATGTAAAAATGAGGGAGTGACGGTAGCCCAGTCGGCAAAGGCAACAATCTCGTAACTGGAGGGTTCGGGGTTCCAGACAGCTTGAAATCCGTCGTTTCCGTTAATAATAGTGATTGGGACACGTAAAGTATGTTCGTGGTCGCAATGTCCTCCAAGTTCTCACACGATACCTTTGGGAGCTGTAGGCCACGCCTACAGGTCTTTTTCTTGGTCCTTGCTTCTAAATTACGAGGACTTGCTTAAGCCATTCTAGCAGTGCTCGTCAAATGAAAGGCGAACCCTTCTCCTTAATTCGGGTGGTCTCTGGCCCACGTGCTTGGCTCGTCGAAGTGGCATTGGAAACAACAACAAAAATAAGGAAAGTTTTTCTTAATATCTTTTGAAATAATTTTTTTCTGTATTATTTCATAAATTTACCTCTCTCAGTCTTGTAGTCAATTATTTATAAAAGCTTTTTATCTCTCTCGGAATTCTCATTTTAATGGTCCTTTTACTCATCTCATGAGTAAAATCATGGCCATTTTATTCACAACAAACCAAATGTTGATATTTTGTTGGATATATTCTGGATTAATTTCTAAACAGATAGCGTTCACATAGTCTTTAAAAAGAGCAGGGGAGACTTGTCAAAAATGACACGTTTTATTAAATGAAAAGGCGCTTTTTAGAATGAAAAGGTATGTTTTGTGTAAAAAGGCACTTTCTCAGTTTTTAATATAGTTCAAAATTTATATAAATTTGAAAAGGAAAAAAGGGGGCAGGGCATGGTGCTCTTCAAAAACAGGGAAATGTGAACATTATAAACAGAGTTTCTTAAGATTTAACTTTTCTTTTGTGCCTTGTAATTTCTTAGAACTTCCTGGATAGAAGCATGTAAATTTAATCCCGACATTTACTGATGTAAATACATAGGGATTATCTTATGGGTAATTAGATTAATGTAATAAAATCTTAAATAACTTTAGTGGGCCTAAATTACTTGTATAATTTTCAATGAATAATAAAAGAAATAATATGCATAAAAAAATTCTTATATTAATGGGATAATGAAATCCTATATCTAATTTTCACCAGTTTTTACCACAAGATAGCACAATAGTAGGTTGATGCTGCTCTTTGATTCCGAAATCACGGGTTCAAATCTTGCTAGCGGCATGGATGTTCATAGCCGTTTCGAATCGGCTTTAAGCAGTAGGTCCTGATGTCGTTAGTCCTTGTGTACCAAAACAGTAGACCGTAGTTTTCAAATTCCTTTTCGAACTGAATAGTATGCTTCCGGTTTCCGCCCACTATATGAAATAGACAAGTGTGACCTTAAGATTTACCTTATCGACCTTAAGGTAGACTGTTATACCTTAATGAGTAATGTTGCTCAATAAGTAATAGGACTATATTTATGCAGAAAAAGATTACGGTTAGTAATCATTATTTCTGTGGTTGGTTTTGAAATAAACACCGTGAGAAAAAATGAATGTTGGGGCATTTACCCCAACATTCGTCAACCATATTTGAAAAAAAAGTCGTTTGAGAGTTGTTTCAAAACTACCTCTAGATTTTATATACATGCATCGTTGCTGTCAAAGGATGACCTTTTTGTGGTTCCTTGAGTTCAGAACAAAGCTAGCAATCATGCAATCAGGACTCTAAGGAGAATGTAGCAGGATCTCTACATTGTTCTACTGTAAAGCGTCCAGTACACAATCAGTAAGATATGGTCTTGGATATGGACGTTAAAGTGTTCCTTAACGTTCAATATCTTCTGTATTTTGTCTTCCTTCCTTAAAAGTTGTATGCCAACGAAATACGCTCGATCTGTAAACTGCATCATAGTAGAAACCCTGACAAATTATGTTAAAATCATCAGGTATCGAGTGTCAAATCAAAATATTCTTAAAAAGCTGTTAGCCAGACATTCCCATTTCTACAACCGGACGCGACTGGTAATGGCCGTAATAAATATTTACCTTTATTCCCTTCACATTCTGGCATATCAGCTGGCATGTGCCATTCATCGACTTCTTTTGGTAGCACAGACACCAACTTTTCTTTTATTCAACGGAAATCATTAACGGGATGAGTAGTTTATGGACAATAAGATGATTCTTATTACTTATTGGACAGCCTATGTCTAAATTCTAAATCGGTAAATCAAATTCTTCTTTCAAAATCTACCTTCTACATTTCTTAATTTAAATATCAAAGATAACAATATACTTTTATAATTTTATATAGATCTATCACAGCATGATCTTCTATAAACCATTTTCAAAAAAATTTTTACAGCTATATTTTACACTTACAAAGTTGAAGGATAGCCGAATTGTTAGGGCACTGCTCTTCGGAACCGGAATACCACTGTGAGTTCGATTCTCACAATTAAAGAAATGGCCGTGGCATGAACGTTCGTAGCCGTTCGGAATTGGCTATAAACAGTAGGTCCCGATCTCGTTAACCGTAAATCGTAGCATTCCAAGCCAAAACAAACCAATGCAAAATAACTTTTTCTGAAATTTTCGCATGTGACCAACTTAAGTACTCTCTTAAATAAACATTTTTAAATATGCACAGTAAAATTTCTCAGTTATTGCTTTAAAATTTGTGGTGAGCTGTATTTTGCCTATTACTGATTTGAAGTGACATCACTAACTGTTAGATATGATTAACAATTATTTGTTTTTGCTTAACTAACTAGTGAACTTATTCTTGGTGTGATACTGCTGCAGGTTGAGAACATTTTCTTTTGCCCTGCAAATTTCCCGGGGGAGCCGTACTAATTTTAAAGCAAGTATGACGCATTTATCCAATTGTTCGCTTTTTCTTAACACTTTAAGAGTGTGGAAAGTTTTGCTCTCTTGCATAATCCTATACTATAATACGAGGAATGGTTGTCAAGTCGAAAATCGCCCCAGAATTAATAAACTGTAGTAAACTTGGGGATCTGGGGTTTTTGGTCACGAGGAATCGATTGGCATCGGTTTTGACGCACTAAGGTCACGTAGTTCGGCGCTACAGATAGGGCCGGGTTCGAACCCCGGTGCGGGCAGACTTCTTTCTCATGCGTCCAAACCAAGTGAAAATTGGTACCCGGGGGTTTTCGACCACGAGGAATCGATTGGCTGTAGTTCTGACGAATTAATAATAATAATAATAATAAAAGTCTTTATTGATTTGTCTTTATTCCTTGATATCCGTTTCCATTTTTATTTTCTATCAACTCTAAATATTAAATTAATGTAGCAAAGTATATATAACACATAAACGATATAGTAAAAAAAAAATAATGCAAACAAAAATTTTGAAAACCAACCACAAAAAATTAAAAAATAATGCTTCACTAACGTGCCGAAACAACCTCGCTGTTCAATTTCCAAAGCCACACTAAACACAGAGCATATAACTTATCAAAGTCCGTCGCCGCGTTTGTGCGTCGTCGGCATACCAGGAGGTGCCGCTCTGACGCGCCAGTGCGTCGGTGGCAGCGAACGTGTTAAGGAACTGATTTCGATTTCAAATCACCGTCAACAAAGTTCGACATTTCAACATTCATCAGATTTCAAGCTACATTTTCAACATGCAGAACGCATCTCTACATGAAATGCTTCAAGGAGCCGGAATTTTGGAACAACAAGCGATCAACTCAATTATACCCGCAAATGGACAGCTAGAAGATACCGTCATTGTCAGAATGCTTCTCCATTCAACACACTTAAATCATTACACTGCTCACTTTGTACCATTTCTTTAATTGTATAATTTTTTGTTATCAATTACATTTTATTTCCTATGACTTTTCAAACTTTACCTTTGTATAGAATAGTTCCCTTTCCAAACAACTTTGTTTAGAATAGTTTACAATGGTGCACTTTAACTGGTTATCTTTTCACTAATGGTTTCACAAATTTTCTTATGGCATGTATTGTTTTGATAAATCACAATTGAAAATTTAAATCTTCGAGTTAGCTTCGATACCTGTTTTCTCCGAGCGGAGCTCGGTCACCCGGTACTTTTTAAAAAATTCATTTTTGTAATTTCCAGTTTACTTTTAAGGCAGATTTAAAGCATCTCTTTGTTTTCAGCCATTTTTTCTGAACTTGTTAAGAATGTAGAAATTCATGTTATCTTACGTAGTTTTCATTTTACTTAAATTTAAACATATTTTTGTTTGTGATTTTGCTTGCTGCTGTGAGCTTCACCTTTGTATAGAGTGGAAAGCTTTGTTTCATTTAAATAAAAGAAGAAGTGTACAGGAAAGAGCTGCTTATGTTCTTTTAACTTCTTGCCTGTAACGTCCGAACTCAATTGGGGCAAGAAAAAAATCAGTATTTCAATTCCGTGAAGCCCGATAATGCTTCGTCAAATTCATAATATTTAATTTACCCTTTACCCAATAGATAGAGATACTTTCCCGTGAAAACTGTGGCAGTCTCATGCCATTTGCTGTAATTTCTCGAATACTGTAAAAGATTTGTGAAATTCAAAAGAATCTGAATGACATGGAATTCATGACATTTGATATAGATAATAGTTTATTAGATAATAGCTTATAGATAATAAAACTCCTCGGCAACACAGCCCCTAGGAGGCCAGGTCCTACGGTGCCAATCTCCGTTTCCGAGACCAATGTCCCTGGGGTGCGAAGCATATGTTCCGATTAGGTGGTCAACCTCACGCAAAAACCCCAGAGTTTAGCTCTCAAGCATGCTTGATCCTCAGTTTGTCAACCCACTGAATGGATGAAAGGCCGAGTCAACCTTGCCCAGTCCGGGGATCGACTCTCGGAAATGTGCCGTGGGAGCACGAAGCACTACCCCAACTCCACGGAGCTTCAGTTAATAATTTATAGATAATAGTTCATAGTCAGATAATAGTCAGATATTAGTTTATAGATAATAATAGATAATAATAGTTTATTATATTTATGCTGAAAATTATGCCATTTGATTTATTTTTCTGTAATTTCAACAAAAATTACTGTAATCCATCAACATTTCCGCTATATGTAAAATATAAAATAGTAGTTATTTCGTTTAATTTTTTTTTTTTTTCAAAAATAATCGGTTTCTAATATTTTGATGATAATAACGAACAAAATTAAAGAGGAAAAAATTATATTTTTGGCACGTTTTTCTCAAATACATTCCATAGCCAAGGGATTTAACAGCGAGATGTATATTACCAACTAAAACTATTGGAAATGTGTTCCATAACGCCAATGTTCGAGTAAAAGCTTTTAGAAAAAAAAATTTACATTAGAAATAAACAGGTAGAGATGGCCGTTTTTCCTATATATGTAAAATACTGAAAATAGTAGTTATTTCATTTAATTTTTTTTTCAAAAATAATCGGTTTCTAACATTTTGATGATAATAACGAACAACATTAAAGAGGAAAAAATTATATTTTTGGTACGTTTTTCTCAAATATATTCCATAGGCAAGGGGTTTAACAGCGAGATGTGTATTACCAACTAAAACTATTGAAAATGTGTTCCATAACGCCAATGTTCGAGTAAAAGCTTTTCGGAAAAAAAATTCACATTAGAAATAAACAGGTAGAGATGGCCGTTTTTCCTATATATGTAAAATATTGAAAATAGTAGTTATTTCATTTAATTTTTTTTTCAAAAATAATCAGTTTCTAACATTTTGATGAAAATAACGAACAAAATTAACGAGGAAAAAATTATATTTTTGGCACGTTTTTCTCAAATATATTCCATAGGCAAGGGGTTTAACAGTGAGATGTATATTACCAACTAAGACTATTGGAAATGTGTTCCATAACGCCAATGTTCGAGTAAAAGCTTTTCGAAAAAAAATTCACATTAGAAATAAACAGGTAGAGATAGCTGTTTTTCCTATATATGTAAAATATTGAAAATAGTAATTGCAAATAAACTTTTCATTAACTTTTTTTTTTTAAAATAATCAGTTTCTAACATTTTGATAAAATGCTCTACATTATATTTTTCACGTTTTCTTTTTCTCAAATATATTCCATACAAGGTTTAACAGTGAGATGTATATTACCAACTAAGACTATTGGAAATGTGTTCCATAACGCCAATGTTCGAGTAAAAGCTTTTCGAAAAAAAATTCACATTAGAAATAAACAGGTAGAGATAGCTGTTTTTCCAAACTCTATGGAAACAAATCAGTAAATTTTTGGGAAAATGTAATTGCAAATAAACTTTTCTTAACTGTTTTCTATTTTTATATAAATATTGATAATGATACTTATTTATTTTATAAATATGCTCTACATTCTTTCTTTCCAATTGCTTTTGTGTTTATCCATGCCTGAAAAATGCCTAACTACTAGGTTAGCAAATGCTTCTTCCCCGCTATATAAATAGAAGTATTTTCTGCCAACCAACCATAAATAGTATAAAAGGTAAATTAAAAACCCTAATTAAAATTTACGGACAAGGAATGCAAAGTAAACAGGGCAGACGGGTTTCATTTCTAAGAACACACACGTTGAACTATCAAGCAGAGGTTGAATCGAGAGGAAAAACATGTTTTTCAGTAGATTTAATAAAAGTCATTCTTGAACACGGGAAAAGACTCTTTTTCTTCGTAAAATTCGTAAATTCCTCTTTACTCAGAAAATAGTCTGTCACAGGCCAATTTTCTCGTATGGTTACAAACAACTTAAAATTCAATCAAATGCAAAGTTCAGCTAAACCTGTGTAAAAATGTTTTGTCACAAAGACATAATTGAATTTTTGTACAATAATTGTGTTCTAAAAATGGATTATGTAGTGTTTAGAAATTTATAAAAGCAGCTTTTTGTAGCACTTATCACATAGGAGGACTTGGAGATTTCCAAAATAAAGAGAACCCAAATCAAATTTATATCATATGCTGATTTCATCAAAGGAGAGGTACACAGGTATACGTTATAATATTATTAAATACAAAATTTAATCATTTAACGGTTAATCGTTTTTCAGCTATGTCCCAAAGCGTTAATATACGTTTTATTGAAATTTCTCGTTATTTAGGATGAAGATTGAAACCGAAAGAGGTTTGGTTTTTGGAGCACTAATGTGTACTATTTTGCTCACGAGGGCTAATGAAACCGGGACCTACTGTTTAAAGCCTATTCCGAACGGCTACGATCAACCATGCCAGCAGCGGGATTCGAACCCTCGAACTCCGGTACCGAAGATCAGTGCTCTACCATTCGTCCACCATCCTCCGAAACCAAAAGAGGAAAAGCACAACTAGAAGTTATTATTAGTTTGGTTTGGTTTGGTTTGGTTTGCAGCACTACGGTCTACTGTTTTGCACACGAGGGCTAATGAGGCCGGGACCTACTGCTTAAAGCCGATTCCGAACGACTACGAACATCCATGCCATAGTGGGATTCGAACCCACGAACTATGGTAACGACAATCAGCGCCGTAACCAATCGGCCAGGGATTCGGCTGACATTTTTTTTAAGTGTTCCCTTAAGTAATATATAAACAATTCATTGATCAAACGTTGAAATTTTATAATTTAGACTATAATAACTTCTAAAATAAAAGAAGTTATTATAGTCTAAATTATAATATTTCAACATTTTACGCTTAATTGTTATGAGTTATGCACAATGAAATCTTTCTTTATATAATTTGAACATTCTACGTCTAACCGTTTTAGTGTAAAGTCCCATAGAGTTAATATGAGTTAAAGTTTTTCGTTATATGGAGTTCAGATTGCAATCAAAAGAGAAGGAGCACAGATGTATGTTACAATTGTCTACAGGATTACATGATTGATTAACCCCTTAACGTGCACGCTCGAGTTAACTCGAGCACTCTAAAGTGGCCAAACTGTGCACACTCTAGATAATTCGAGTGGGGTTGTACTTTTGTAAATATTGCGCTGTGTGTTGTGATAAAAGAGATAGCAAAAGAAAAAGGAAAAGAAAAGAGAGTCGTTACATGTGTAATAGTTGCAATGTTGGGCTATGTGCTGCACCTTGTTTCGAAATATATCACACAAAAGAAAATTTTGATTAATTTTATAAATACTAGTACTGTTATTATTTATGTTTTAAAAGTATAAATAAGTATTTTTACTGATAATAATGTTTATTCTGAAATGGGAATTCGAAAAGAAAGATAAATAGTCGAGGTGCGTGTAGTATTACAATATTCGACTATTTTCTGCGATGTTATCAAAATCCAAAAATGCTATAAAAATTTTGATTATTTTTGTATTTTTGTAATTTTCTTGGCAAGACACTGTTCTAAATTGTGTTTTTTACATTAAAAAATTAATCTTTTTGGTCGGCCTTTTAAAAAAAAAAACCTGTGTATTAAGGGGTTAAATACAAGATTTCGACTTTTTACGTCTTATTGTGTTTCTGTGGTGCCCCACAGCGTTAATACACGTTATATCGAAATACTTCGTTATATTGAGGTCAAATTCCAATCAGAAGAGGGGGGTGCACAAATCGGAATTTTTCAGTCCTAAAGGAAAATTTTCGACCTTCTTATCCTCGATTTATCGTTTTTGAGATAACAAGCAAGATACACATATACGTGCAAACGTTAAGAGGTTTGGTTTGGTTTGGAGTGTACGGTCTACTTTTTGCAACACGAGGGCTAATGACACCGGGACCTACTGCTTAAAGCCGGTTCCGAACGGCTGCGAACATCCATGCCGTAATGGGATTTGAACCTATGAACTCCGGTACCGCAAACGTTAAGAGGAAACTAGCCAAAATTATTTAATTAATGGTCAGAACACATAATTAACATTTCAAAAATTAAACATCCTTGTACGTACATACAGATCTAACACTGGAACTTGTCACAATTCATTCAGGTATAGTTTAAATGAATTTTTGTGTTTGAGCGCTGAAGTTTTCAGTGATTAAAATACCTCCTTCAACATCGCACAAAGAATAAAAGATTATTAACACATTGTGTGCGGGTACATTTCGCAGAGGAACTCTACCGGGAGCGGGCGTTTTACTCGTAAATTTAGTTATTCAGTTAATCACAATAGATCGAAATATATTTATTTTTTAACCAACTTTTCATATTTTATATTGAAATATATAAACAAATATATAAATAGAAATACATAAATAACAACCATAAGATTTTTGTAAACAAAAAATATATTTTTAGTGGATAAATTTATAATAGTGCCGTAAATATGAAAAATCAAATAGAAATAGTAGTATACGATTTTAATTTTTTCGAATTATGTTATATATAAACATTTTTACATTGTAAAAAAATGAAAAGTGCAATCATAAAACTAATAATGTTTTACAGTGGGGTAACGTTCAAAGCATTTTCCTCTATGAAGAGAGAGGTACAAGGCAAAACTTGCATATGTAAGATGTTTCACTCCGCACATTTTTCAAGGCACACACACGACATTGTCTTTGCGGTTTTTTCTTCTTCTCATTAATAACAATTTTCTTTAAAATATGTTACCATATATCCAGTGATAATCTTCCAGGAGGGTCATATTTAGGTCATATTTAGGATTTTAATCAATCTTCCCATTCTGTGGTTTCGCATCGACTGATGTAAAAACTGTTTGTTTTAACACATTGTGTGCGGGTACATTTTGCAGCGGAATTGTACCGGGAGCACACGTTTTGCGTGTAAATTTAGTTATTGAATTAAATCTCAATAGATCGAAAATTATTTAATTTTTAACCAACTTTTCGTATTTTATATTGAAATATATAAACAGATATATAAACAGACAAATAAACAAATATATATATATATATATATATATATATATATATATATATATATATATATATATATATATATATATAATATCATTTTCGCAAGGATAAATAAAAAGTTAATTTTAAATCTAAATTGATTTTTTTAATCAATCTTCCCGTTCTGTGGTTCCGCATCGACTGATGTAAAAACTAGTTTTTATTTGTCTAAATTTTTCCAGAATCTATGTAGCAGACAAGAACATTCGGCTTCGTTTTCCTGTATATACCGTTATTTTTGTACCCACAAACAAACCATGTTGTTACACTAACCCGTACTAGTGCGTGACCCGCAATCAAGTATCAGTCGTCAGAAAACGTACTAGTACGTGTCCCGCATATAATGTGAAAATAACCGAAGACCAGTACACTACTCATTCGCCCATCGGTTAATGAATGTTTTCAGGACCATGCTGTAGACTTTCTTAATATAATTCAACTCTTCGAAATGCTGAACTCTTAACTATTTCGATTTCATTACGTATGCTGTCCTCATATGGTACCGCCGCATACAGCCGCCTATCTGCATAATAGGACGGCCTGGTGCTGAATGTTCATTTTTTACTATTTTCATCCTTCCCGTATTATTCGATTTCCCGAACTTTTCCCGAAACCTTTCAGCCCTGTTATATACAGGTTACAATACCCCTAGTCTCTTATGAGGTTCCATCCTTTTTTCTTAATAGGATCATGCTGAACAAATTATTTTTTCTGCTTAAACCTTTATATCCTGAATTAATTTACCATCAAGTTTTTTACTGCATTTTTGCATCATTAGATAAGTTTTAATCTAGAACAATCATAGAAAAAGAAAATTAATTTTTACTGTATTTCAGTAGTTAATTTTGCAGCTGGTACTTTCTAGTACCAACATATATTTTTGACTCTATCATAGAAAAACATTAAATTATGAATAAAACAAATGAAATTCTTACCTGCGAAGTATAGAAGTCTCTCAAAAATAATAGTACAAAATAACTGGTAATAAACTATTAAATTTTCTCAATTGAACAACACGTGTATCAACTCTACCACAAAATGACTTTCGAATGCAGCATGCCAATTATAAAATCCCTCTATGCACATAAAAAGGATTCTTGATTGGTGCTGTCATTTCTTTTCTGTTGGAGGAACTGCATCGTTCATGTCCTTGCGAGTACCGTCAGGAAAAACGGCTTTATTAGGAATATATAGGTCTTTGATTGAAGTACCGTCAGGATGAAAAGGGTTAGTCTAAAATATGATTTAAGGAAAACAATTCTGGAAATTGTTTATTCTTTGATTTTTATATAATACGTAAGTGTACTGTAATGTTTTAATTGTTACTTAGAAATAATCCAGCTTTCTGGATAAAATTTATTCTGTATGTTAATTGATTCTTATTTATTCTTATGTCACAGGGGAAATGTTTTAAATTATAGATTTTTATGTTGATTTGTTTGTTCCAGAAATCCGAGGAATGAAGTAACCCGCAGTATTGAGAAGACAGAAGGATAATTTTACATTGATGTCTTCGAAAGACCATGAAACTCTGGGATAAATGAATTATTCTTCTTGGCGACTATGTAGAGAAACTATTTGGTTTGTTTGGTTTGGAGAGCTACAGTCTACTTTTTTGCAACACGAGGGCTAATGAGACCAGAGAAACTATTAAGAATAATATATAAAAATTAAGTTTCTATCTTGGTTACTTTTATTATTATTAAACAGCTTATGATAGGCGTGCCCGTGTAAAATTTAACTCTAGACCTACCCAGACCGTCATTTTGGCGGTTTTTAAATTTCATGCTAAAAAGTTTAATATAATTTATATATTGTTCTAGGTTTTTTTTACACGACTCTTAATGAAATATAAGAATAGTTAAATATTCCTATTCAATTTTCACTTACCCACTTTAGTTTCCATAATCAGTTTAACCTCTACCTATTTACACCAAGACCAGTCAAAATAACGACTTTGGCAATTTCAAAGGTGAATGATCCAAAGTGTTCCGCAGCCGTTATAACGGGATCGTTTTTTCTCCAATTACGATTAAGTTTAGAACTGAATAATCTAACTGGTAATAGTAATCAGGACGCAATCATTATCAGTCGTACTTCTAACGTGATAAAGTTCTTGCTGAAAAGTGCAATCTGTGAAAAGTCAAGTGTGTTATACTATAAATACAAATAGAAACTGTTTTTGTTTGTTTTTATTAATAATTAATGAATTATTATATTAAATGTTGTTTTTGTTAAATTATGTTTTCTTATTTACGTTAGCTAAGTCAAAAGTTACAATGAAAGCCATGATCAAAAATCCGTCAATTTGACTAACAATCTGTGAAAAGCCAAGTGTGTTATACTACAAATGCAAATAGAAACTGTTTTTGTTTGCTTTTTATTAGTAACTAATGAACTACTATATTAAATGTTGTTTTTGTTAAATTATATTCTTTTATTTACGTTAGCTAAGTCAAAAGTTAGATTGAAAGCCATGACCAAAAATCCGTCAATTTGACGGGCAATCTATGAAAAGTCAAGTATCAAGTATCTGTCAAGTATCAATCTGTATAAGTCAAAAGTTACAATGGAAGCCGTAATCAAAACGAATCCGGTAAAACTAGGTTTATAATATTTAACATCGGTAGTCCTAGTCATAAAGGTATAATATTTGTAATTATTTTTAGAAAATTATTCCTTAAAATGAATAAAAATTTTTCGTGGTATAAACAAAGTATTCCATTTATCATTACTGTGCAAAATGTATTTATAAACAAACTTATACATATTTTATATAAAAATGCAATAGTCATTTCAGCAAATGAATTCTCGAAAACAGCCTTTTGTATTTTTGCCTTAGTAAATTTGTATGGTGTATCGCCTATCACAATTAGTACACTTATATTTTACTTATTCATTTATTTATATATATTTTTAATTTTACTGATTATTTTAGCGTTACAATAAGAATTTAAGTACCTAAAGAGCGTGAAAACAAGGTTATGCTAGAAAGTTTTAAAAAATCCTTTAAAAAAATAAATTAGTCATCTTCTATTAACAGTTTTGTACTAGCATTTTTAAATCTTACTCTAACAGAAATCTACCTTCCGACGTCTTTCCCTATCAGAAAATCCTAAAGCTGTAGAATTTCTACACGCGAAATTCCTATACGATATTTGTAAAAGATAACAACTGAAGTCACCAATAGGTGGCGTGACAGGCAGTGACATTGGTTCTGGACGCAGAAAAAAAACGCTACTTGCTAGAAAGAGAAGAATGGAATTACGGGAAATTGGTTGTAACTCCGATTGCGTCATAGGTCATATTCACAGTAGACTAACGGTGTCTCTAGTATAACCACCAGTAATACGAGAAAAGAAATTGGAAAACTCTTATAAAACGGCATATTTTAGCGTTCTGATAACACATACCAATAAAAATAAACGTACGGAGTGTAAACTTCAATCTATTATATTTATTGTATAAAATCTAACAGTAGCTGCATCATGAGGTGTTAAATTTAGCAAATAATCCATGGTACGTTATATATATATATATATATATATATATATATATATATATATATATATATATATATATATATATATATATATATATATATATATATATATATATATTTATTTATTTATTTATTTATTTATTTATTTATTTATATATATTTACATATGTCAGGTTTAAAAATGGGGGTTCAGAATTAAACGAGTTATAATTAAAAATAGTTAGAACTCATTAACGATAATGTAGTAGAAGAAAGACACACCCTCGAGCGGAACTATACAAAGTGACTCGGAAGTAGACATAGGAATTTGCTTAGGTAGCAACGCCAAATAAGACTGTTCTGAGCGGGAACTCGGGCTGATAATATTTTCCACACTTGTCGTGGCAAATTATAAGAACAAAGAATATCTAAATGGCATATCCATGGACAGAAAGATTACAATAAAGAAGATTTGATATATGAGATGAAATGTGTCTTCCATGTCATATATATATATATATATATATATATATATATATATATATATATATATATATATATATATATATATATATATATATATATATATATATATATATATATATATATATATATATATATATATATATATATATATATATATATATATATACATATATATATATATATATACATATATATATATATATATATATATATATATATATATATATATATATATATATATATATATATATATATATATATATATATATATATATACCAATATATGCTGTAGTACACGTATATATTTATATATAAATTTGTGTGTGTGTTACACGGCGAAACTAATCCGGCAGCTACAAGAGAATTTCACCCCCCTATTATTTTTAATTTCCGGACTCACTGGGCAATGAGAATCCTAATTAATAAGCTGATTGCAGTTGTGGCTCCATCATAAGAAAACAGCGACTACGTAGTAGAACTAAGAAAACACATGTTTCTTCGTCAAGAGCAGAGTATTGAATGATACACGAAAACACTTTCCTATTACAAAATCGGCCCCAGAATGAAACGGAGAAATAAAACGGATTTTTCCCAAGAAAGAGTAGTTTACTCAGTGTTATTAACCGTCAAAAAGGAATTTTAGATCATTGGAAAAGTAACTCATTTTATCAAAACAGCTGAAAAATGCGGCGAGTGGACAGAAAATTGGCATTTATTTCAGTGTTAGTTTTGGCAGACGGGTAAAAATAATTAACACTAAACATACCATATAACGGGTCAAATGACCCATAAGGTTTATGTAAAAAATGCGATAGGAAATGAATTAAAGATTCTTATTCTTCGTATTTACAATACATAAAAATTGACAATATACAATTTTGTTTAATTATAATAAAGTTCATTTGTCTATTTCCTTCCAATTTTCATATTTTATTCATTTATAATCAGAAAAATTTATAATCAAAGTCCGGTCATTTGACCGCCTATGGTAGAAATAGGTATGCATTAAGTGTTGGTATGTTTAGTGTTAAGTCAGCGTACATTCCTTTAAATAAGATATTACATGGCTGGGAAAATAGATATGAAAGAATGAGAAAGGGGGAAAAGGGAGGTTTTAGAGAGATTTGGAGTGTAATAGTTTTGATATATTACTTATGCATATGTGTGTATATGTGTGTATTTCTAAGTAGATCTAATTCTCATTTCAGGTGTTCCTTTTAATTGAATTAAGAGAGGAAAATATTCTTTTAGTATATACCACTATACCACGAGATATTACGCCTGCTAGGAGTTAAACAAACTGCTACAGCTGAAAGCTTCCAATCACCTTTGTTAATTTGCTTAAATGTTGCACTACATTATTAGATGTATATTTGCGTACGTGCAAATAAATGTGTTAAATATGTTTGGGGCTGTTAATTCTTACTTATTTAAAATGTATCTTTTTCGTAAAAGTTCTCTGGGCATTCACACATAATATGACCATTTTTATTTATAAGATTCTTTTTAGACCTTACAATAAAGCTTTGTTTTTATTGTAATCGTTTCCAGTGGATTTATAAAGAAAATGAGAAACAGTAGAGAAAGTATTTATTTTTCTTGCAGGAATGTTTTTAAAAGTTCTAAGAACAGGAATGACATATTATATGTTTTGAAATGCAATAATTTAACCAAATTTAACTTTAATGCTACAAGCTAAAAAGGAAGATAAATTTTAAACTAATAAGAGGATTAAAATTACTCCCGCAATGTTTCGAATGTCCCGTTGGCCAAAATATTTGTTTTGATAAAACTTTTTTAAGGTATTATTAGTAATAGTTTTACTGTATGTTGTGTTTATAAATACAAGAAACTATAGTAAGATTTTAATAATTACTAAAGAAATCAAAATAGGTATTTAATCTTTATCTATTATCAAAACTTCTCTACATAGTCACCAGCCAAAGAGTTATACATTTATTCCAATACCCCTTTAGCCTCAATCATCGTGTAGCAAAAAAAAAAAAATAAAAAAAGAAAGAAATCTGTAGCTCCCCAAACCAAACTATAGTAAAACCATAACTATATTTAACTTCAACTCATTTTACACTCATTAAAGCAAAATAAAAGTTAATATAGAAAAAAAATGTTCATAAGAACTTTCCTTATTGATGGAGAATGTATCATGCTTGAAACTTATGTTTGAAAAAATTGATACCCTATTTATTGTTTATTCTTAACAGCACAGATTTCATTGTACATCATACCGGTATCTAGGATATACGTGCGTCGATAGAGCATTAGGTATATCAAATGTAGGTATCATTGTGCATCAAATCGGCATCTAACAAGTCATACGTATGTCGAAAGGACACTGTGGATACCGAATGTAATTTCATTATACTTCATGACGACCTCTAGAATGTCAATGTATGTCGATTGGACATTGTGGATATCAAATGTAGACCATAATGGCATAAGGAACCTGAGCGTTTTCGTGATATTAAAAAATTATTTTGTAAAGATTATTACTATCTATTACTTAAATATAGATATTCTTGTACTGTTTCATGTTCGTACCATATTTTATCTTTTCAATATAATGGAAGTATATTGTTTTCATACTCTTATATAAGTAATTTTCGTTATTCCAATTTCATTTACGTGTTTCTGAGTTCAGTGTATGAATGCATATACCAGGGGTAGCCAAGCTCCTTGATAGTCCGAGCCATTTTTCAAAATTTGAAAATTTTCGCGAGCCGCAATTAAATAGGTATTTCTAAGGTATGAGAAAAATGAATTAATTTTTTTTTACAGAAATAATATTTATTGAATGTCATTTGGAAGTTCTTCGTCCTTTAATTTTTGAAGGAAATTTTTAATTGTCGATGATTTTTTGCTTTGTTGCGAATGTAATTTACAATGTGTTACACTATTTTCATAACATCAGGATGTTTTCAATATTTTGTAACGATATGTTCTCGGTGAATTATGCAGTGAATCGGTATGAATTGTAGAATTTGAGATTCATCTCTTAAAAGCCCAATAAGACCAAATTTTTCACCAAGCATTGCCGGACCTCCATCTGTTGTAATATTTTTTTTAAATATAGTAACACAAAAAGGAAAAAGGAACTCGGGTACATTTATCGAGAGCCACAAATAATCCTTCAAAGAGCCGTATGTGGCTCGCTAGCCACAGGTTGGTCACACCTGGTATATTATATAAAAAAACTACCTTTATACTTTTCTAGTTCTGAAACAACAAGTATTGTATATATTGTATTTACTTCGTTATTTTACTGCAAAACACATACACTGTTACATAAACATTCATTTAAAAATCTTGCTAGATATTAAAAAAGTATATATACATCCTAATTTAATACATTTACTTCAAAGTTCTATTTCAGCATTGCCGGAGCTTCATCAGTTGTAATAATTTTTTAAAATGCAATAACAAAAAAAGGAAAAGAAAACTCGGATGTATTTATCGATACCCACAAATAATCCTTCAAAGAACCGCATGTGGTTCGCTAGCCGCAGGTTGGCCACCCCTGGTATATACCATATTCAAAACGTAAAAGGGGGTAAATTAATATATGAATTGTGGAATTTGAGATTCATTCATCTCTTAAAAGCCCAATAAGACCAATTTTTCCCCCAGCATTGCCGGACCTTCATCAGTTGTAATATTTTTTAAATATAATAACAAAAAAAGGAAAAGGGAACTCTGGTACATTTATCGAGAGCCACAAATAATCCTTCAAAGAGCCGCAGGTTGGCCAACCCTGATATATACCATATTCGAAACGTAAAAGGGGGGTAAATTAATATATGAATTGTGGAATTTGAGATTCATTTATCTCTTAAAAGCCCAATAAGACCAATTTTTTCACCCAGCATTGCCGGACCTTCATCAGTTGTAATATTTTTTTAAATATAATAACACAAAAAGGAAAAGGGAACTCTGGTACATTTATCGAGAGCCACAAATAATTCTTCAAAGAGCCGCAGCTTAGCCACCCTTGGTATATACCATAATCAAAACGTAAAGGGGGGTAAATTAATATACTGCAGAAATAAAAAATACACAAGTTTAACGACCCCATTGTTGTTTATCGATCCATCGTATATAAACTTCGATTGTCAAGAATTTTCCACTAAACAAATTCAAAATATTAAATTCTTATTATCTATAAATAGAGGTATAAGGATAGAGTAGAAATTCACATTTCCTTCCAAATGATATTTTTCTTCTATAATAGAAAATACTAGAGAGAAAATCCCTATTATTTCAGAGTGATTTCGAGTCAGCAAAATGCTAAAAGTAAATAAAATTTAAAATATCGCATATTTTAGCAATACTTCAACGGAAGGAAAAGGTTCGATTCCCTACCAGCTTTGACAACTAGGTTTAAAGGGTAAAAGGGGAAAGAATATTACATAAAGATATATGCATAATATCGAGATAAAATTTTAAATTAAGAATACTTTCCGCATATATTTTCACCTCCATATATCGTTAAAATTCTGTTCCTCCCCTCCTCAGGCTCTGAAAGCGGGGAATATTCCCAGTACACTTAAAATAATGAGAAATTTTACCCTGTTAGAACATTATAAAGATATCCTTCATGCAAAATTGACATTTTAAATTAAAAACTGCTTTGGAGTTCTTCCACTATCCCATGACATTTACAAGATTTACTACAGTGTGTTAATAACACTTATATACAGTATCGAAATCTTCTGCGTACAGTCGGGAGAATGAAACCGAAAGCAGAATAAAATGCTTCAGAGATCTGCTCTTTAAAAATGTCGAGAATATTGAAAAAAAGAATTTCTTTGGTTAAAATTTATTGCAAAATCACATAAATGGCATTTGAGATACTCAGTACAGAGAAACTCTTTTATATATTACATAATAAACACTAATGCTTAAATGCTAATTATGCAGTTTACTATTAATCAAAAATATTTTAATTAAAATTAATTTTATTTACAATATTTACTATGTATTACTTTTTTCACAGTTGATAAGTAACAGCTATTTATTTTATCACATTATTTGCAGGTACATTTCGATTGGAATTTTACCAGGAGCGGGTGTTTTGCGAGTAAATTTAGTTATTCAGTTAAATCTCAATAGATCGAAAATTATTTAATTTTTTAACCAACTTTTCGTATTTTATATTGAAATATATAAACAAATATATAAATAGACAAATAAACAAATATATATATATATATATATATATATATATATATATATATATATATATATATATATAATATAGATATATATATATATATATATATATATATATATATATATATATATATATATACATATACATAATATCATTTTCGCAAGGATAAATAAAAAGTTAATTTTAAATCTAAATTGATTTTTTAATCAAACTTCCCGTTCTGTGGTTTCGCATCGACTGATGTAAAAACTAGTTTTTATTTGTCTAAATTTTTCCAGAATCTATGTAGTAGACAAGAACATTTGGCTTCGTTTTCCTGTATATACCGTTATTTTTGTACCCACAAACAATGTTGTTACACTAACCCGTACTAATGCGTGTCCTGCGCTCAGGTATCAATCGTCAGAAAACGTATTATTACGTGTCCCGAGCTCAAGTATCATTTGTCAGAACACATACTAGTACGTGTCCCGCAAACAATGTGTTATAACTATGGACACCTCTTTTTTCTTTTTTAAATAATTAAATTCGTGACTACTGGAATTTTCATTC
The DNA here is from genome assembly GCA_032207245.1 of Pardosa pseudoannulata. Classification (NCBI taxonomy): domain Eukaryota; kingdom Metazoa; phylum Arthropoda; class Arachnida; order Araneae; family Lycosidae; genus Pardosa; species Pardosa pseudoannulata. The sequence continues at coordinate 70,401,995 of CM063502.1, read as the reverse complement.
CTAAATTTTCTGCTAGTTCTTAGTACTTTAGAGATGTGTAGTCATTTACGAAATCTTTATATTACATAACATCAGTTTGTTACTATTTAGAACAATATCTGTAATTTAACTTTCGGAAAATTATTAATTAAATTATCCGAGGAAAGTATGACATAAGAAATTTTTTATTTAGACGGGACGCACAAATCGATTTCTTTATGATTTTGCAAACTCAACTATCTTGTAATTTGGTATTACTAACTTTATTGGTTAGTTTTTGTAGCTTTGGAAAAATTGTTAAACTATTAGAAGCATAGTATCAGATACATTGCAAAATGTTGTAACTAATTATCATCAAAAATAAAATTCTGCAGTTGTGCTTTTTTTTTTTTACTAAATTATTTTTTACTTAATTTTAACTTATTTGCAAAATTTACTGAAATTACACTTTTAGAATATACTTCACACGCAGATATTTTAAACATTTACATATCTTTGTGATTTGTATAAACTTTTAAATTGTTAATTATCATAGTTTGATAATATTGTAATACACAATAAAAAGGTTTTGATATTGACAAATCTTAAATAATATAGGAGTTAGAGTGCTAGGCAGTCTGTAAAATTATATATATATATATATATATATATATATATATATATATATATATATATATATATATATATATATATATATATATAAATATATATATATATATATATATATATATATATATATATATATATATATATATATATATATACAGGGTGTCCCAAAACGACCGCATGGACTCTGCAGAGCTAGATTCCTCGTTGATAGTATTTAAATACTGCCGAAAAAGCGTTACTGTACGATCCATAATTTGAGAGAAAAATATAAAAAAATTAAGTATGACGTCACTTTTGGTGCAAGAAAAAAACACTTTATTGGACATATCAATAACAGTATTTGCATACCTTTAAAACGTTTGTTTAAAACGTTCGCCGCGCATATCGCGTCATGCATGAGAGAGCGCGTTTCTCGAGAAAAATAAGAAAAACAAAGTATGATGTCATGTCCGGTACAAGAAAAAACACTTTATTAAACATATCAACAGCAGTATATCAACAGCACGGGCATACTCCCTAACAGTTCATAGGCATTTCCTTTACATCGGCAGTACATCAGATGCATGACGCAGAAATCACGAACGGAATACATAGGCACCATACGAAGACTATATGTAACTGCAAGATACAGCCTTTTAAAAATACTAGTTCAACGGCAGCTTAACGTCATTCCATGGCGAACGCATGCATGACTCGACATGCGCGGCGCACGTTTTAAACATTATCGTCTGGAAATATATGCAAACCGGCAGTGACGTCATGCTTTGTTTTTTGTATTTTTTTTCGTAAACTATGGATCGTACAGCAACGCTTCTTTGGGAAGTTTTTACATACTCCCAACGAGGAATCTAGCTGTGCAGAGTTTATGCGGTCGTTTTGGGACACCCTGTATGTCTGTGCGTGTGTGTGTATAATTTTTTATTGGAGTGTATGTGCAATCAGGATTGCTGTCCTTGACGACTAGTTATCAATTTTATATGACAAGGAGCAATATAAGTATAGAAATAGCAGCTTTTAATATAATAATTTTAAAAAACTTTCACCTTTTTATGCTACAATATAAATTGCGGGTAAATTTCGATTGGATATAATGGCAAAAGAATGCTCACGCAGTGGTTCAAATGTTTCTAAATACAAAACTTTTATTTTGAAAAAGTTTTAAAAGTTATTATTAGTATTAATTGTATTGCATATTGTTGTAATAAATAAGAGGGGCTATCATAAAGTTTTAATTATTGTTAACAATCGAAATCGAAATTTAATTTTTATTTCCTATGAAGCCTTCACCACGTAGTCACCATCTAGAAAATTATACATTTCTCCCAATATTTCTTGACTTAATTACTTCATTGTGTAATCAAACTGCGAGCCTCCCTCTTCTGACTAATGTGTAATAATTTTAGCTACAACTACATGAATCTATACAAATTAACATTATCATCTGAAATTTATAGCATAATATACACAAGGAACAATTAATATGCATAATAAATTTTATCTGTAGATTTATCATATTTCATAGTAATAATTAAAACTTTATAGTAACTCTACATCCCCTATATAATAATAGCTTAAGTTATCTGTCCATCTGTCCTCGAATTTATGAAGCGATTGGACCTGGAATAGATAGAGGCATCCATATTGGATTCTTGATGAGTTAGGGTTAGCGATATCCATAAAGATTAAAGTTTATCTTCTCCTAAACTATAGATTCTATTCTAAAATAAATTGGTATAAATATGCTTCGGATCACAGAAAAATATACTGTCGTCTTTAAAAAGTTCAAAATCCACCCCTTCCCCCATTTTTGAGCTTTTAATGTCATTATTTCAAGCCCTATTTTCTCCAGTTAACTGCAGACTATTAAATTTATCACATAATAAATAAGTAAAAATAACATTTATTTCTAACATTATGACGCCATTCCTTTAACCATCTCATTTAATCATTTATTATTTTAAAATATTTAAATATTTTGTGAACAGTAAATGCATTGTTTTCATACGTTTTATCGATGAACATATATATTACGTAAAAAATTTTCTTTTATACTTGGCTTCAATAATAGATTAGGTACATATGTGTTCGTTTTTTTATACAATTGCAATCGATTTGCTAAATTTTGGACAACCAAAACACAAAATACAAACTATATATTTACCTGCCTCATAGAGTACTTTATAATTCTGAAAAATTAAAAATTTTACTGGTCCCGTCATATGACGGTCTATATGCTAGTATATTCAACAAAGAAAAATGTATATTAAAAAACTAATTTTTGCCTTCCTACATAAGTCAAGAAATTTAACAGTACTACAATACTGAATAACTCAACTTAAATTCGTTTCAAAACAAGTTATAAATCTTTGAAAATTTAAAAGTTTGTTCGTTTGTGTGTTTGTTTTTTATACAATTGGAATCGATTCGCTAAATTTTGGATAACCAAAAATACAAAATACAAACCATATTTTTACCTGCCTCATAGGGTACTTTATAATTCTGGAAAATTAAAAATTTTATTGATGTAATTTTACATATGACGGGCTATATGCTAGTATATTCATTAAAGAACAATGTATATTAAAAAACTAATTTTCGCCTTCCTACATAACTCAAGAAACTTAACAGTACTGCAATGCTACATAACTCAAGAAACTTAAATGCATTTCAAAACTCATATACGAATCCAATATTTCCCTGAAAAATTCATTATAATATGTGGAGCTCATTTTTTAACCTTTTTTATGTTATGAAATCTTCAACTACTTTGTCTACAAAAAGCACTCATTTTGTGGAAGTGTAATGTCTTTCTTTCCTGAAAATGGCCAATTCAAAGTTTTATTTTCTGCCTTGAAGTACTTCACACATTCGTTGCATACAATCTCTTGGTAAGCATTCCATTGGAAAACGAAGCATCTTAAAAGTCTTTAAACCCCAACTAAAAAAAATTTTAAAAAAAAATAAATAAAAAATGCTTTTATTGGGGGATTTGAGCTTTCAACACTGTTCACTGGAAGTAAACCACTGGATGGATCATTGAATGCCGAGTTTCATGCATTTCTTTTCTTATCAGGGAATACAGGTTGAATTCTGATGTAGAGAATGAAATTAAATTTTATGGCTCCATCAGAATTTGGGGAAGCTTCCTGATTATCCTTTATATTACCAAGTAATTACAAATCATACATTAACAATATTTTATATATGATATGTTTTAACCTTCCTTTTGGCACTCAGATAATTTATTAGGAGATAATTTTAATTCTAAATTTTATAATACCCCTATGTACATATTCATTATAGAATAATGGATATTAATAAAAAAAACTAATTTTTTTCTTACCATTCTTATCACTACTTCAATCAATGAAACATAAATGACTCTCAAAATTGATATGCGATTATATACTTAAATGAAAAATTCATTATAATACGTAAAGCTCATTTTTTAACCTTTTTTATGTTATTAAATCTTTAACTACTTTGTCTACAAAAAGCACTCATTTTGTGGAAGTATAATGTCTTTCTTTCCTGCATATGGCCAATTCAAAGTTTCATTTTCTGCCTTGAAGTACTTCACACACTCGTTGCATACAATCTCTTGCTAAGCATTCCATTGGAAAACGAAGCATCTTAAAAGTCTTTAAACCCCAACTAAAGAAAAAAGAGAAATACTTTTATTGGGGGATTTGAGCTTTCAACACTGTTCACTGGAAGTAAACCACTGGATGGATCATTAAATGCCGAGTTTCATGCATTTCTTTTCCTTATCAGGGAATACAAGTTGAATTCTGATGTAGAGAATGAAATTAAATTCTATGACTCCATCAGAATTTGGGGAAGCTTCTTAAATATCTATTATATTACCAAGTAATTACAAAGCATATATTAACAATATTTTATATATTACCCTTTTTTTTTCTTTCCTCTTTCTAATTTATAATTTATAAAGAGACAATTTTAATTCTAAACTCAATAATACACCTACGTACATAATCATTAAAGAATAACTAAACTCCTCGGCGCAACAGACCCTACGGGGCCAGGGCTTACGGTGCCAATCTCCGTTTACGTAACCAAGGGCCCTGGGGTGCAAAGCATACGTTCCGGTTAGGTGGTCAATCTTACGCGGAACCCCCAGTGTTTAGTTCCCAAGCACGCTTGGTCCTCAGTTTATCTACCCACTGAAGGGATGAAAGGCTGGGTCAACCTTTCCCGGCCCGGGGATCGAACCTCGGACCTGTGTCATGGTAGTTCTAAGCGCTACCCCAGCACCTCTGGGCTTCCTTTCGGTACCTATGTGTCATATATGAGCCTCTTATATATAGGATATGATATATGATATTTTCCCTTGGTTTTTTTAAAGGTATTAACAACAAATAATAAAAATGATTGTCGAAAGCAACAAGTAAGCTGTTTAATAACTGAAAAGAACATTGTTTATTCTATTTGATTTTACAAAAATTAGAAAATGGTAAAATATAGACTACATTGGCTTCTTTGTGACCCATATATATCTCTAAAAACAATTAAAGGATATTGTAATTCTTATATAAAATACCCCAACGCCACTGGGCTGCATTATAGAATAATGGATTTAAAAAACACTATTTTTTTTCTTTCCATTCTTATCTTTACTTCATAAATTAATGAAGCATAAATGACTCTCAAAATTGATATGCGAATTTAATATTTAGATGAAAAATTCATTATAAAACGTAAAACACATTTTTAACTTATGTTAAGAGATTTTCAATAACTTTTTCTGCAAAAGGCATTCATTTTGTGAAAGTAAAATGCCTTTTTTTCTCTTCAATTTGAAGTTTTATTGTAGGTTCCCATGTCATGGCACCTCGTATAGCAAAGCTGTAGACCATAACGCTTCATACCAGACCAAACTTTTATTTTAGCCTTGAAGTACTTCATACTTCGTTACATACCGTCTCTTCGTAAACATTCTGTTGGAAAAAGCAACATCGTAAAAGTCTGTAATCAATTAAATAAAAAACATCTTTTATTGGTGTATCTAAGATTTCGACCCTGTCTACTGGAAATAAACTCTTAGATAGATAATTAAGTGCTGATTCTCATGCATTTCTTTCAATCCTGACAAAATCAAGTTGAATTCTGATAAAGAGAAAGAAATTATATGACTCCATCACAATTTAGAAAAGCTTCATGATAATCCTTTATATAATCAAATAATTTAAAAAAAATCATAAACACGCTTTTGTTTTATTTTATTTTTTGTCTACTTATATCTTTCTCCTTACACCTCAGATAATTTATTAGGAGAGCATTTTTCCGTTCTGTCAGAGCTAGTAGTTATTTTTTCTCCCTTCAACAGTAAACTCTTTGGGGTTGAAAAATTGCAGAAAACGTCGCATGTTTTTCCGCTTAACATCAAATGCAGCAGTGCAGTGTTCCTGCGCACTCATCAGTTTTCAACTCTAAACAGAATTACAATTTGCAAGTGATTTCTCTAAATGAAAATGTAAATTTTTCCCTTTCTATTGTCTCAACCTTTTACGCACCGCACAATAAAGTTCCAAATTGATTAATATAAAACCACTATATTAATAAACATAAACAGATTATTAGTTACTTTATTTGAATTATATTTGGCTTTTGTGACCTTTTCTGATTTGTTTATTTCATCTTTTTGTCTTTATATTTTCTTTATTTTTTTCTTTTATTCTTTTTTTTAGTTTTTTCTTCTACTCTTTGTTTTTACATGTTTTTTATCTTTTGATTTTCCTTTTTATAGTGTAATTAGTTACTCTTTGTGATTTTTTTCCCTTTTTATGCATCTCTCCGGTTCGCTCGCACTATTTTCTTTTTTTTATTTTTTTTTTTTTGTACACTGCTTCTTCACCGCGATTATGGTTTATTCAGACATTTTTTTTTTTTTTTTTTTCTTTTGCTTTTTTTAGCATGACGTTTCTTTTTTTCCTTTTTTTTTTGTTTTTTTTTATTTTTTTCTCTTTAATGCGCTAGCTGCAAAAATATTTTTTATAAAAAAATTTTTATTATTAAGTACCAAATACTTACTCATTTTACAATATTTTTTTTGTAAAAAAAACCAACAATAAAAAAATGTCAACCATCTTTAACAATTCAAAAAACAACGACCAAAGTCTACCAAAATAAAATCTTGATAAAAAAAACACCAAGCATATCAACAAATAAAAGACCAAAATCAAACAAAAACAAAAAAAACTATCACATGCAAAAAAAAAAATACAACAATTGAAAAACCCACATATAAAAAAAAATTTAAAAAAAAAAATACCACAAAAAAACATGCACTAATATGACAAAATCTATAAACACTCAAAAAAATAAATGCCTTCTACAGCAGGTACTTAACAAAAAACTCAAAAACTAAAAAATATAAATAAAAATGCAGGTAAAAAGTAGCAAACAAAAAAACGAAAAAAAATTTAAAACTCAAATCCTAAAAAAAATGATTTCCCAATAAACTTAAATTTTATATTACACCGCACAATAAAAAATTAATAAATAAAAAATAAAAAAACCCAAAAATTATATCTAACACTTGGTATGCGGGTATACTTCACCGCCAACTTACGCTTGCAGCGGGCTTTTTTTCTTGAATCACGCGAAAGTTTAGTTATTAAGAAAACCCGCAGTAAATCGAAAACTACTTTGTTTTTATGAACGAAACTTTTTTTTTTATTTTGCGCTTTAATGTATACTGTATGATTATTTAACAAAAAAAAATATTTTTACGAAATCAGAAATATAAATGATTTTTAAAATTAAAGTCCGATAATCTGTCAGCGCATATTTCTTCATCACTATCTTTTTCACAAAGGCTCATTTTATCAATTATGTATTCAACAATAAAAAACCAAGCTTCAAATCGACAAAACACTACTTGTTCTGGAGCTAGTACGATGGCCGAATGGTTAGGGTGCTGGCCTTCGGAACCGGAGTTCGTGGGTTCGAATCCCACTATGACATGGATGTTCGTAGACGTTCGGAATCGGCTTTAAGCAGTAGGTCCCGGTCTCATTAGCCCTCGTGTTGCAAAAAGTAGACCATAGCGCTCCAAAAAAACCAAACCAAACGTTCTGGAGCTAGGAATTCGATTGAAGACGAAATAACGCAACAAAAGATCGAGTAACTCGTCAATCATAACTTGTGGCAAGATAAAATGCAAAGCATTGCATAGCAACGCAAACAACAAGCATATAATGTCACACATACATATAATTATACATATTTAGTAGATTTGTGGTGGTTAGCGGGTATCCACCACAAATCTACTAAATACGTATTTTTACGTGACCCGCGTCCAGTGACAGACTGCAAAAAACGTAAAAATACGTTGCCCGCACGCGAAGTGTTAAAACAACCAAGTTCAAGGAAAAATACTGAATGCAGGTATTAAAAAAATGCACATAATTTTTTGACAAAAAAAATTATGAACCCTTTAAATAATCTACGCTATTATTTGCAAATGATGATGATTTCATTCACCATTAATAATAGCGTTACTTTTTTTTAAGTTTAAAAAAAATTAATAGAATGAAGTTTGGAATATGCTGTACATAGTCCTAAATTACAGCCTGAAACTAAAATAATGCTTGTTTTCCAAATAAACTTAATAACGGCTCGATAAATTTGGAATTTCCTTAGATTTTAGTCTCAAAAGTATAACCCGTATGATAAAATTTGGCATGACAAAACTTGTTCAAATCTTCTGGTTGTATGAGATACACGATGAATTAATAAAATACTTGGATTATTTTTGTTAAATATATATTGACGTATATGTTAAATCTACATTGCTGCGAACCCTCGAGAATACAAAATGCATGATATACAATCACCTTTTGTGTTAGCCTTATAATTGAAACTTCTCGTCTCATTAGCAAGCGAGTTGAAATTTGAAGGCATCTCAGAACTATTTATAAGTCGAAAAGTAAACAGAAATTAGCATTTTCATAAATTTTTAAAATCTTTTTGAGACTTGTTTTCAACTGGCGCTATCGCCACAAACAGGATACGATGCCAAAGTGTGGACAAATTATACGTGTTTTTTTTTCCAAACATATTTTTACTGCAGAAGCGTAAAGTTTTACATAATTTGGTATCTAAATTGTTTATACAGCCATAAAGAGCAACATATTTACTCAATATCTTCTTCTTCTTCAGTGGTATGACAGCCCAGGATGGGCCCTGTCCTTCTCAATAAGCTTTCTCCAAGACATCCTTTTGGAGGCCAAATTCTTCTAGTTTTTTACTTTAAGTACCTGAAGGTCTCTTTTCAGGCAGTTGTCCATCTCAGGTTGGGTCATCCTCGTCTTCGCATTCATGTAGGTTTTGCATCGAAGATCCTTTTGGTTGTTCAGTTATTGTCCATTCTGATTAGATGGCCTGCCCACTTTATTCTTTGCAATTTGAAGACATTTATTATGGAAGGTTCATTATATAAATTATATAGTTCTAAACTTGATATTTACTCAATATACTCCTCGATATTTTCCAACTCCACTCGTGCTTTGAAATGTGCACATGCGTGCTTTAATATATTACGGTACTTAACGATAAATGCAAATTTGTTAGCGGCTCTTTATGCGAAATTTTATGTTTGGACGGGTTGGCGACCCTTTCAAATACGCTCCATATATATAGAAGCCCAAATTATTAAAATCTAGGATATTAGAAGGCCAGAATTTTTGACCTGGCTATACCGAGGCTGTCCGACTTCCAATTTTGTACCAAACGACTTGGTGTTGGACCTCCCAGACTTATTGTACATAGCGATGGCATTATACACAATCGATCCAGAGTACTCTATCCACCTTACAAAATCATGAATAACAGTGGATTTTTAAAAATGTTTAGAGATATTTATAGGAGTATCATCTACTGTCCTTGAAAGAAAAACATTCAAAGAAATCATATTCTGTACACTCCTTTATTAACTTTCCTCAAATGAGAATTTTGAGACTTGGTATCCTACTAAATGTTTTACATATTAGAGCAATCATTGTAGATGCTTAATGTTTTAAAAACCCTTTTGAATCATATCCAAAATAATAAAATCTATTAGAACAGTGCACGCAAGTAAAATTTTATTTTTATGGTTTTAAAATTCTGTATATCTTTTATAACCTGGTATAAAGACTTTATCTATATTTTGGTTTGGTTTGGTTCGGATCACTCCGTTCTACGTTTTGGCAACATGAGGGCTAATGAGACTGGGACTTACTGCTTAAAGCCCATTCCGAACGGCTAGAAACACCCCTGCCAGCAGCGGGAAATCCGGGGTATCCGGTAACAATAGTAATGCTCTATAATTTGGCATCATCCGGCCTCTATATTTTGAGTAATAAAACATTAATCAAGAACTTTCTGGACAGACTTTATATTTATTTTAAATAAAAGTACTGAAATAGCTTTTGTCATATATATTAAATCTTATTTTTAAATGGCAACTGTCTTAGTTAGTTGTTCAGATCATACTATCTTCAGTTGCATGCATACTTTTTAAATAATAATACCGAGTAAATTTATCTAAATTGCAATTATAAATTGATATTCAATTCTAATATAATAAATAAAAGTGTTTACACAAGTGGGAATTAGAAGATACCGAAAAATTAATTTGTCCTCTTACTCGAATAACTCTACATTGAATCAATACTAAATATTTATCTTTCACCTTGAAATTATACCGTCGCAATAAACTTCGGTTTATGGTTAAATTACGATAGTTTGATTCAATTTTCCACGACTTGTTTATATCCTTGGCCATCCGCTTATGCATTTATTGTTACAGTAATCGTAGAAAATATCCTTAATGCATGCAGATTTATAATTATACAAACATATATTTCGGTCTTAATTGCGGAAGACGGATAGTGCTGATCATCTTTTTAATTCGTGCCCTCAACGGACTTAGAAGATTTCAGCTTTCATTTATTTTGTAACCCCCGATAGATCTATAAACTATTAGCTGACACTAAATGTGTTACAAAGTATTACGTTTCCTCTTACGCTACGGCAATACCCAATAAGTAAGTTTAAGCTAAATAAATGCATTTATAATAATTGGATTTTCCAGAAGGAAATTCATCGGGTCGGGCTATTCAAACAGTAAATGTGATTAGAAACAACAGTGTGCACCTTATATTCCGTAAAGGATCGGCAGAATAAAGATTTCTCAGTATCTGAAGGATTAATTAAACTTCGTGGGAGACTAATATCGTAATACTCGAGAAGCGTATTTATAGTAACGGACCTAAGCTCACACACATTATCTTGCTAGTTAAGGAATCTTTTCTCTCGAGCTAAATAACTTTATTAAAATTCGGCTTTGCTTTCTTACGATGCTATATCTATTTCCCATAATTAAAATTAAATTGGGAGATATTTACACGGTATTATGAGTGTCTTAAACATGCTTTTGTGAATACGCGATTGCCTCTCGCTTCACTTCTGTTGCAAAGGGATTTTAATCAGAAATTCTTGTTGTTATGCCACCTATTTTATAGTCTGATGAAACTAATTGAAACAACATATCTTAATTAGCCTTCACACTTTGTAATTAAGATAATTGTAATAGGAGTTGTTTCATGCAAAATATGTCTTTACTGATAATCTATAAAGGGAATTTATAGTGCGTCAACCGAAGAGTCTTATAATTTTGGTATTTCTTTTCATTTTAGTTTTTCTAGATGTTTGGTGGTCATTATTAATAACTTACTAGTTTTGCCTAGAATAATTCGGCTCAAAGATTTATACCTTAGCAAGAATAAAACCCTAAACTCTCGGAGCAAAATTTTGTAGGCTTTTGTCTGTTTGGCTGTAAATAACATCACTGGCTTTTGTTTGTATTGTTATTTACAAAAGTTTATAGTGGAAGTTGTTTAAATTCTCTGCACAAACGCGTGCAACGCATCTGAGTGTGTCAATAAACGTAAGTGTCCAACTCTTCTGAATGCACGATAGCATCTGTGTTCATATCTTTTGCAAAGAGATTTTACATAAACTGTTGTTGTTATGTCCCCTATTTTTTCTTTTTATTCTTAAACTAGCATATAGCCCGTCACATGACGGGATCAGTAAAATTATAAATTTTCCAGAATTATAAAGTACCTTATGAGACGGTCAAAAAAGGGTTTGTTTTTTGTGTTTTGGTGGTTCAAATTTCAGCGAATCGATTGCAAACTTTGTGATCATGTATGAACAACAAACACACAAACGAACAAACTTTTTAATTTTCAAAGATATATAACTTAAACGCTAGATGTTTATTAGTCCGGGAAATAGACTCCTAGACTTTTATGAAAATAATTTGTTGTTAATACCGGTGATAAAATTTTCATTGCAACAAAAAATAACCGATGATTAAATTTAAAATTATCACGTATGTACCTAATCTATTATTTAAGCCAGATATAAAATAAAACTAATTACGTAATATCTAAGTGAAGTGATAAAACTTATGAAAATAATGCAGATGATATTTAAATAATTTAAATAAAGAAAAAATTAAGTGAGATGGTTAAAGGAATGACTTCATAATGCTAGAAAAAATGTTATTTTTACCTATTTATTTTGTGATAAATTGATAAATTTAATCGCCTGCTCTTAACCGGAGAAAATAGGACTTGAAATAATGGCATTAAAAGCACTGAAACGGTTCCCCCTTTCAGAGCTTTTAATGCCGTTATTGTGGTGGATTTCGTTCGTTTTTAATGACGATAGTATTTTTCGTTGTTATATGAAGCATATTTATATCAATTTATTTTAGAATCAGATCGATATAAACTATCGATCTGATCGTTAGAAGATAAACTTCACTCGCTTTGAATTTTGCTAACCCTTAACTCATCAAGAATTCAATATGGATGCTTCTATTCATTCCAGGTCCAACCGTTTATAAATACGATGACAGACGGACAGATAACTTAGGCTATTATTGTGGAGAAGACTAGTTAAAATGACATATCTTAAATTGTCTTTACCCTTTGTAATAAAAATGATTGTAATAGAAGTTATTGCATGCAAAACGCATCTTAAGAATGTAATCTGTGAATGAAATTTGTACTATATGAATTAATGTTTGTGGCTATTTTAGTTTTTCAATCCAAATTTTTCTCACATTGTTGATGGCCAAATTTACACCCTAGTTTTATGTTGCATTGTTCTTATCCTTAATAAAGCTATACCTTAGCAAAAGTTAAACCCTTACCGGACATCCCTTACAGGACCTACCACTATTTTTTTAACTATCATCTGTTTCATACTGTTATATAAGGAAGTGTATAAAACAACTTGTTTAACTTTTCCACAAACACAGATGGAATCGTATTTTTAATGAATTTTATGCATACTTAAAACTGTTGCCACTTATCGGAATATGTTGTTGATAAGCCAGAAGCTGTTTTTGCTATGCCACCTCTTTTCTAGTAAGCCTAATGAAACTAATTAAAACACCATATTAATTAACTTTCCCAGTTAGTAATTTAAAATAATTGTAATAGGAGTGGTTACATACAAATATGTGTAAACCCTAGAACGCTATTTTGTTTATGCCGAACGTTGTTGATATTGTTACATTTCCAAGTGAACTATTTTACAATTTATTTTTAAAAAAGGAAAGGCAAGCAATGCCTACGCTTTCATTTAAAAAAAAAATTTATTGCACATGAAAGTTATTTTCTGATTTTAACAGTTTATTATTTTAATTACAAAACGTCTCTAAAAGATAAGAATAGCGTTCTAGAGTTAATAATGATAATCTGTGATAAGACTATCTTTTACCTGAATCGAATTATGTTATAATTTTGGTTTTTCATTCCAATATTTTATTCAAATTTCATCTGCTTTGTATTGTTATGGACAATAGTGTAACAGTGCAAGTGGTACCAGTTTCATAAACATAGATTGTACCGGATTTGTAATTTCACTTTCATTGCACTCGATAGTTGTTAAAATAAGAATTAATAATTTAGTGATATATAATAATTATTACCATATGTATTTAAATACGGATAAATTTCAGCGTTTATTCTTTGATTGACCAAAAGGAGATGAGATTTTTCAAAAGATACATACAGCTTTTACGAACTTTATATTATATATCAATGTGAATCAGGTGTGTGATAGGTTTTTTTTGGTTTGGAGCGCTACGGTCTACTTTTTGAAACAGGAGGGCTAATGAGACCGGGACCTACTGCTTAAAGCCGATTCCGAACGGCTACGAACATCCATGCCACTGTGGGATTCGAATCCACGAGCTCCGGTTCCGAAGGTTAGCACCTTAACTATTCGGCCATCGTTCGGCATCAGGTGTGATAGAAAACATACAAATAATTATACATGCATATATGTGATGTACAGGATAGGCAAAGGGATTATAAGTGGTGATTTGTCAGTTAGACAAGTGTAATACCAGTAGCTGATTGTGAACCTGAAGTAAACAATGAATAAATGCTTTGAATCTTGTTACAAGCCTAGATTCTAATGTTAACGCTATGCTTCGTATCTGGTTATAAGCCTAAATTCTAATGGTAGCTCTAAACTTCGTATATTGTTACAAGCATAGATTTCAATGTTAGCTCTAAGCTTCGTATCTTGTTAAAAGCCTAAATTCATGCAGACAAAAAGGGATAAAATATATTCTGATTCTTGTACTTTTTTTTTGTTTAAACTTATGTATTCGAGTCATGTTTATTTTTTCATATTGTTTTAGAAATATAGTTGCTACAAATTTGATATTATTGGGATCGTTTTAAGGCGGACAAAATTTGACCAAAAATGTTGCTTTGTTCCTAAAAGTCAAGTTAGTTCATCTCTCATAATTTTGTCAAATGTTTGAATCCAAAATTATTATTTTATTTAATTAAAACCTATTTTTTTGTTGTTATACATCTTTATTACACAATTTTAAATGCCGAACGCTGGCCGATTGGTTAGGGAGCTGATCGACAATACTGGAACTCGTGAGTTCGAATCCCACTATAGCATGGATGTTCGTAGCCGTTCGGAATTGGCTTTAAGCAGTAGGTCCGGTCTCATTAACCCTCGAGAGCGAAACCGTAGACCGTACTGCTCCAAATCAATCTACACAGCTTTAAAATTTTACATCTTTAATATTTGTACCTTACTAGTGACTTCAAAACTTCTCTTTAAAATTATCCCTTTTTCAATATTTCTTAAATTTTTAACATTTAAATTAAATTTAAATGTTAAAAACTAATTTAAATTTTTTTAACATTTAAATTTTTTAACATTTTTGAATTGTTTGTCATTTATGTTTGTGATTTATCCATTAATATGTTAGTGCTTTTTTTAAACACTGAATATTTTGCCGGGTTACAAAATGTGTAATGACGTGAATCAATGGAAAAAATTGCTAAAACATTGTACAAGCTTAAATAATTATTTTAAGTAAATTTTATTCAACATAAGTAAAATTCGGTTTCTAAATTTGTTTCTATATAAATGCTAAACACACAGCAAAAAGAATAAAATCACAGACTAGTTTGCAGAGGACTCGAAATATTTTTAATGAACACTATTAAACAATTCAATTTGCATGGAAATATTTTGTATTTTAATCAAAAATAAATTCTTGTAGATTTTATTATTTTATAAGTGTTAATTTAAGCATATTTTATATCAACATTTATGCTTATATTAAGAATACTTAAGAATTGAATATTTAAAAAAATTAAAGTTTAAATTCACTTGCTCTCCTAAATTTAATTTAATACTTTAATTTGTAATGCATCTAGATAAATGCATCAAGATAAATATCCATTTAAAATTTTGTTGAGGAATCATTTAACCTTCTAAAAATGGGATTATAATATTTTCTTTATCTGTTTCTATATTATTATAAATCACACTTCCAGAACTTTATACCTAACTTATAAAATAAATCTGACTTGCCCTTTTACCAACATATTCACTAAAATGGTAAAAGAAAAATAATCTAATGTTTATTCTAGATGTATTCAGTCATAAAAAAAAGCTATTCAGCAAAACCAAAAGTATTAAAATTTAGCCAATATGTGGCTATTTCTTTTAAAAGAAAATAAACCTGTGCAAGCAATAATAATAAATCTTCATAAATCACTCTTCTAATCCTACAAAAGTGCAGTTTTCTTTAACGGGAACTATTTATGGTAATTACGTTAGATTATCCTTAATCCTGCGTATCGGTATTTGCACTTATAGAAACACGAAATATTTTTTCAATCCAACATTAAACAGGAAAAGAAATATGTACCCTAGACTTCCTTCTTTCCTTTACAAATAAATGCTGTATATTCTGTGCATAAACTTGAATGTAAATATATCTCGAATGGAAGTTATTCCGCATATGATTTCATTGCCCATAGGAATTTTCAGCGATCCTTATAATAAGTCTTGTGATTAATAGAGCGGGCAATAACTTTCAACACCGCTCCTAATTTACTGGCTATACTTATCGACACTTGGGGAGGTCAGTTTAATCAAGTCATCCTTGAGGTGTTCGTTGAAATCCGCTTAGCACTGCAAACCTGGTATTTGGGTCTCCGACAGATCTTCAATTAAACATTTTTTCCTTCCCTCCCTCTCTCTCATTTATGCCAGCTGCTACAGACGAACTATTTGGTCTGATACTCTCTCCGGCAACTGGCTTTTATGTGAGTTATAAGGTCCGACCGACAATTATGAAAGTTCCCTCAGGGGACCATTGATCATTACCTCATTTCGTCTGGGTAGTGCAGAACGGTATTTCTCAATGTCTCTTTTTTCATCACCTTGTTAGTCCCCTATTTTTTTTCATTGAGTGGACTACTTTTCGTGCCACGGTTTTGTTGGATATCGGCGTAAGGAATAGACTGCATGGGCGTTGAGTCAGCCTGAAAACCTTGACTCAAAACAAAGAATTTTCATTGCTTTATTTCGATTCATTCATAAAATATTCATAGTAATCGTATTCGTGACATGTAAGTAATAGAAATGAGCTCTCTTTATTAGCATTGTTAATGGGCTACTGAATTTTCTCCTGGATAAAAATAAATAAAAAAATTCTTTCTGTTTATTATGCGTTGAAGGATTACCGTGTAACATTAACCAGTTGAAGGACAAAGATTTGAATAAATTCAATATCCTAGTATAGAAATGTTGCAATCTATAATGATTGGGGGAAATGTGAAGTCATAATTGGAGTTTAACACTAGATTTAAGGAACGATCGAATTTGACTCATTAAAAATTTTATCACTATATATATATATATATATATATATATATATATATATATATATATATATATATATATATATATATATGTGATATGTGTATATATATGTATATGTGTATATATGTATGTATATGTATGTATATATATGTATGTATATGTATGTATGTATATATATATGTATATCTATATATATATGTGTGTATATATGTATGTATATATATATATATATATATATATATATATATATATATATATATATATATATATATATATATATATATGTATGTATATATATGTATATATATATATATATGTATATATATATATATATGTATATATATATATATATATATATATATATATATATATATATATATATGTATATATATATATATATATATATATGTATATATATATATATATATATATATATATATATATATATATATATATATAATATATATATGTATATATATATATATATATATATATATATATATATATATATATATAATATATATATATATATATATATATATATACATACATATATATATATATATATATATATATATATATAACTTTAATATCACTTTTCAAAAACATACGTAGCTTTTCAGTAAAGTAATAAAATATATGTAGACTTTCATTCCTCTTCCCCGCAGACCCCTTCATTTCGCATTATCAAATGTGGTATACCTATTTTCACTGTTGTGAGCCAATTTGACTCATAGAATGGTTTAACAGTTAATTGCATAACATGAAATTTATTGGTCCTATCAGGCCTGGTCAACAGTCAAGTCGCACGTGATTTGTTTCTCTTCTCATTCACACAGATGGCCTCTACAATTTTTCTAAAACATTTTAGATTTAGTAGGTATCAGTGCTTGGATTCAGTATAAAGAAACGACTCAAGTAAATATTTCACGAAAAGATTTTATTTTCCAATTGGCTGAAGAGCTAAGAAATAAATATAGAGAAGAAGTCGAGAACACTTCCATTCCAATGACAGAAATTCATGCTACTGACGCACGGAAGAATTGTTAAGTTCAACAATCATGCAAAAGAAACAGATGTAGAAACCATTATACTAAATGTAATAGAAATGTTTGCGGAAAATGTGTTTCAAAAACAGATTTTATATGTAAAAAATGTTTTCCATGAATTTTTTGATAATAAACATTTTATTTAAATTAATTTGGAACTATTTTCTTTGCAAAAAACTTCAATTTTTTTGTATGAGTCAAATTGGCTCACTTTAGTAAAAATAGGTATATGATCAACATCCGTAAATCTAGTGTTAACAAACATTTCCTATTTGAATGCTTACAAAATATAGAGATTCGGTTTTACCACATTAAATAATTTATTATAAAATAATCCTTTATGAAAATGTTTGATTGAAACTAAGAAGATTTATATTGATAATGATTAAATTTTACCAACTTATGAGAAATTAACTAGATCAAAGTGATAGTTTTGAATGTAATTATTTTATGAATTAAACAATTTCTTGGAATATAATGCAATTTATACTGTAATAAGACTTACCTTATTATTCGTTGATAATGTAAAAGCTAATTAGAACACATTATACTTTAATTTAGGCTTCTAATTCAAGCCTTTAAGGCAGGTGTATTTGAAATGCCTCAGTAAAAACTTCGGGTTTATATTTTTCGACTCAATTCCAGTTACAAAAATTGCAATTTATTTGATGCACGAATTAGTACGATTCTCTGCTTTTTTTTTAATAAATAATGAATTAAAATTTTTAAAATAATGCTAAAATATATCCCACTTTCAGTACATAGACACTGTAAATAATTGTTAGAATCGTGGTATCATATTCCAATTGATATCCATCGAAATTTCATATCTAGGAGAGTCATGTCGGGAGTATATTTTTCGACTCAATTCCCGTTACAAAAATTGCAATTTATTTGATGTATGAATTGGTACGATTTTCTGCTTTTTTTAAACAAATAATGAATTTAAATTTTTAAAATAATGCTAAAATATATCCCACTTTTCAATACATAGACTCTGTAAATAAATAATAGAAACGTGGTATCATATTCCAATTGATATCCACAGAAATTTCATATCTCTATTAGATATTACAACCGTACCTCTGACAAGATATTATAACCGTTAAATCAATGATCTAAATTTAACGTGTAAAATTATCAGAAGAAAACGATGATCGGAAAAACAGATGCTAATTATATAGGTATATCTTGATTGAAACTTATGTTGAAACTATACTTAACGGTATTTTACAGCTGCTAGAATGTCACTTAGTGTAAGATGGCAGTTGAAATTTAATGAATCGGAGAATTTAGTGGGTTCGCTGTAACTACGTAGACGAGGCGCCTACAAACTCCTCTGGCATATGAAATTCAACACAGGAGGTGAATTCATTACGCTTTAAAAGCCTATATACATGCGTTTGCTTATAAATATATTGAACTAGCATATAGCCCGTCATATGACGGGACCACTAAAATATTTAAATTTAAACAATTCTTAAGTACAATATGAGGCAGATAAAAAAGAGATTTGTTTTTCGGTTGAGATTTATCTTGCAACATAAAACTAATCGATAATTAAATTTAAAATTTATTAAGTAGAGATAAGAATGGAAAGAAAAAAATTATTTTTTTTAATATCCATTATTCTATAATGAATAAGTACGTAGGTGTATTATAAAGCTTAGAATTAAAATTCTTTAATAATAAATTATCTGAGAGGCAAGAGGAAAGGTTAAAACAGATAATATATCAAAGATTGTTAATGTATGCTTTGTAAATACTAGGTAATATATATAAAGGATAATCAGGAAGCTTCCCCAAATTCTGATGGAGTCATAGAATTTAATTTCATTCTCTACATCAGAATTCAACTTGTATTCCCTGATAAGGAAAAGAAATGCATGAAACTCGGCATTTAATGATCCATCCAGTGGTTTACTTCCAGTGAATAGTGTTGAAAGCTCAGATCCACCAATAAAAGCATTTCTTTTTTTTTCTTTAGTTGTGGTTTACAGACTTTTACGATGCTTCGTTTTCCAATGGAATGCTTACCAAGAGATTGTATGCAACGAGTGTGTGAAGTACTTCAAGGCAGAAAATAAAACTTTGAATTGGCCATTTGCAGGAAAGAAAGACATTATACTTCCACAAAATGAGTGCTTTTTGTAGACAAAGTAGTTGAAGATTTCATAACATAAAAGAGGTTAAAAAAAATTAGCTTCACGTATTATAATGAATTTTTCAGGGAAATATTAGATTCGTATATGAATTTTGAAATGCATTTAAGTTTCTTGAGTTATGTAGTATTGTAGTACCGTTAAGTTTCTTGAGTTATGTAGGAAGGCGAAAATTAGTTTTTTAATATACATTGTTCTTTAATGAATATACTAGCATATAGCCCGTCATATGTAAAATTACATCAATAAAATTTTTAATTTTCCAGAATTATAAAGTACCCTATGAGGCAGGTAAAAATATGGTTTGTATTTTGTGTTTTGGTTGTCCAAAATTTAGCGAATCGATTCCAATTGTATAAAAAACAAACACACAAACGAACAAACTTTTAAATTTTCAAAGATTTATAACTTAAACGCTAGATATTTAATAATCAGCGAAATAGACTATGAAAAGAATTTGTTGCTAATACCGGTGATAAAATTTTCATTGGAACAAAAAATAATCGATGATTAAATTTAAAATTATCACATATGTACCTAATCTATTATTTAAGCCAAATATAAAAGAAAATTATTTGCGTAATATCTAAGTTCAGTGATAAAACGTATGAAAATAATGAAGACGATATTTAAATAATTTAAAATAAGAAATGATTAAATGAGATGGTTAAAGGAATGACGTCATAATGCTAGAAAAAAAATGTTATTTTTTACCTATTTATTATGTGATAAATTGATATATTTAATCGCCTGCTCTTAACCGGGGAAAATAGGGCTTGAAATAATGGCATTAAACGCTCGAAAGGGGGGAACGGGGTGGATTTCGAACTTTTTAAAGACGACAGTATTTTTCCCTGTGATATGAAGCATATTTATACCAATTTATTTTAGAATCGGATTGATAGTTTAGGAGAAGATAAACTTTACTGGCTTTGAATTTTGCTAACTCTAACTCATCAAGAATCCAGTTCCAACAACTTCATAAATTCTAGGGCAGTCTGACAGATAACTTAGGCTATTATTATATAGCGGATGGATGAATATTAAGCAATATTTGGCCTATTTTAATACATATTAAAGAGAAAGGCTTTAAAATTTATCTCCTTTTCTTATTTACAAATCTTATAAATTAGTGTATTTATCTATTACTTTATCATCATTGTTAAGATTTGCTATCAACACTTTGCGATTTTTGTTTAGGTCATCTCTTGTTTTATCTACTATCTATGAAAGTAACGCAGGTAGATTTAGAGCTCTATGGTCTAATTTTTTTCGACACGAGAGCTAATGATACTCGATCCTACTGAATAAAAGTGATTCCAAATGGCTGTGAACATCCAAACTAGCAGAGGAATTGAAACCCACGAGTTCCGATACCGAAAAACAGGGCCCTATCCATTCGGCAATCGTTAGTACAGGTTAATCTTCTGTCTTGGATAAGTGAATAATATCTAAAGTATACTTTTATTAGAAAACTAGTATATAGCCCGTCATATGACGAGATCAGTAAAATTTTTAATTTTCCAGAATTGTAAAGTACCCTATGAGGCAGGTAAAAAAAATGGTTTCTTTTTTGGCTGAGAATTATCTTGCAACAAAAAATAATCGATGATTAAATTTTAAATTATCACATATGTACCTAATCTATTATTTAAGCCAAATATAAAAGAAAATTATTTACGTAATATCTAAGTTCAGTGATAAAAAGTTTGAAAATAATGCAGACGATATTTAAATAATTTAAAATAAGAAATGATTAAATGAGATTATTAAAGGAATGTCGTCATAATGCTAGAAAAAATGTTTTTAACTAATTTTTATGCGGTAAATTGATAAATTGAATCACCTGCTCTTAACCGGGAAAAATAGGGCTTGAATTAATGGCATTAAACTCTCGAAAAGGGGCGGGAAGGGGTGGATTCCGAACGTTTTAAAGACGACAGTATTTTTCGCTGTGAAGCATATTTATACCAATTTATTTTAGAATCGGATCGATAGTTTAGGAGACGATAAACTTTACTCGCTTTGAATTTTACTAACCCTAACTCATCAAGAATCCAATATGGATGCCTCTATCCATTCCAGGTCCAACCGCTTTATAAATTCGAGGACAGATAACTTAGGCTATTATTATATAGCGGATGGATGAATATTAAGCAATATTTGGCCTATTTTAATATTAAAGAGAAAGGCTTTAAAATTTATCTCCTTTTCTTATTTACAAATCTTATAAATTAGTGTATTTATCTATTACTTTATCATCATTGTTAAGATTTGCTATCAACACTTTGCGATTTTTGTTTAGGTCATCTCTTGTTTTATCTACTATCTATGAAAGTAACGCAGGTAGATTTAGAGCTCTATGGTCTAATTTTTTGCTACATCAGAACTAATATTACTCGATCCTACTGAATAAAAGTGATTCCAAATGGCTGTGAACATCCAAACTAGCAGAGGAATTGAAACCCACGAGTTCCGATACCGAAAAACAGGGCCCTATCCATTCGGCAATCGTTAGTACAGGTGTATGGTGTAACGATCCGTTACATGACCCCAAAAAGAACGAGGAGACCAAAGGTGACCTTTCGTCGTGGACTCACGATTAGCCTCGAATAGGACCAGGTGGTCTAAGCACCGTAATTGAAAACTGTTCGTTGCCGGCTCCTCAGCGTCTGGCCATTGTAAACCTGCTGAATGGAACGTCTTTGTGGAAGTGTGGAAATGATTAAAGTGCACCTTGCCGCCCATTAGCAGTTACAAAAAGGCAATTAAGTTGGTTAAGTTGATGGATCTGAGAAAACTGTTTTTCTTCCACATCTGGGAACAGTACAGCTGATCGAAGGCTTGGGAGTGACCACAAGATTACGTCATCGGGAAGTTTCTCGAAGGACCGAGAAAAGAAGCGAGTGCGGGATATAAAAGAAGGAACATTACTAGAACGGAGGCTTTTTGTTCTTCTCTCGAGGCTTCTACCTGCTAGAGCCTGGTCGCTCGAGGACCGCTCGTATCTCCGTGTCTGGAGTTTTTTTTTTTTTTTTTTTTTTTTAGAGACCGCCAGCGTCTCTGTTGCTAGATAGTCGACATTCGACTTGGGAATTCCTTTCCCGTTATCTGCTGATTGTTAGTTAACTTCTTGCATAGAAGTAGACAGCCGAGAGTGACTTTGCACTCTAATTTTGGATCGACTTGCATCCTGTGTTTTCTTCACGAATCCCAGCGTGATACGCACTCGGAACCTCCGAACTTGCTGTGAAAGCCAACCGTGCAAATCGACAGACGAAGTGATCGTGTCAGCATTAGTCCCAGCACTAATTAGTTTCCAACTCTTGTGATTGAAAAGCCCTAGCCATACTGTTCCGGTATCCCACGCATCCTTGTGTGTGAATATTATCTCTGTACGAGATCCCTGAATGTTATCATCTACTAAATCTGTACATAGCTGTACATAGTTTATTCTATTGAATAAAATATTTAGTCCAGAATACCTAAAATTCTAGCCTGTTTCATTGAAGGCCTCGCCTACTTTATTTCCAGTACGTTACAATGGAGACCCCTGCTATGGCTCAACGATTCTTAAAGAAGTTTCGGCAGGGATCACATATATAAAACCATGCTCAGATGGGATTCATACAGTGCGGTTAAATAAAACAACTAGGTCTAGACACAGTCATTTATTTAAGATAGTATAATGAATGACTTAGAGCTCTGGATATCAAACTGAACTAACGTTACAGAAGTTTAAAATACTGAAAGTACATGCAAGTTACAAACACAAAGATCAGCACCTTTGATGCAACCACGCTGTCTGCTACTTTCACACTGACTCTCATATAGTCAGACGACATATACATACATTACAGATATTTACATATTTAAAAAGATGCTGTGTTGCCACAAATAAAAATACGATAATTATAAAACTTTACTCATAACAAATATCAATACAGATCAATGAATTCATGGTACAATAATATGTGATATAATATAAATATGTATCGTGTAATATAATGTAATATAAATAATCATGTAATATAAATATGTAATGATATATATATAAATACATTACAATATTTATTATAATATATATAAGACACTATTCACAAATACTGAACTTTACTTCATCGGCCTTAATCATATATGATGCATAGGACGTCAATCTTCGGCGAATCAAAACGAGTCAAAGACTTCAGTTGTCACTGCGTAATCACCACAGGTGAATCTTCTGTCTTGGTTTTGTTTTTTGTTTTTTTGTTTTTGTTTAGGAACACTACGGTCTACTGTTTTGCACACGAGGGCTAATGAGACCGGGACCTACTGCTTAAAGCCGATTCCGAACGGCTACGAACATCCATGCCATAGTGGGATTCGAACCCACGAACTCCGGTACCGACGATCAGCGCCCTAACCAATCGGTAAGCGTTCGGCCTTCTGTCTTGGGTGAGTGAATAATATCTAAAATGTATTTTTAGTTGAATATTCTACAACATGAAACATCACGTTATTTAATGATTTTTGCACCCAAAAGATAGAATAAATGAAGAAGATTTATACTTCAATTCAGAGTATTTCTCACTTGATCTCTGCAAAAGACAGTTAGGTGACGTATAAACAGTTGTCTGAATGTTTTGATAATTACCTGATAAAGAGGAGCTACACATATGATTTCAGTAATTATTTCTTTCTCCAAGATTATTTTTTCAAATCACTTTATCTTGCCACAAATTGTTGAACACTAAATTTTGATGGTTGGATTAAACCACTTTCGGTCCTACACATTTTCTTCTTGCCGGGCCTTCTCTCTCCCATAAAACAAATAGAACACTCAAAAATGAAAAATAATAAATAAAATGAAAGTTAATGTGAAAAACTAAAGCAAATCTTAAAATTTTATCAAAAATAAATATTTA
This sequence comes from Pardosa pseudoannulata, assembly GCA_032207245.1. NCBI lineage: Eukaryota > Metazoa > Arthropoda > Arachnida > Araneae > Lycosidae > Pardosa > Pardosa pseudoannulata. The sequence goes on along the minus strand of CM063502.1, from coordinate 70,377,053 downwards.
ATGTGCAGTAATAAATTTTAGTTTTTACAGAAAAGTTTATACAGTTTGACTATAAACTTAAAAAAAATGAAATTTATTTCATTCAATGTCTAACAAAAGTATTTAAATGTGAATAAACTTTGTTTAAAAATTCTGTTTTTTAGTCTTTGATTCAGCAAAAGCAGGAATTATTTTACCACCATTAATATTATCCAAAGCATTTATTCGATGCAGAAAACAGATAAAGAATAATTTTGATTGACTCAGTTTCGTAAATAATTTTTTACCCTTTTTAATATTGAGGATTAATTTCACCAGATGCATTTGATAAGGGCAAGTTAAATATATCTTCAATAATAATTCTATATTTGGAAATGTTGATGTTATTTTTATGTTCTTTATAGATTGTAACCATATGAAAAGAAATTTTTTTTGTTTATTTGTTTATTATACATATTT
>CM063502.1:70366615-70371615 GCA_032207245.1 Pardosa pseudoannulata | reverse complement strand
TATAAAAGAAAAGCTATATGAGTAAAGTACAGATGCAGATTTGGTTTGGTTTAGAGTGCTACGGTCTACTTTTTTTAAACACGAGGGCTAATGAGACGGGGACCTACAGTTTAAAGCCGATTCCGAACGGCTACGAACATCCATGCCACAGTGGGATTCGAACCCACGAACTCCGGTACCGAAGGCCAGCACCCTAACCATTCGGCCATCGTTCGGCTATAGATGCAGAGACATTTTTTATAAAGTAAGATATTAATCTTTTTATTTTCCTCTTTAAATACCTGTCCTTATTATACACATATCATATGATTAAAGGAAAAAGTAAAAAGTTCACTGTAGAAATCTCCACTTCAATTTTTCCTTATATTAAAAAAAAGTATGTTTTATACATGAGTAAATACAGTTATTCCAAATACAAATTTTCCTTTACAAATTCTTTCAAATTGTAGTGACCAGATATGAAACACTGGTTAAAATTCTATAACTATCCCAATTTTCATTACAATTAATGTCAATAATAATCATTTGTCTGTACTTCAACAATAAAATTATTTAATTAGTTCAGAGCATAGATTTTCATTAACTTCCAAAACTTCTATCCTGACACAGTGTGGACAAGAAGAATAGGCATTAATTTTCATTACACAACCATCAATTCAACAGCTTCACCGACAAAATCTGTTATAATCCATTGATCTTATCTGTTTGGACTCACTCTTCTTTCAGTACTTAGATCTGTAAATTAAATATAGTCGCCCAAACTAATATGAACAGAGGAAATTCTTAGAATACTGAAAGGAATCTGTCAGCCGCCTCTTTTCGTAAGATGCAATATATTCGGATTTATACACTTAATGTGCCTCGATAAAAAAGCAGTAGAATTATTGTTCAAGACAGGATTTCCATTTGAAGAGTCTGAAATTTCATCACACTGAAAAGAAACACGGATATACCTAATGATAGTATTTGAACGTCATTAGTTCAACAGTTTAGAATTTCTTTAAACTGAAAATCCAGTCAGAGATTCGTTTTCCAATCAGTTATATTGTTTTTTATTAAGAGATTGTAAGCGAGAAACGTACTAGTACGTTTTCTGACGATTGATACTTGAGCGCGGATCACGTACTAGTACGGGTTAGTGTAACAACATGGTTTGTTTGTGGGTACAAAAATAACGGTATATACAGGAAAACGAAGCCGAATGTTCTTGTCTACTACATAGATTCTGGAAAAATTTAGACAAATAAAAACTAGTTTTTACATCAGTCGATGCGGAACAACAGAACGGGAAAAAATTAAAACTATATACTACTATTTCTATTTGATTTTTCATATTTACGATACTATTATAAATTTATCCACTAAAAGATATATTTTTTGTTTACAAAAATCTTATGGTTGTTATTTATATATTTCTATTTATATATTTGTTTATATATTTTAATATAAAATACGAAAATTTGGTTACAAAATGGAATAATTTTCAATCTATTGATATTTAACTGAATAAATAAATTTAACTGAAAACGACTGCTCCCGGTACAATTCCGTAGCGAAATGTACCCCCACACAGTGTGTTAAGCATTTATTCTTATTCACAGGTCTTAGTCAAATTAGTACTCGTGTACCAATGATTTGACCGCACTACTCTGATTGGTGGGTTGGTAAGTTGATAGCGTTTAAGTCAACTTTTTGCAACACGAGAGGTAGTTAGCCCAGGACCAACTGCTTAACCCATTAACCCTTTCAGTACGGGTGTATCATATATGAGTCATTAAGATACTTGATAAATCCACCCAATTTAATAAAAATGTTAACAATAAAAAATAAAAATTACTATAGGCAGTAACGGTTGAAATTTTTAATTGCTAAAAAGTTTATAAATCATTCTAATTAATTTTATAAAAATCAGAAATTTTTTTAAAAAGTTAACTTTTCTGCATTGACTTCTCAGTGACGCATTCACTTGACGTTCGTCCTGAAAAGACTAATGTCCAGTACATTTCTTTTAGGACAGTAAAAATAGTTTGGTGTTTTTTTTATGTTTCGAGAAACGAGTTGTCTTTTCCATCGAAGGTGGATGCTGAACGATGTCTGAATGGCTAGAGCGCTGATCTTCGGTTCCGGAGTTCATGGGTTCGAATCCCACTGTGGTATGAATGTTCAAAGCTGTTCTAAATAAGCTTTAAGCAGTAGATCCCAGTCTCATTAAACCTTGTGTTGCAAAAAGTAGACCGTAGCACTCCAAACCAAACCATCGAAGGTAGATGGCAGTTTTATAAACATTCTATCAAGTTTTGGAGTATTTACTATTATTTATAATTTTGTCATTTGGAATGATATTATGTCATTTTTTCAACCTCGCACGTAAATTTGCATTTACATCAAGTACATAGACTGAAATCATGACAAATAACTTTATGTGTTTTACAGCTTCTCTTAGTAACACTGTGTTTACATGTGATACCATATATCTCTCTTAGCACTATCTTTTCTTTTTTTTTACTGAAATTCTATGGTGTTTAAATTGAAAGCGGATTACTGATAAAGCCACGCTATTCAGAGTTGTTTATATTTCATATTTGTTTTACTGGATCAGTCCATAATTACTTAGATTTAAAATTGTTACCAATATATATTCGACAGAAATCATTTGGGTCATTAATTGGTTAAGGCTAATTCCGAACTGATACGAACATTCCACTGCGGGGTTTGAAACCTTGCATTTCTGTGTCGAAACACAGCATTCTACTTCATGCCATTATCCGGCACTGTACTGCTCAGAATCAATGAAACTTCTTTGTATCAAATCAGTTTTAACAATCATTCTTCTTCCCCCACAAATTTTAAAATGTAAACTCTTTTCATTTGATATTACCTCTACGACTGACAATAATAAACTACTAAACGATTTCTTTCATCATGGTTATTAGTAAAAAAACACAGCATTCTACTTCATGCCATCATCCGGCATTGTAATGCTCAGAATCAAGGAAACTTGTTTGTATCAAATCAGTTTTAACAATCATCCTTTTTCCCCCTCCTCTCTTAAAATGTAAACTTTTTATTGTTTGATATCACCTCTACGACTGACAATAATAAACTACTAAACGAATTCTTCCATCATAGTTATTATTTTAAAAAAAAAACAGCATACTACTTCATGCCATCATCCGGCATTGTACTGCCAGAATCAACGAAACTTATCTGTATCAAATCAGTTTTAGCAATCATTCTTCTTCCAACTTCCCTCTTAAAATGTAAACTTTTTATTATTTGATATCACCTCTACGACTGACAATAATAAACTACTAAACGACTGACAATAATAAATTTCTTCCATCTTGGTTATATTAAAAAAAACACAGTATTCTACTTCATACCATCATCCGGCATTGTACTGCTAAGAATCAAGGAAATTTGTTTGTATCAAATCAGTTTTAGCAATCATTCTTCTTCCAACTTCCCTCTTAAAATGTAAACTTTTTATTATTTGATATCACCTCTACGACTGACATTATAAACTACTAAAATATTTCTTCCATCATTGTTATTAGTAAAAACACACACACACAGCATTCTACTTCATGCCATCATCCGACATTGTACAGCTCAGAATCAACGAAACTTATTTGTATCAAATCAGTTTTAACAATAATCCCTTTTTTCTCCTCCCGTCTTAAAATGTAAACATTTTATTATTTGATATCATCTCTATGACTAACACTAATAAACTACTAAATGACTTCTTTCATTATAGTTATTATTCAAAAAGTAGAATCAAAGTAATGCAAAAGAACGGAGATAAAAACCTTTATATAGAAGGCTGATTAAGCTATCTTACCTATCTTCTTTCTGAAAATGGAAAACTTCGCACCTCAAAATTTATTTTCTCACTTTGTCAGCAATTCAAGATTTTCAGAGCCCCATTTTCCTTCTCGGAGATACGTTTCTATTAAGAAGACTTTAAAAATAATCATAGCCATTTACATCGTTGTTAGATGCCTGAAGAAATGAGCCATTACATTGTGCAGCAATTTGCAGTCGCGAACTGTCAGAAAGAGAATTCCTGAATTCCACGAATCCCAACCTGATTTGTAGCTTTGAATAAAATTACTTCATAATGTAGCATTTACTGAGTATATTACTTTCACTGCTCTCTACAATTTTCTCTCTACTGTTGCAAAATTTACTCGGTCACTCAAGCCTGAACTGCTGAAGAGTACGGTTTCCGCTAACAGAAAGGATTTTTTTGTGGCCGAAAATTTTCTGCGGTTGTTTATAAAAAGGCTAATTTTAATACGATATTCGTATGATAAAATTTATTTGAAAATAGCCTTATTATAAATCGTGAAGTTTGTTATCAATTATTTATCTTGATCACAATAGAGATAAATATTATTCAGTAGTCTTGAGCAGAGTAAATTCTACAGTATACTGTCCGAATACTACTCATACAAGTTGAAGTATTTTTTGTTACTTTAATTGAGATTTGTTTTTCTTAAATTATTGGATATTAAGGCTGAGTATATTACTTTTTCTGCTCTCTACAATTTTCTCTCTACTGTTGGAACATTTATACGGTTATTTAAGCATAAACTTCTAAAAAGTACGGTTAGTTACAATGGAAACTCGGTCGTTTTTCAGGGGGTGGGAATTGTAAACGATGAATGAGGGAAAACAATAGATGCAGGTATCTAATGTATATTACTTTCACTGCTTTCTACAGTTTTCGCTCTACTCCTGAAACATTTATAAACTTCTAAAAAGTATGGCTAATTACAGTGTAACCTTGATCTATCGTTTTTCACGGTGATGGAAATTGTAAACGGTGAATACGGGAAAACAACAGATGCAGAAATCTAATGTAGAAATTTGATAAAATATATGACTATGAATAATTTGACCAACTTCAGTATTAATTGGATGTATTTGACGTTTTATAAAATAAATCATATTTAAAATGATACTTCACATTTAAAAAATATTTTGTAATTGAT
>CM063502.1:70299115-70364115 GCA_032207245.1 Pardosa pseudoannulata | reverse complement strand
TTATTTTAATGGATTTATATTTATCACTGTTTCGAGTATTTACGTTCCCAATAAAGTTTAAAAAAAAATGCAAAGAATGATATTTCAAGCTATTATTTTTTTCACTTTCGGTATTGACTTTAATTCTTTACGTCTTTAGTAATTGAGAATTAATCTTGATTTAATTTGAAAATACAACTTTTTGTCGTCATTGATTATGATCACAGAAATACTGGATGGGAAAAGCTGTCAAAACTGTAATCGAGAAAAAAAAATATATTCTTTTAAAATATTACTAATATTAGTTTAATTTTCATTCAATTTATTCGCTATATACAGTGGATTCCGCTTAATGCGATCGTGGTTAATATTATCAATCGCTTATTGTTATCGAAATCGCTTTGTCCCGATTTTCTCTATTCATTTGTATATTACAATTATAGCTTTATGTGATCGTTACATTGGTTAATGTTGTCTGTTTTCAATTTGAAACAATTGAGGCTGAGATCTAAATGTGGGAGATCCTAGTTTGGTTTGGTTTGGTTTGGAGTGCTACGGTCTACTTTTTGCAACACGAGGGCTAAGTGGGAGATCCTAGTAATAGACGTTTCCTTGATGACAATAGTTTGTAGAACAGTGATTTTTAAGTATTTTTTATAGTTTATCATAAGGAACCTCATACGAGGCTTAGAAGAGGGAAAGGATTATTTTCTTCTGTGACCTTAACATACGGTGGAAGATAAAAATATATAACTGTGTTCAGTTCATTACAGATTTTTTAAAACTAGAACTGATAAAAAATTTTGTAAATTTCATTGAAAAAGTATTTACTAGCAATATTCGCTTACGGTGGGAAAAATAATGGAAAATTAAATTTTAGGAAATCTAACATGATTTATCGTTTAATGGGGGACCTGAACTGAACAAAAATTGGACTACAGTGGACAGTACAGCTTAATGTGATCGCGATTAATGTTATCAATCGCTTATTGTTATCGAAATCACTTGGTCCCGATTTTCTCTATTCATTTGTATGTTAAAATTATAGTTTTATGTGATCGTTACATCGGTTAATGTTGTCAGTTTTCAATTTGAAACCCTTGAGGCTGAGATCTAAATGTGGGAGATCCTAGTAGTAGATGTTTCCTTGATGACAAAAGTTTGTAGAACAGTGATTTTTAAGTAATTTTTTATAGTTTATCATAAGGAGCCTCATATGAGGCTTAGAAGAGGGAAAGGATTATTTTCTTCTGTGACCTTAACATACGGTGGAAGATAAAAATATATAACTGTGTTCAGTTCATTACAGATTTTTTAAAACTAGAACAGATAAAAAATTTTGTAAATTTCATTAAAAAAGTATTTACTAGCAATAGTCGCTTACGGTGGGAAAAATAATGGAAAATTAAATTTTAGGAAATCTAACATGATTTATCGTTTAATGGGCGACCTGAACTGAACAAAAATTGGACTACAGTGGACAGTACAGCTTAATGTGATTGCGATTAATGTTATCAATCGCTTATTGTTTTCGAAACCACTTTGTCCCGATTTTCTCTATTCATTTGTATGCTAAAATTATCGGTTTATGTGATCGTTACATTGGTTAATGTTGTCTGTTTTCAATTTGAAACCCTTGAGGCTGAGATCTAAATGTGGGAGATCCTAGTAGTAGATGTTTCCTTGATGACAAAAGTTTGTAGAACAGTGATTTTTAAGTAATTTTTTATAGTTTATAATAAGGAGCCTCATATGAGGCTTAGAAGAGGGAAAGGATTATTTTCTTCTGTGACCTTAACATACGGTGGAAGATAAAAATATATAACTGTGTTCAGTTCATTACAGATTTTTTAAAACTAGAACTGATAAAAAATTTTGTAAATTTCATTGAAAAAGTATTTACTAGCAATATTCGCTTACGGTGGGAAAAATAATGGAAAATTAAATTTTAGGAAATCTAACATGATTTATCGTTTAATGGGGGACCTGAACTGAACAAAAATTGGACTACAGTGGCCAGTACAGCTTAATGTGATCGCGATTAATGTTATCAATCGCTTATTGTTATCGAAATCACTTGGTCCCGATTTTCTCTATTCATTTGTAAGTTAAAATTATCGGTTTATGTGATCGTTACATCGGTTAATGTTATAAGTTTTCGAAGCTCATTTTAACTGGCAAAGGAATATTCACAATGTATTCAGAAGGAACCCATTCTTTTCTTTCCCTTCACTGTCGTTTTAATTTCCAAGAATTCTCTCCCTTCCACCTAGGGAAAAGGAGAAAAAACAAAGGAGTGGGAAATTACACGTTCCTGGAATTTTTCAGAAATACGCAGGCCCTGTTGGTAGTCAATAGTTGTCAGATAAGCAGAAGGCAACTAATTCTATTCGGAACTGAGAAGGAAGTATTCACATTTTATACCTTGCTCGCTTACATATGGAAGCCAGATATGGAAACCAGAAAGAGAAATGATTTAACATTTAAATTAAATATCGAAATTTTAATTCGCTATGACAGGTTACCAAATATGAGTCAGCGCAGTTAAACATTTCTTAGCTTCTGAATTGCATTGAAAATGTTGAAACGTGGAGTACAACACCGCTCCGATGACTTTAAAAAACATTATGATTACGAACGATTTATCAATGAGCTTCTTAGAAACAATTAGAAAGACAGTCAACAATTGATCATTTATTTTTATTATGTAAACAATTCTTATGTCTTAAAGGATAATATACAGTACATAAATATAAGGTGAGTTTTTTCATTTTATTTTGAAATGTAATGCGTGTGAATTAAAGGGAGAGGGATAAATTTATCTAAATTTCTATATCGTTTATTTTTGTCAATCGGTTATTGTTATCAAAATCACGGTGTCCCAAACTGATCACATTAAGCGGAACCCACTGTACAAACTTATTTCCAAAATTAATCAGAATTTTCTAAAATCAAAACTATGGAAGTTAATAAATCCTTTTTATAGTAAAAATTTTATTTTGAGGTAGTTGCATAATATCCTACCAAGTAGAGAGCGACCTTTCGTTACCGAAGATCTAGGGTTCGAATTCCTCTGTTGAAATGGTTTGGTTTGGAGCGCTACGGTCTACTGTTTTGCACACGAGGGCTAATGAGACCGGGACCTACTGCTTATACCCGATTCCGAACGGCTACGAACATCCATGCCATAGTGGGATTCGAACCCACGAACTCTGGTACCGACGATCAGCTCCCTAACCAATCGGCCAGCGTTCGGCCTCTGTTGAAATGTATATTCGTAGGTGTTCAGAATTGCCTTTAAGGTGTGAGGCCCAAATTACAAATGGTTACAAACCATTTGTAATCCTTTTGCGCTATAAATTATATTCTAGTTTTGTTAGTAGTAGTTCTCAACGCCTTTAAGTGTTTTATTTGAAATATTTTTCAATTAAAAAGTTGGAATGATTAAATAAATGAATGACAAGAAAATTTAATTAAATGTCAATTTTATTTACAGTATTGCATACTTCTCTTTCTCTATCTCTCTCTCAATCCCTTCCCCCCCCCCCCAAAAAAAAAAAGGTTAGTATGTCTTCTTCTTTTCTTCTTTCAGGTATTTTTCTACTTGATCATCTATTAGTTTGGATTTGAAAAAAAAATGTTTAGTGAGACTCGACAAAAAGCTCCTGAGATAAAATCTGATGTCGAGTCAGTCTCACTCGACATAGGACTGCAAAGGATTAACACGTGTTCCTAGAATTGATAACATTCTCTTTTTAAATCACAAAATTCAACGTTCATTGTTAAAATTCAAATGCTGAGTAGCCCAGTAAGGAGGTCATGGGTTTAAATCCCACAGTTGCCATGGATGATCGTACCCATTCGGAATCATCTTTAAGCTATAGGTCCTGGTCTTGTAAGCCCTCGTGTGGAAAATAACTGATTTTAGTGCTGAGAACCAAAACAAACCTAATTCTAGGTATCAAATATAAATAATGTCTATGTATTCTGTAGTATTTGGTAATAGATTAAAGTTTATTATAATGAAAATACAAAGATAAATAATTGCTCCATATTAAATATGAAGTGATAATAAGGCCTAGTACTTTACAAAAGTGTGTTTCTCATGTTTGCCTTCACTATGTTTCTGCCGGACAGTGACGGAACAGGTAGGATGTCGCCGTTCGATACCAGCCTGTAGGCTCAAATTCTGCTGTTTGTTATACGAATTCAACAAGTGATTTCAACTAGTATGTCTCCATTTATTTAACCCTTTTGTAACAAAATGTTAACCATTGAGTTCCCGAAAACGAATCTATAATTTTTTTTTAATTAGTCATGTTTTAATCGTTTAATCTTTATTATTTAAAATATTTTTTTATTATTTCTGATATGGCTTTCAGTTTTTCAGCCTTGATTTTTAATCTTCGTTTAATCTGAATATCCGCCATTGGTTAAAATTCCATGAATATTGGATCTGAAATGCTATCAAAATAGTAATTAAAAATATGAGTGTTCTTTTAGAATATTTCTAATATTGGTGGCCGAACGATATCCGAATGGCTAGGGTGCTGACCTTCGGAGCCGAAGTTCGTGGGTTCGAATCCCACTATGGCATGGATGTTCGTAGCCGTTCGGAATCGGCTTTAAGCAATAGGTCCCGGTCTCATTAGCCCTCGTGTTGCAAAATGTAGACCGTATCACTCCAAAAAATCTAATATTGATGTCTCATTGATTTTATTAGAATGCCAGAATTACGAACTTTTTTTCATAACCCCTTCTCAAGATGGGTAAACGCCGAACGATGGCCGATTGATTAGGGTGCTGGCCTTCGGTACCGGAGTTCGTGGGTTCGAATCCCACAGTGGCATGGATGTTCGTAGCCGTTCGGAATCAGCTTTAAGCTGTAGGTCATGGTCTCATTAGCCCTCGTGCTGCAAAAAGTTGACCGTAGCACTCCAAACCAAACCAATCAAAATGGGTAAAATTTTATTCAGGAAACACAGATATGGAGGTTGATTTGTGAAAAATAATGTGTTTTGGTTTTTAGTTCTTATTTTGGATATCAATTATATTTTTAGCATTTAAAATATTTTTTTATCATTTCTGGCATTGGTCTTAATTCTTTTATTACTTAATATTTAATCTTCATATAATACATACCTTTTGTTGTAATTTCAGAAATACTGGATCTGAAAAACTGTCAAAATCGTAATTAAAAATATAAATGTTCTTTTAGAATGTTTGTATATTAATTTAATTTCTCATTGATTTTATTCCCTGTCACAGTATGTACAAACTTTTTTCAACACCTCTTCTCAAATGGATACAATTTTATTCTGAAAACACAAATATGGAGGTTGGTTTGTGAGAAATATTGTCTTGTTTTTCCATATCTATTTTTTATATCGATTATGTGTTTATTATTTAAAATATTTATTTTATAATCAGCTCTTAAAATCGCAATTAAATATTAAATGTTTGCTTTTAGAATGTTTATATATTAATATAATTTTTCATTGATTGTATTCCCTGTCGCAGCCTGTACAAACTTTTTTCAAAACCTGTTCTCAAAATGAATAAAATTTTATATTAATATAATTTTTCATTGATTGTATTCCCTGTCACAGCCTGTACAAACTTTTTACAAAACCTGTTCTCAAAATGAATAAAATTTTATTCTGAAAACACAAATATGGAGGTTGATTTGTGAGAAATATTGTGTCTTGTTTTTCCATATATATTTTTTTATATCTATGTGTTTATTATTTAAAATATTTATTTTATCATCAGCTCTCAAAATCGCAATAAAAAATTAAAGGTTTGATTTTAGAATGTTTGTATATCAATTTAATTTTTCATTGATTGTATTCCCTGTTACAGTATATACAAACTTTTTTTTCAAAACCTGTTCTCAAAATGAATAAAATGTTATTCTGAGAACACAGATATGGAAGTTGATTTTTGAGAAATATTGTGTCTTGTTTTTTCAGATCTAATTTTTTTTATATTGATTATGCATTTATTATTTAAAGTATTTATTTATCATTTCTGTCTTTGGTTTCAACTCTTTTATTGAGATAAAATTTTCATTTAATCCTGAAAATACACCAGTGAGTGCAGCTTCAGAAAATACTGGATCTGAAAAGCCATCAAATATTTTAGTTAAAAATTTAAAAATGTTCTTTTAAAATGTTTCTATATTGGTCTAATTTTTTATTCATTCTATCCTCTGTCACAGTATATACAAACTTTTTTCAACACCTCTTCTCAAAATGGAAACAATTTTATTCTGAAAACACAAATATGGAAATTGATTTATGAGAAATATTGCGTCTTGCATTTCCAGATTTAATTTTCTATATCGATTATGTATTTATTATTTAAAATATTTATTTTATCATTTCTGTCTTTGGTTTCAACTCTTTTAGTACTTGATATCAAATTTTCATATAATCTGAAAATACACCAGTGATTGCAATTCCAGAAACGCTGGATCTGAAAATTCGTCAAATAGTTTAGTTTAAAATATAAAATTAAAATGTTCCTAAACTGGTCTAATTTTTTATTTATTATATCTTCTGTGACTGTATGTACAAACTTTTTTTCAACACCTCTTCTCAAAATGGAAACAATTTTATTCTGAAAACACAAATATGGAGGTTGATTTGAGAGAAACGTTGTGCCTTGCATTTCCAGATCTAATTTTCTATATCGATTATGTATTTATTATTTAAAATATTTATTTTATCATTTCTGTCTTTCGTTTCAACACTTTTAGTACTGGAGATAAAATCTTCATCTAATCTGAAAATATACCAGTGATTGCAATTCCAGAAATGCTGGATCTGAAAATTCGTCAAATATTTTAGTTAAAAATATAAAAATATTCTTTTAAAGTGTTCCTATATTGGTCTAATTTTTTATTTATTTTATCCTCTGTCACAGCATGTACAAACTTTTTTCAACACCTCTTCTCAAAATGGATGAAATTTTATTCTGAAAACACAAATATGGAGGTTTATATGTGAAAAATAATGTGTCTTGCTTTTAGTTCTAATTTTGGATTTCAAATATAATTGATAATATCTCATGTTTTTTGCAGTGTCTAGTGATGAGAAATAATGAAATATTTGACTCCTGTATTATTTCAAAATTTATTAGAAAATTAGTCTTCTAAAAAATTTTATTTACCCTTAACCTACCTTAGGGAATATATTTAAGGCTTTTGCTAATATGAAATACATCTTGTCTAAAAAGAAATTCCCATATGTTTATTCATAAGGGTAGTAACATGAAATCTAAAAAATAAAATCATAGAAATAAAGAAAATATGTATTGTAATTCTATTAATAAAAATTTTATTGTCTTTGTCTTAAATTTTTAAGAGTTAAAAAATGGTATAAAATTTTCTTGGGGTTTCATGTTTTCTTCAGTAGTAAGTGGAAATGGAGAAAAATAAAATATTGAATTCATTTATTAATTCAGTTTTTTTTCCTTAAATTTCACTTTCCCCATATCACTCCTTGAGTATATGTGGGCATTTTGCTGAAATAGATAAAAAAAATTTCCTATAAGTTCGTTAAGAACAAACTTACAGGAAGTAGGTGTAGTAAATATAATTTCATGTAAGTTTGTTCTTGGGTGTAGTAGAGGAAATCTTAAAAAAAAAATTATAGAAATAATAAAAGATGTATCGTAAATTTATTAAAGACAATCTTATTGTCCCTGGTCTTAATTTTCAAGAAGTTAGAAAATAATATAAAAGCTTAAGATTTTACTTTTGATTTAATGTCTGAATTACTTTTTGTGTTTTACTGAATCAGAAATCATGTTTAATAGCTGTAAAAAAAGAATGAGAATCAAACAGGTATTGAAGTGTATAAAAATATTTAATTAATAAATAGCTTTTTCTTAAATTTCACTTTCCCCATATCACTCCATGAGTATATATGGGCATTTTGCTGGAATAGATAAAAAAAATTTCCTATAAGTTCATTAAGAACAAATTTACAGGAAGTAGGTGTAGTAAATATAATTTCATGTAAGTTTGTTCTTGGGTGTAGTAGAGGAAATCTTAAAAAAAAATTATAGAAATAATAAACGATGTATCGTAAATCTATTAAGGACAATTTTATTGTCCCTGGTCTTAATTTTCAAGAAGATAGAAAATAATATAAAAGCTTAAGATTTTACTTTTGATTTAATGTCTGAATTACTTTTTGTGTTTTACTGAATCAGAAATCATGTTTAATAGCTGTAAAGAAAAGAATGAGAATCAAACAGGTATAGAAGTGTGTGAAAATATTTAATTAATAAATAGCTTTTTCTTAAATTTCACTTTCCCCATATCACTCCATGAGTATATGTGGGCATTTTTCTAGAATAGAAAAAAAAATGCCTATGCTATGCTTAGATAAAAAAAATTCCTATAAGTATGCTAAGAACAAACTTACAGGAAGTAGGTGTAGTAAATATAATTTCATGTAAGTTTGTTCTTGGATGTAGTAGAGGAAATCTTTAAAAAATTATAGAAATAATAAAAGATGTATAGTAAATCTATTAAGGAGAATCTTATTATCCCTGGTCTTAATTTTCAAGAAGTTAGAAAATAATATAAAAGCTTACTTTTGATTTTACTTTTGATTTAATGTCTGAATTACTTTTTGTGTTTTACTGAATCAGAAATCATGTTTAATAGCTGTAAAGAAATGAATAAGAATCACACAGGTATTAAAGTGTATGAAAATATTTAATTAATAAATAACTACTTACGTGTAATATAGTAAGTCGTTATTTATTCATTAAAAAGTATGTTGTAATATAGAACCAAAAAAAATTTTTTTTGAATGCATAATAATACATGTATAATAATTTTGTTAATTAAAATTCCACTGTTACTAACAATCTTAAAATTTTTAAAAAGGTTAAAAAATAAAATAGAAACTTCTTGTTTTTTCTGTAATATATAATATCTGATTTATTTCTCTGTTTTAATGAATCATCAATAAAATAAATCACAGGGGTCAAGAAAAGACTCAAAATCAAACAGGCATTGAAATGTTTCAAAATTTTTAATAAATAAATAACTACTTACATTGTTATTGGAATCATCATGGATGGTGAAATTCAATCTACTTAAAAAAATACATACCATTTCAACGGTTTACAATACTGTTTTGTGTATTTTCCATACATGTGTATGCTAAATAGAGTATCTTGCTGTACACTGGTGAACTCTATCTAAGACAAATTTGCAGCCTGCTATACCGTTCATGTGCAGTGCAGCAGAATTGTGTTGAAAATGGCTAAGTTATAGTTACTTAAAATCACATATTACTGAAAACTACTGAATTACTTATATAAGGTTCTGGCAAAATAAACCTTTTACTCCAAATAATATTTTTTCATGCTTTAATTTATTTTTTAAAAAAAGATATAATTTTAACCCTCTAAAAATCTATGAAAAGACTGAGTTTCAAAAAGATAGCTAAGTACTCCAAAAATACACATGGCACTCTAATTAGTTAACATAATCCCCTAATTGATATATATATCTAACACAGTTCATTAGTACCATTTTCAAATGACTAGAGCAACAAAAAAACTTCGCTCGATTTCCACATAATTTTATAATTAATTTACGAATTATGTACAGTACCATCTACATTCCCTTACAACGCAGTTTTAAAATAATGAAATACATCATTTTTGACTTTACTTAAAAAAAATTACAGAAATTTTAATCTAGTTATGAATTATACAATAATCAAATATTCATATTAACTCTCTTATTTACATTTCTTGTGTGTACGATTATCTCTAGAATATAGACTCTACATATTTTTAATTGATTAATTTCTACAATAGTAAATAGTCAAAATGATTGTCTCAGCCATTTCCATCACAGTTTTGCGAAATTTTGACAAACTTTATGCTACTATCTACTTTGCAAAGAAAACTACCAGGAGAAAATGCTGTAAGCTTAACCATACAAAACATTTATTTCAATTGCTGTATTGAGAAGATCACCGTGATAAAAGATTTCAAACAATATTCACCTTTCTCCAAATATATATGTACACCTTTAGGAAGTAAATCCTATTCTTGATTAAATACACAGAATAAGACAAATATAAAAAAATAATCATTAAAAATGAAGTACAAAACTGAAAGTGCAGTTTTGAATTATAAACTCGTGAAAGTTTAGTAACTTTTTGCTCAAATATTGCAATTTTCTGTTCGTCAATATGGATGAAATAAGACGAACTTACAAAGCTTTCAGATGTGTATACAATATTTTAAAACTCACGTTTAGTGAAACGCTGTTTAAAAAAATGATATAGTTCTTAATAATTTTGCACATATTCCCAAACATTTGCAAAAGTTCATGACATTTTATGAGAAAAATAACAGTTGACAGAGATTTAACTAAGCAATCTCGTACCAAAATAAAACCACTGCCTTAGTATAAACAAAAATCACACTGTTTAGAGGAAATGTCTATTAATATCACATATATCTTTTCAAAGAAAAGTTTTGTTTACTAAGCAAAAGCATTACGAGGAAGCGTCTTTATACATACCCACATTGTCAGCTGGAGAGAGAGATCAGCTGTCACATTTCTGCGGGAGGAAGGCGCATGTTTTATAAAACATTACTAATAAAAATAAGTTATAAAGAACAGAGTTACTTGCGTAATGCAAATTTCCTCTTGGATGCTTTGGCTCTTTCAAGTGTTATGAGTTTTAAGTTCGAGCATGCACGTGAAAAATGTTTTGGATGTGGCGGTTCTAATCACAATCAGAAATGTATGTACATGAATTATCATATGTGAACAGCCACGGAATGATCATTGGCATGACATCTCTCAGACTTCCTCTTTCGGATGTCAGGAAGGGCGTATCGTAACTTCTCCCAAAACCTTTTATCTCCCCATCGGAGGAAAGTGCTGGTTTTCAGCCACAGTCTCATATCTGGATCTAAATCACGCTGAGATAGGCGACCAATGAGAATGACAATCAGTTTGTGCTTTGAGGAGCGCAAAACCTCATGATGGGCAGATTTAAACTCATAGCGGCACCATTCACTTCGGATAAAATTCTCAGAGAGGATTACGATAGTTCGTCGGGAACTCTCCATGGCATGGATAATGGCATCAGAGAGATATCCGCCAATTGGGAGATCTCTATAATGAAGGCACAATCGGAAATGGGGATTTCCGCACTCTAACTCAGCGGCGAGGACTTGTCCTACAAAAGCTTCATCCTTTTTACTGTAGGACACGAAGGCATCAAAAATTTTGTCATCATCTTCTGTCGCTCGTCCTTCCGAGCTGAAGATACGAACACCATATTTCGAAAAGAACCAAACACTCATTTTCTTACGATATATTACAATGAGTACGATTGCTAGGATAAGTATAACAAACAAGGATGCAACTAAGATGAATACAGGCATAAAATCATTAACTCGGAAAGACTGGATGTAGCTGGGTGCTGCAACGCTAAAATTGGTACAAGTGGTCATGTTAAATTCCACCAGAGGCAAAGTGACACTATCGTTGTACACACAATGAACACTGTAAATATCATGCACGAGGTCAGTACGTAACTGAAGCCAATGGGTAAAATCCCCAACAAATTGGCATTCACAAACCCATGGGTTGTGAGAAAGTTGAATATCGACTAGTTTTAGGTTTTGGTTTAAGTTCCACACTTGAAATTCTGAGATGTAATTGTTATCTAAATGCAACACTTCAAGAGAACGAAGTTGGGTGAAAGTAGCATTTCCAACTGATGAGATTCGATTAAAGGACAAATAAAGCTCACGAAGATTTACGAGTCGTTCGAACTCATAACCATGCAGCACAGCGATACGATTGTGCTGTAGATACAAAGTTTGTAGGGACTTAAGACCATTGAAAGTTCTGTTGTTTATCACATGTACATTGCTATTATTCATATATAGCACCCTCATATTTTTTCTACCAATGAAGGTATGACTTGAAAGTGATGGAATATCATTTCCATCTAAGTACAATTCAGTTACATCCATCGGAATTCGACGGGGAACAGAAATGTGGTTTTGTGAACTGCAGTCCACAATATTAGTGTTCCAGCTCTGATCATAAAAGCAAGTACAATTTTCGGGACATACCATTTCACAATCACAGGCATCAAATTCACAACAATGGCATAGAGCAAAACAGTGACTTTTATAACGACAAAGGAACTGTGAGGAGTGTGCATGCACAATGGATACTTCTGTCCTCTGACGATTAAAGGACAACTGGCAGGCTATGTCTTCAATATCCACCATTCTAGGATACTGTCTTGACTCGTCCAGCGAGCCAATTCTTTGTATCCACTCCATATTGCAATCACAAAGGTAAGGGTTTTCAGATATTGAAAATTCAGGCAATGGCTTACGGTTGCGAACTTCAGTTAATCGAAATGCATTAACTTCTAAGTTCTCTAATTTATTTCTTGTCAAATCTACTCTGGTGAGATTTGGCTTTCCCATGAACGTAAAAGGATGGATTGTTTTTATAAGGTTGTCATTTAAAAACACTATCTCAATGCCATTTGGTAAAGACGATGAATCGATTTCTATAATGTGATTAAAAGATGCATCCAGAGTTCGAAGCTTTAGTAGCCCTTCCATTTCAAAATAATTTCCAAGTGCCTCTATTTGATTGTCATGTAAATCAAGCCATTGTAATCCAACTGGTACTAGAGCATAATCAAACCATTCTATTCGATTGGCTGATATGTTGAGCATCAGTAAGTCATGGAGATTATTAAATAACCCATTTACGTCCAAAAGAAAATTAGAATCCAATCGTAAAGCATGCAGGTATAAAATATCATCAAATGTACTTTGTTCTATAGAATGAATTTCATTGTTAGCCAAACTTAAGATTCTTAATGATGGCAAATCCTCAAATGCTCCTTTTGTCAAATTTCCTATTTTATTTCCACTCAGAACTAAGCTGTAAAGGTTTTCAAGGCCTAAATAACTCGCATTATGAATGTCCACAATTTCGTTATTGGACAAGTCCAAGCTACGAAGAAGCTGCAATGGTTGGACGGCAGCTGGCACTGAGGTCAATCGGTTACCTGCCAAGTTAATTTCCATCAGGGCACTATTATTTCGAAAGGCATCTGGGTGTACATTGGATATATCATTGAAATTTAGGGAAAGCTGATTTATAACAAATAAACCACTAAAAGTTGCTGGGGTAACACGAGTCAGTCTATTATTGTTCAAAAAAAGAGTATGTAGTTTATAAAGTGATGAGAACGCATAGTCTGAAATCACTTCGATTTCGTTGTCATTCAAGAGCAACACTTGAAGACTATATTGACTACGAAATATACTTGAATCGATCTGTGTCAGTCTATTGTGACTAAGATCCATACTCAGAAGTCGAATAAGGTCTGCAAATGTATCTGAACCTAACCAGTGGCTAGTTATTTCGTTGCGACTTAAATCAAGTGCCAGTAACTGTTGCAAGCCTGTAAATAAGCCAGGTGGCAAAACACTAATAGAATTATTTTGAAGATATAGTTCATTGAGCTCTTCACAAGGTCTTAAAACAGAGGGTGGAAGTGCAACCATCTGATTACTGGATAAATCAAGAATTTTAAGCTTACCTAGGCCATGGAGAGCAGATTCTTCAGCTCTTGATATAACATTATGATCTAATCTCAGTTCTCTAAGTTGATTGACAGCAGCAAATCCTTTGTTTATTAGCACCTTAATTCTGTTATATGATAAGTGAACGCGTTGAACATCAACTAAGCATAAAACATTATCTCGATTTCCTGTAGATAGACCTACATTAGATATGTCTGAAAAATCATTCAGAGTCAAGTTCAATGTCACTAACCTTCGGAGTGGGCATAAAAGGGTTTGGGGCAAATTGTTGACATTATTCTCTCCCAAATCAAGTCTTTCAAGCAACTGCAACTGAGAAAATGTTTCCGCGGATAATCTGAGAGCAAAGTTACCTTGTTGGGGATTTTGAGATCTAACTGTCAGATTAGTCAACTGAGACATTCCACTAAAGGCCATGGGAGGAATGGTAACAAATTTGCAGTTTTCGATGACGAGGTCACGAATATTCCTTAAAAGTCCAAAAGTGCTATTCAACAAACTGTCAGAATCACTATTAAAGTTGTTTTGGAATTTGTTGTTATTAGCATTATTATCACATGTCACCCTCAATTTGACTATACGTTCGGGCTGGATAGAGGAGAAGTTTCGAAATATGTCGTTAACATTAAGCACAATGCATTTTACAAAGGCTTCATCAGCATTCCCGGATATGGTTTCGCTAATGCAGTTTTCATAACCGGCATCATTTCCGGCATAAACACAAATGCTTATGGAATATAAGATGAACAGCTGAACCGATATGGTCCACCGAGACATGGAACTTCTCTGCATATTTATCAATAACAGATTAATCCAAGGAGCAGAAGGCACTAGTGAGATTCTCTAACACTTCATGCGTAATCCTGTGTCGCATGAAGGCAGCTGTAGAGCGGCCGGACTAGATGTTTTGCCATTCACACGGAGTTGTGTGAGGCAGGAGTCGAACTCTGATATGCCACAAGTCGGTTTGCATTACTGACTGGTTGTACGCTAGCTCTTCAACTCTTCGCCGACAACACGTGGAATTTCACCCCGCCTACAGCCGGTCTTCAGCCAATGGGAAGAGGGGGGGACAGGCCATTCGAACGGGAAGGGAAGATGCAGGTTCTGCTTGAAGTCACCGCGCTGTGACCCAGAGGGCTGTCTGCTGCGGCTCGCCGAGGTCCGCCGTTGCTCCGTCACCGAATCAAATCCTGCAAGGGAGAGAAAAGAGAGGGAATCAATAGATATTCAAATCGGCGGAGAAATTTCCCTCGTTCCTACCTTCACGCTTAATTTTCGCCACCTGGTCCCTTTACGATACCGCTGCACAAACAACCCATGAGTGGATGAAATGGGATTAAGCAGGCTTAAGATTTTTAGCTGCTCGCAAGATCAAGTGGCGAAAATTACAGGCTCGTGCCTTGGATTTAAGGTCGCGAATTTTTAAAAAAACACGATCAAAATAGAATAAGAAAAGCTTCGTTTGAATTTAATCCATTAAATACCGACCAATTTCTACTGAATATACATTGAAGAGTATCTTTAAAATATAAGCCATTATGGACTCCTAAAAGTATATATATATTTATGAAATTCAAACAATTTTGGATATTATAGCCTGTCTACATTAGTAATGAAAGGCAATTTTAAACGCCGTAGTATGTCGCTTATAAAAATATAAAAATAAAATCATGATAAGAGATTTTTCTACTATCATATAAAAATGCAATACGGTGAAATAGGTTTTAAAATAGCTATATTTATTCGTAATTATTTCATGACATATACATGTTTGAAAAATAAATTAATGTCTGATATTTTGTCATAAAATATCGATAAAATTATAAATAATAACAAATTCTTAGGTTATATATATATATATAGGATTGTTAACTACCTTCATTTAAAAAAAAAAAATCATTCCAAAAACATCAAATTCTAAGAATTATTATTTTAACTTTTCTGATATAGGGATGCCAGACGTTAATGGGTCAAAGGAACTGTAGTTTTTAGTCCCCTCTTTCAAACTCATTTCAGAATCTGTAGCATTATTCAAAATAATTTTAAATATATTCATTCTTTATATGCAAAAATAACGAAAAATCTTAATCATGAGTCATTAAAATCTGTCGTTCTAGAAGAGAAATAAAATTTTGAAGTGCTATTTCAGTAGTTCTATGTCTTACAATGTCTTCAAATTTTTTTTTTTTTTTTTTTTTTTTTTTTTTTTTGTCATTGGTGAAAACATAGTATGAAGTCGCATAATATAAAATAATAGTTATAGAATTTCTGATATAAAACATTCCAGCACACGAAAATCGCAAAATTTAATAAGAGATAATTTCAGCAGTTGCATGAATATACGCTTTCAGATTAAACAATTAGAAAATTTAAAGATGAAGCCATCTCAAATAAGATATGAGTCGTATATAAGAGAAGAAATGGTTTTAAACCACTTGAATTATAAATCAAATAATATTGAAGCATTCGGCATTTGACTGATATTATACGATACTATCAGAATAGTAATCAAATATAAAAATGTACCTTTCTATGTACTACTTTCACATAAATATGAATACATCTTTGTAAAGGAATTTGATATTTTTTTTAACTTGTCATATATTTGAAACAGAAATAATATATTTCTAATAGTGATCTTATTTTTGACATGGAAAAATCTGATAAGGGATATTAGCTTCTTAGCACATTTTTTCTTTCTTAAAATGTAATTAAACCATTTTAAGGTAGTTCAGGATCTCCCCAATCTTGATTAAATATAGTAGAGATATGAATCCTTTTGATGCTAAATCAAGCATAGCTTCAAAAATCTATTTTAATAATATTTTTCATGGATCATCACCACTCCTAACCCTCTACCCCATTTTGTTATCAATAGTTGCCAAATGTAGCAAAAGCATACTGTAAACGGTATATGATTCTATTCCAAAAAATTCTAAGCTTTTTACACTCTACGAAGCACATGGTTGTTTAAACAAAAATTACAAGAACTATCCCGTCGCATTTCTTATAAGTTAGGTTTTATAAAGAATAATGTTTAACAAATTTCCTGTAGGTATAAGGAATTTTACGCCCTTCCCAGGCTGCACATTTTAGCGGTCCCAGAATCCTTACTGCTAAATATATAATAGTCAGGATATATATATATATATATATATATATATATATATATATATATATATATATATATATATATATATATGTATGTATATATGTGAAAGTTGAAGCTAAAAAGGATTTTCTTCTGTAAAAAAAAGAGACGAAAAAATCTATCAAGATTTGCTATTAACAATAAATGTCTTACAGTAGTTAGACTGTTTTTAGAAAATAATTAATTAATATTATAATTCTAAATCAAATTTTTGCAGTTAAATATTATTTTTTAGTTTGAATGAATTTTAAGTTTTGAAGAAAAATTTTTGCAACTCAGTATTTTCCTCGCTCCTAAATATTTTATATTTATTTATAATATTTATATTTTATATTACAGCATAAAACTTTTTATATTCCCCGTGCGGCACAAACCTGCGTTGAGCCACGTTTCCGTATACTCTCTACATTAAACACTCTTAAAACGCGAGGTTTGGTTTAGTACTTCGCAATATAGCACCTGCTCTAGCGCGACCCCAACAAGAGTGAAAAATCTGCTTCGGGACGCAGAGCTCAGCTGATGACAATACAACCGCTTTCGCGCTTTTTTTTTAAACTGATAAGCAAATCTGATATGAATGGAGAAAACGGGGAATAGCTGTTGTGCAAAATGTTCCGTCAGAGGGCGCTATACGAGCTCTTACAACAGTTTTGGTTTCGAAAAAAATAGGAGAATGTAGTACGTTTGAGTGGAAGTGAGATTGTTGGGAAAAAGTTTAGCTTTGAATAAAAGTGTTATTTCGATTTTGATTTTGAAGCCTACTAATGTAGTCGCATCAGAACTGCACGTTTGAGTATCAGAAATAAATCACTTTATTCATTTTACTAAATTGTGGTAGGCTGTCGGTTCTACATAGATGCATTCTGCAACTATCTAAATTTTATATACGTGAAACACATATTCAATAATTTTCACCTGAGAATATAAAAGAAAAAAAAAACTGTGATAAGTAGCTCTTAATGGTAAAGTTTGTTTAAATATTTTACAAATAAAATTTCGTTTTGAATATGAATACATTTCTTAAAATCTAATTAGTTTCTTTCTCGAAATATATTCAACTATTCACTTCTACAATTATTACAATTAACATTTTATGCAATAAACAATGGCAAGATTTATTTTTACGTTTTTTTCTATATTCAATCGAGCAATCAAGATTGTATATAAAACTTATCAAAAATATACAATTCAATTCAATAAACTTAATAGTTTTGATTGATAATTATTTCTCTAATCCACTCTATTTTTATTAATTTTATGGCACTCACATTTAATATAAAGAGATGTTTAAATGTTTTGAAACATAAAAACTACATTATTAGTCTGCCCGTTATGTTGATTCCTCGGGTATTAATGCGCTATATGAGAAATTTAACTGTACTAAACATTATTTTCAAAACTAAATTTTTAAGATAATTTGTTAAAATTTATGCATAAAATTATATTATTGATTTAGTCCTTTAAATACAGTAAGCTAACTCCAGCTACTGTAATTTACTGTAATGCTTGGTTTGGGTTCATTAGACCGGAACCTATCATAAGGCAAAAAAATCTGCCCCTTAGAATGAATTTCATACGATTATTTTATTTTAATAACTGTATAGCAATTAAAAAATTATTTAATTTTATCGTTTCAGATAAAATGTTTTAAATAATATTTAAGGTAAATACTAAATGAAAAAAAACAATATTCACTTTCCCGCATGATAACTTTGTTTTGGTTTGGTTTGGAGTGCTACGGTTTACTTTTTTGCGGAAATAGGGAATAATGATGTTTTGAAACATATATTTTAGAAGCAAAATTTTTATATCAAATTGAAGTAATGTATGTCTTTTATTCTGTATACCTAAAACTTTCAAACTTAACACATTGACAGACAGTAGGACGAGAAGAAGAAAAGCAAGAAGCTGGACGTATTGGAATCAAATCCTCAACTGAAGTGCTGAAAATAAATGTGAATGCTCATGCTTCTTGGTCGATACCATAGTAACCGATGACTGGGGAAACGAGAAAGTGTGACCTTGAAACGCCAATAGATTTTACATGGACTATAGTTATTGTATTCACACATTGACGGACAGTAGGAACAAGTGAAGTTCGAAAATGAACACTATATGTTTTTGTAATTTTTAGAATATTAGAAGTATAGTTTTAAAAGTCGTGTAACAGGTGGAAAACGAAATTCAACCTAAAAAATTGTTTCCAAAACATGGCACTAGGCTTCTACTTGTACGTCGGTAAATGTACATTTGTGCCGCTATAGCCGTAGTATCTAAAAACGACCATTTCGTTTTGGACGGCTATTGCCGTCATGCCACATATTGAACTTCGCTTTGACGGCTATAGATGCAAGTATCCGTCAAATTGTTAAAAACTTCAACTCGGATGTTCCGAGTTCTCTGTGCTCCTTAAAGCTAATTCCAAACCTCTCCGAACAATTAAGCCATAAACGGCATTCAAACCCGGGAGCTTCGATACCTAATGGAGATAATACTGTGATAAGCTTTCTAATATTAGCCTTCTCCTTACTTCAATACATGCTGATAAAAATTAACTCCTCAGTTAGGTTACAAGCGTACACGTATATTAAGAAAGGAATGTACAAAGGAGATGAAGAAGCAATGATTCATTTATTCAAAATAACACTTAAAATACTTTTTCGATATCTGAAGTGAGTCATTTTGAGATCGTCGCTCACGAAAAACTATTTTCAAGATCGCGCAGTTCCGTCGCAAGCGTTAAAGATTGATTATATGTGGAATAAGAATCACGGCTAATGTAAAACGAATTTCAAGACATACAAAGAAAAATCTGAAAATGATTTTACAGCTGGAGTTCAATTCATTTTTCTCACATGAAGCGCCTGATATTCACCAAGGAATTTGGAGATATTTTATACACACTTTGGAATTAATCCAAAATCCTTTTTGGAAAATATGAGTTAAAAGTCATGCTCGGGACTAAAACAAAAGGATTCAGCATGCATGCAAGTCCATTTAAAAATCGACGGCGGCACTCTTTTTGCGTAACTCACTTTTTCTCGTTTTTATTTTACATTATTAATGGATTTTTAACATATTTTGTGTAAAATCCACCGAGCGAATGTGAATCTATTCATTAAGTCCCTTTAATATATATTACGAGTGTGGATGTGAGATTTAAGTAAATAGCTTAAGGGTTAAACATTTCGTAAATTAGATATTCTTTAAATCTCTTAGGAAGAGCGTTCTTTTAGAAATTAGCTCTGCGCACTTTATTTCAGAAATAAATGCTTATTTACAGAATGATTTGCACGTCGTAGTAAAATATATTGCACCTGGAAGTGTAAGAAAAAAAAATGATGAACATATAAAAATATATATGTAATATTAAAATCCCTTATTTTCATATTTTAATATTAATTAAATAACTTCTGTTCATAAATTACGTTATTGGGGTTTGAGCGGTAATTCTGATTTTTCCCTCCAGACACGCTATAGACTTAATCCAGCCTCTGTCTGTACTTCTTTGACCAATAGTAAACGCGTTCTCTTTAGACATGGGTATTTTTTATCACGTGATCAAATGTGCTTAGGGATTATTCGTAGTCTTTTTACCTCAGAAATCCCTACTTAAAAAGCGTGGGTGCATGATGTTCTCAAATTTCTTTCCTGTTATATTGATCTGATGTATCGTCACTAGAAATAAAATGTGTTGTGCTTTTTGATGAATCTCGCCCATATTTCATATATGTTCATCATGTGTGTACACACACAAACATACACATATATATACACACACACATATATACACACACACACATATATTTATATGTGTGTGCAACGGAAACATTTATTCTACGGGAACTTTCGTGCTATTTCCATGCAATACCTTAACGCCGAGTAAATACTATGCCTGTCGTACTTTAATTACTGAATTAATCTACAGAGAGTAGTTACTTACAAATCCGCACTCAGAAAAGTGAGATGCATTTTAAGATGGCTTAAATTATACGAAATAAGCATTTTGTGTGCGATTTTCCATAATTAGCGGACGTGTGCATTCAATGTAATATAGGAGGGTTTCTGCAAAAGAAGTATATATATGCATCTATTGCATGTGCTTATAAATACGTAAACTGTTGCATGTCTACTATATATAATATTCACGAGTACGCGCGCACACACACATACATAAATATATAATTCCAAATTTTAGCATATCAGTCAGATTTGTGATACACGACCTTTTGTTGTATTTTGGGAATTTTTCTTTGTCAGTTTCGGAAAGAAAAAAGCATTAAGCTATAAGTGAGACAAATAAAGTTAATATTGAAATTTAACTATTTCCGTAAAATAGGGGTCGTATTTGATACCCTCACCATTTTGTTGAATTGTAATGTAACACAGGTGGTAATTATAATATAACTGCACAAAATTTTAATACACATGTCAAAATGCAATACAAAAGAAAATGTCTAGGCGTAATCTTTATGTTAAAAGTTAAAAATGCATGGACTTTTTTTTTTGTCTATCTTTTAGGGGGGAGGGGGGTTAACAGACTTACCTTCTTGTGTAAACTACTGAGTCTACATCATACCTGAGTCAACATAACTGATAATGATGAATAGTTATATTCCTAACCACAGATCGCAAAGTTTCTTCTTCCGGAATCCTGTCGAATGCATTCCGAGAGAACTTCCATTAAGTATTTTGATTTCTATGCTTATTTTCAAAGAAAACGTTCATTTTAATCTATTTTTAAATTGTTGATTCTGTCGCAGTGTTACTGATGATGCGTTACTTTAATTAAAATTCAATTATTTCAAAATAAATATTATTCTCGTTTCCTCGTTTAGTTCTTTTAACGTTATTTTTATTATTTCCCTACTGTCGCTGTTGACTCAGGTGTGACAAGTTAAACAAAGACTATGTAGTTAGAGATGGGAACTTTGATTTATTACTCAGTGTTTTTTATGTAAACATAATAATTTGAAAACAAGAAATTGATTCGAAATGTGAGTTTAAAAAAAATGTTGAGAAAGAAATACATTATGTAAAAGAGAGCTTTTTCCATGGATATTTTTCATTAGAACTAGTTTTAAATAAAGCAAAATTTTACAGGAAAACGACTGAAGTTTGTGGAATTCCATTACTTGGAAGGGAAGATGAATGACCTCGGCTGCTTACATATATCTCATGTTTTTAGAGTGTTTGCATAGTTCAAACTTATATTGCCATTAAACATTCCTTTTTGCTTTAATGTGCAATTTACATCAGATCTGACTCTTTTTGTGCACATTACCAATGTATTGGTGACATTTTTTTTGGTAGTAGGTGCATTTACGAATTAACCATGTTCAAGAGCTTTGACACAAAAGAAAGCGTCCTGAGATACAGCATTAGGAGAATAAATAATTTTTTAACCTATTGAATTTAGTTGTTGCATCTCTGGTGCTTTAACAGAATCAAGCTGTATTCCTGTAGCAGTTGATAAAAGTTTTTTAACTCTAGAGGAATAACCTACGTAATCAATTTTGAGACATCTTAAAGTTAAATCTTGATGTTTTTCAATTTATCCATAGCCCAGTAGCATTTATAGTGGTACTTCACCACTGAAACAAGCATATTATATACACAATAAAAATATATCCACTCAGACATATACATGACCAATTGATGTATGGTTATCTTTAAGGTACTATACTATATGGATCTCTTTCTAAGGTTGAATATAGCCTCATCTATTGCAAAAATAATTGGTTTACAGAGACAACTACGATAAGTGTCTTGCTACTCAATGGCTAATTAGACAGATCTCACTATCTAGAGCCAATTCTTAAATCCAACGCATAATAAATTTGGTCATCTCTCAGTTTTAATGGAAAGTAAAGATTAATTAATGGGAAATGATGAAAATTCGTAAATTTAACTGTGGTCGAAAGGTTCTAGGGCGAAAGGTAACAATTCAACTAAGATCTATTCTTTTAGTCTTGCTGTCGAAATTCGAAAGAACATCACAATGTAACTCTGTTTTGTATCCTATGCAATACATCTTTTGATCTCTTACACTGACAAGTTGGTTGACGAAACCCTTCTCCTTAACAAGTGCATTGGGAACGCAACGCCCCAAGATGTAACTGGAGAAAAGTAGAATGACATGGTCCTTAGACCTGGATTACCCCGAAGCTAAACTGTATCCCCCAACCCCAAAGCCAGTGAGGGAAAAATCAATCTCTTTATTTCAAACCTTTTGCTTTTATACATTTCATTTCCCTCCCTTTATATAAAAAAAGTTTCAGGGGGAATTTCTTAGATCATTACTTTACTACATTTATTTTTTTAATTGAAAGTGAATATTCATCTACAGTATGAATTTTAAATTAATATATTTTCATTCCCACAACTTTAAAATTAATTCGGCTACTTGAAGAAAATGAAATATTACGCAAAATATTAATTAAATACTTCAAGTTTATTCAATTGAAATTTTTTTTTATTTAAGCACCATTCAGTCCAATGAGATTTGCATAAAATTCCAGAGTTTAATAATTCTGCATTGGTAACTAGAAATAGCAAAAGTAGGAAACATAAAAATGCACTTCGATACAGATTACTCTGCCGAAGAGCCTTTTGCTGTTTAAAAAGTGGAGATTTCAACTCATTTTTCATCCCAAATTCGATTTCTACTAAAAGCATCTGCGTTAGTTTTGTTTTCAGATGCACTTTATTTTGAGATTAGTTGTTTCAACTCCCGTTGAGTATCAAATTTTTGATACTTCTTTTCAAGTGGATGCTTTTTCTTTCCCCTCATATAATTTTGCACCGTTGGTTGGATTTCAAGATTTATGAGTACTGTCCAAGATTATGTTTCAGTGTAGAAAATATTTGTTTAGTTGTGACTTTCCTAACAATTTATGCAAACACATAGCTTATGCATACAAAACTAAGCAACGTCTACTAAGTTTTATATTGCTTTATATAACAAATTTTTTCTTTAAATCATAAAGTTAGAATTTTATTAATGATCTAGGAAAAGTTTATTCTAAACAGAGCAGAACATTTTAATTTATTTTGAGTCATAAGCTAGTTATTGTATTAATACATTGACGGACAGTGGGAGCAAGTGAAGTTCGAAAATTAACACTATATGTTTTTGTAATTTTTAGAATATTAGAAGTATAATTTTACAAGTCATGTAACAGGTGGAAAATGAAATTCAACCTAAAAAATTGTTCCCAAAATATGACACTAGGCTTCTACTTGTACGCCGGTAAAAGTACATTTGTGCCGCTTTAGCCGTAGTGTCTAAAAACGACCGTTTCGTTTTGGACGGCTATTGCCGTCATGCCACATAGTGAACTTCTCTTTGACGGCTATAGACGCAAGTGTCCGGCAACGTGTTAAAAACATTCACCATAGTTTTACAAGTCATGTAACAGGTAGGAAAACGAAAATCAACCTAAAAATTTATTTCCAAAACATAACACTAGGCTTCTACTTGTACGCCGGTAAAAGTACATTTGTGCCGCTATAGCCGTAGTGTCTAAAAACGACCGTTTCGTTTTGGACGGCTATTGCCGTCATGCCACATAGTGAACTTCTCTTTGACGGCTATAGACGCAAGTGTCCGGCAACGTGTTAAAAACTTGAACTCGGATGTTCCGAAGTTCTCTATGCTCCTTACAACTAATTCCGAACGGCTACGAACATTAATGCACTTAGATACAGATTACTCTGCAGAAGATCCTTTTGCTATTTAACCCTTTCGTAGGTCATTTATTTTCCACACAACGTTTTAAAACTTTCAAAACAGATGTGCTAATTCTATTCAATATATCGGACATTAGATGACAGCACAAAACTGAAAGTGAGAATTAGTCTTCCCATTGTTATAATACCAAGGCCAATGTATTATATTGGGCTTTGCGTTTCCCACAAGTGTATTTTGTAAGATCATGTAAGTGGGAAGTAATCTTCCCAGGGCCCAAGAAAGGGTTAAAAAGTGGAGATTTCAACTAATTTTTTATCGTCTACTAAGATGAATTACACCTAATTTTAAGCTTCCCCAATCAATGAAATGACATTTTTTTCATTGTGAGTAAAACGTCATTCCCCCCCCCCCTCTGACTTGTATATTCTTGTTACTTTTAACATATAACATTTTACAAAATCTTTGAGAGAGCTAACATTTAAAAAAATTCAGTTTTCTCATCTCAATTAATATGTTAGTTTATAAAAGCTTATGACGTAATAAAAGCAAAATTTTTTAACGTCATTTACGTTAGTTCGAAGACCACTAAAATTCAAACTTTTTCAAGGTCTCAGCGCAGTTACTAAGAATGATATTTCATGAGTGATCGGGATCAAATTATTTAATGCTTGGTTTGGAGAGCAACAGTTTACTATTTTGCCACACGAGTGTCAATGAAAGCGGTATCATCTTCGTATAGGCGGTTCGAAAGTTTGGGAATCACCCATGACAATAAAACGTTCGAACCCTCGAACTTCAGCTACGAAAGGCAGTGATCCACCTGGGTTGTCATCGCCCGACTCAAAACGTTCAAGAACCGAAAAACCGGTATGATTAGAAATTTTTAGAATTATTTTTTTCTTTGGGGGAGGGGAATAATAAAATATACTTTTGTTAAATATATCTGATATTCCATTTCTGCATAAAATCAACGCTTCAGTATTTTTCAAATATTTCTAAATAAGTCTTTTATTTCTCTCCGAGATCTTATTTATCATTTAAAACTTCGTAATGATTATTGGACTTTAGCAAAGCAAAACTGAATTCGTGAAATCTAGGATGAAGTATAGAATAGTTAAGTACATGTGATAAAAGGTTAAAGTCTATCTTTCAAACAATAAACCTGTCAGGATATTTGCTCTTACTGAAGTGTTTTAGTTAATAACTGATATTCCAAATAATAACTAGTTTAAAATAGTTTACAAGTCAGTCTCAAATCTCAATTTTAAAACAAGAAACATTAAATAAAGTTTATCTCAGAAATGTTTAACAAACCTAGCTTTTTAAAAGTTTACTAGCAGTCACTAATGATCTCTTAAACTCATGTACTTGTATATACTTGTATACAATGAGCTTCGACCTCTCCTCCAGGGAAACTTTAGATGTCCTTCATGTATCTTTGTCTATGCTATTTCTATAGATTTAGCTCCCTAACAATCGATATTTCAAAGCATTCCGATACAATTTATCGCTCTAATCTAGTTTCAACGGGAGCAACACGAGGTGAGTATAATTTTACATTGCTTTTGCCAAATTAGGATTTCAAACAAGTTCTCCGAAAACTTGTGACCTTTTGTACCTGCTCATTTATTCAGGTTATTTGCTTTTCCCTACTGCACCCCCCCCCTTCCAAAAATCGGGGGGACCCTTCAAATATCTCTTTTATACGTCATGTTGTTGTCAAGGTGTATTGCATACTCTAGGAAACATTTGCATCACTTTAGAACGTCTACAATATAGGGTGTCCTGTCGAAGAGTTTGAACCCTATTGAGGAGGGAAATTTTGACAGCATTCCCTGGACCATTGTGCTGCTTTTCGAAATAAAAAAGGGACTCCGAACGTTAGGAAAAGCTGCACGTGCGTATAAAAAACATCGATGTGGTTATCTATATTAGCAGGTTTATATCGATAAAAATATCGAGTTTATAATCGCGTGTTTTTAGATAGTATGAGTTTTAACAGGAGTATGCAATAAAAAAACAATGCTTTAAAAACAAAATTGAAGAGTATTAGGTATGGTTATGTTAACATACTATTAACTCTAGAAAAGGTTCAATTGTATAAAACAGGAACATACATGATATTAAAAAAATTACAAAGAGAGTAAAACGAAAATTATTAACCCTTAATTTGGCAAAGTCTGGCCGCTACACCGGACATGTATATTTATAACTACTATATAACATAATTGTCAGTGTTCGCCACAGCGGACATTAATTATCTCAATGGAAAATGATATATTTTTTTTTGTTTATTTTACAGAGATCCTAATGTCTATACAGACATGGGAAAATAACAGAAATTTAAAAAAAATTGAAAAAACATCTTGTCAAATTAAGGGTTAAAACAAGCCTCAGTTGAATGTCCAAATGTTCCGGTAAAATATTCATTATTTCAAAAGTTATAAGTTATCAATTATTTCAAAAGTAGTTTGATCGGAAATTGTTCATGTGCATCTCTTTTACAGATAATGTGAGTATCTTTATCTATAAAATACCTTTAAGACAGAATAAATCTGTTATAAACAGGGGTAGACACACTTTGAGCCGCCTGTAGAATTTTGCAACTCGCTACGCAATTTACGAAATTTATATTTGAAACAAATATCGAACTGATGATGCTTAATGTAATATTAGATATTTTATTGATTCTTATTGTTATAATTATTTGTGTAGAAGTTAACATTTAATATTCAAAATATTAATTTATGTGCTGATAAAACTATAATAATAATGGATTATTTTAAAATTACCTATTAAATTGTGCACAATGCAACTGGCTGGCATAAAGTGTATATCTTATGCAACTCCAGAGGAGTAACGATTAATTTTTCATGGGGGGGGATTTTTAACTCTTCAACTCCTATCTAAAAATTAATGCATCAATTATTATATATACAACGCATATAGGCAGCCATCCTCATGAGGAGGTGCCGAACGATGGCCGAATGGTTAGGGTACTGGCCTTCGGAACCGGAGTTCGTGGGTTCGAATCCCACTATGGCATGGTTGTTCGTAGCCGTTCGGAATCGGCGTTAAGCAGTAGGTCCCGGTCTCATTAGCCCTCGTGTTGCAAAACAGTAGACCGCAGCACTCCAAACCAAACCAACCAAACCTCATGAGGAGGTTACAAACCCCACCCCACACCTCTCCCTTCGCTACACATATGTGTGACTTGCAAAGTGTTTTGGGTTGGCCTGGCCTGATTATAACCATTCAGGGGTTTGGTTTTGAGTGATACGGTCTACTTTTTGCAACACGAGGGCTAATGAGACCATGACCTACAGCTTAAAGCCGATTCCGAAAGGCTACGAATATCCTTGCTATTGTAGGATTCGAACCCACGAATTCCAGTACCGAAGGCCAGCACCCTAACCAATCGGCCATCGTTCGGCAAGGATTATATATGGAGAAAAAGGCAAATTATTCATCTCTACTGAACAAAATATCCATTATAGTTTAAAAACATCATTGACAAATTTTAGATTTCAGAACATATAAAATTTAACTCTTTATTATAAATTCTATAAGGCAGAAACGATAAATTTCAAATACAGGTAGAAATACACTCGGAGAGATTCAAATATTCAAAAAGGGCAAAAACTTTTACTTTCCAAAAACGTTTAAAAAGATTATTAGTTATAATTGTATTTTATATCCTTGCACGGATTATATTCATTATATTATGAAGCATAAAACAATCTTTTTGATTTTCATACATTATATTTCTCAATTCAAAGAGTTGTAGGTCCCGGTCTCATTAGCCTTCGTGTTGCAAAAAGTAGACCGTAGCGCTCCAAATCCAAATCCAAACCAAACCAATTCAAAGAGTTAGAAGTGTCGAATTTTCATCCTAATTCCATCCCTATTCAAAAAGTGCAAAAACTTTTACTTTCCAAAAACGTTTAAAAAGATTATTAGTTATAATTGTATTTTATATCCTTGCACGGATTATATTCATTATATTAGGATGCATAAAACAATCTTTTTGATTTTCATTCATTATATTTCTCAATTCAAAGAGTTGTAGGTCCCGGTCTCATTAGCCTTCGTGTTGCAAAAAGTAGACCGTAGCGCTCCAAATCCAAATCCAAACCAAACCAATTCAAAGAGTTAGAAGCGTCGAATTTTCATCCTAATTTCATCCCTATTCAAAAAGTGCAAAAACTTTTACTTTCCAAAAACGTTTAAAAAGATTATTAGTTATAATTGTATTTTATATCCTAGCACGGATTATATTCATCATATTATGATGCATAAAACAATCTTTTTGATTTTCGTTCATTATTATATTTCTCAATTTAAAGAGTTAGAAGCGTCGAATTTTCACCCTAATTTCATCCCAGCTTAAAGTCCACTGTCGCCTTAAGAAGCACAGCGCTAAGTACACAGAAAAGTAATGATGAACTTTATACTTTCATGGCTTGTTCAAACAGGCTTCAAGGCATCTAAAGCAACCAACTACATCATTAATCTTCTTAAACGTAAGCAATCTTTATTCGGTCAGTTTATAAATATTTTGACAGCGGAATTTTTCAGCACTAACAAGAGGTGAAAAATGAATCTATATACCGAAGAAGGTATTGCAATGAGTGTCGCCCATAATACGGCATCT
The DNA here is from genome assembly GCA_032207245.1 of Pardosa pseudoannulata. Taxonomy (NCBI): domain Eukaryota; kingdom Metazoa; phylum Arthropoda; class Arachnida; order Araneae; family Lycosidae; genus Pardosa; species Pardosa pseudoannulata. Next base: position 70,334,994 of record CM063502.1, on the reverse strand, counting down.
CCTGGCAAATATAAAAAAGCGAATTAAATGTCTAAAAAATGTGTTACAGTTAACATATATCCCGGGAAGTGATAAATCGCTCCGAAGGCTAATATGTTCTGGTTTCTTAATGCTGTCTCAAAGCTCCGTGTGTTAAATGACTGAAAATAATTATTTGTAACTGTTTTGTGCTTGGGAAATAATTCTGTAATAAAAAAATGTACTTTCATTTGTAAACGCAATGTAATTATTTTTTGAAGAGTTTCAGGCGAGTAAAAAGAGATTATGCAACTAGAATTATAATTATACATCCCATTACAGAATAATTAATGATGGTTTTATTCATGTCGATTGGTGGTTTAAGCTATAAATGTATGGTTGTTATTATCATATATTTGGATATTTTACCGATATAGTTTCAGAGTTTTTCTTTATACTTCTTAACTGATGATGTTTAAGAAAATGTAATTTTATTTTGAATAAAACTTATTTACCAAGCAGTTATTCTTTAATATATTTTTAAAGTACTTCAATAGCGTATTAAAAGAATAGTCTAGTATTAATATTTTCTTTTAGCCTCACTTTAGATTTATAATTTATACCATATTCTTCGCACTGTAACATATTTATAGTACTAATAAAATACGTACTAATACAATATGTAATACTACAATAGCCTATAGTATGCATTTCGTCGTAGGGTACTGAACTTTAATTGTAATTAAATCTTTAACTCTTTTAATGTTATAAAGATAGTCGGAGAATGTCAAATTTTGTTACGGAATGGTGACCGAATGTGTAGGGAACTGCTCTTTGGTACCGGAATTCGAGTTCCGCTGATGGTAAAAATATACGAAGCCGTTCTGAATCTGCTTTCACCACTAAGTCCCTCTCAAACTAATCCTCAAGTAGCAACACTCCCAACTAACAAACCAGTCTCAAATTTTGTGAATTATTTTCCCTGTTAACATAAACTCTTATTGAATATCGATTAATTTTCATCTTTTTTTTTCCCATTTCTTTTGGTATAATTGACAAGATTCTAGTTTTCTGTGAATGACACTATTGGAAACTGAGGTCAACGAAGACGATTATGAACATACGAATAAAAACACATAAATACACATATATAGTTAATTAATTAATAACATCCTCACATATATATTCATGGTTCTAGATAATCAAAATTAGATTCTTCACAATATATAAAGTATTTTGTTATGTCTATTCATTTTAACTGCATATCCACGTTTTACTTCAGCTCGTACAGAAAAGTGAAAAACAGCCTTGCCATAAACAATAATTAAATAACTGTTTTAAAAAATAAAGTTTTGAAATCAAATACAAGATACGTCTGTATTTTCAAGACATAATAATTTTGGTTATTATTAAATCGTCTGATTTAATAACTTACTGGAACCTAACAAAAACTGGCTAACTGCTTTTAAATTTATGTGCTAAATTAACTGGAACCAAAACTATTTGAACCAGCCTCTATTTACACCAAAATATTAAAAATTCTTTACGGTATTTGTTTTAAGCCTTACCTACTATCTTATGTTAACTAACAAGTGTCACCTGAAGCGTCAGATTGAAAAGAGAAGAATAGTATTAGTTGTTATTATTAAATCGTCCGATTTAATAATACACTAAAACCTAACAAAAACTGGCTGACTGCTTTTAAATCTGAGTGCTAAATTAACTGGAACCAAAACTATCTGAAACAGTCTCTATTTACACCAAAAGCTTAAAAATATTTTACGGTATTTGTTTTAAGCCTTACCTACTATCTTATGTTAGCTAACAAGTGTCACACGCAGCGTCAGATTGAAAAGAGAAGAATAGCATTATTTGTTATTATTAAATCGTCTGATTTAATAATTCACTGGAACCTAACAAAAACTGCCCGACTGCTTTTAAATTTGTGTGCTAAATTAACTCGAACCAAAACTATTAGAACCAGTCTCTATTTACACTAAAAGCTTAAAAATCCTTTACGGTATTTGTTTTAAGCCTTACCTACAATCTTATGTTAGCTAACAAGTGTCACCCGCAGCGTCAGATTGAAAAGAGAAGAATAGTATGTGTTCAATGCATGACTTAATGCCCTTGTCAACTGTGTCTGTCATTGTCATAATGCTTCCACGATTGAGTAAGTAGCAAATAAGCCTTGGTAGGAACTATGCGTGATATAGTTCGCAAGTTACAGCAGAAGGCCCTGTCATATGTCAGTCACCGTGTGACATCTGTCATGGTTATGTTTACGTGATCACAGTCACTACTCATTGGTCTTGATATGTCAAAGGAAAATACGAAACTCTCCGATCAACAATACTTATTTTTTATTCGTCTGGCATAACAATAAAAAAAATGCTCGGGCAGGAATACGTGTTTCTAATTTTATTTGTATATTGGAAGACATATTTTAAGGGGACATAGAATCTTTCAAACTGAAAGTCTACAATATAACAGGCGGTTTTTGATTTTTTGTAAAATAAAAATATCTGCTCCAAATAAAATTTTTACTTTATCATTAATAAGATTTTTACATTTTAAAAATTGATTTGTTTCGTGATATGAAGCAATACTTTTTAAAAAATTATAAAATATCTATACCAAGTGAGAAAACATATAAATCCACTTTCTAGCCAAAAAACTTTTAAACTAAGCTAACACATTTTTTTTCTTTTTGTTAAATAGAAGCTAATTTTCTTTTACACATTTTTCGTTTTGTGAACTTCGATTATATTATTACGAGAGATATAATTTATTTTATAGCATTATAAAGTCAAATTTTATACAATTCTTAATTTCTTACCAGTTTTTATTTTTTTTAAATATAAAAATCAGATACCTTTAAAATTTTAGATTCACATAATGGATAAGATATTTACCTTTAATTTGACATACAAATTTATTTTCTGATTACGTAAAGTGATTTGGAAAGCTGTCTTACAGGTAAGTAATTTTTTTTTTCATTTTTTATGTACTTATGCTGTTTTAACAATTTGAAATGACGAAACTAATTTTTTTTAAAGTTAGACCATTATTAAAGAACCTGGAAAAGTTTTATTTTAAAGGAGCAATTTTTTTTTATTTTATAACGAATCAAAAAAAATTTGTTATAATGAAAAATAGGAATTATATCCCCATAACACAAATCCTTGAAGTTGTGCATTTAATGAAAGAAAACCAAATCATGAAATTACAGCATTAAATGCCAATAAATTAGAGCGTAAACGGGAAAAACAAAAATAGAAAATCAAAGTGAAGCGAAAAATAGGCTTTATTAAATAAGCGAAAGAAAAGTTCTAAAAAGAGAACTTGCTAAGAAAGAAATTTGATTAATTTCTTTGGAAATAAATGTACTTAGTCTTGCATTTTCTTTCAAAACTAAAGTAATTATTTATTAAACTTTCAAAAGTTTTAATGCAAGTCACTTTTATTACATAAAAGCTTAGATTTTGTTATTGATCTTTTATTATATTTTGTTCTTTTTATTTAATTAAGGAAGAAATTTCTAACGAAGTAGTTATTTCGAATAATCAGATTAATTGGATATGAAGATCAAAATTAGAAATAAAGTGTTTTAACTAGATTTTCCAAACGAATTTTTATTTGATTCTTAAATTGGGATTCACCCCACCCCTTAGAGACAAATCAGTATACCTCACAGTATGAAGGGGTAAGAAAAGAAAAATGTATTCCTCGGGCTATAAGAGTTAGCAGGATGTAATTTTATTCTTTAGAGAGGAGTTACAAATGCTTGTGAATACTACGTAAAACAAATCTGACGAATAATAATTCAAATCAAAATATCATTTACTGTTTAAAATGTAGTCTAATCTAAAGTACCCACTAGTTAAAATTACGTTTCTTTTTCTTTTCATAAAGAAGACGGAAATGTTACAAAGGGTTTTTCTAAACTTTTAACCCATTTTATCCCATTTTCCTATTTAAAGGATAGCTAAAGAATAGCCTTTGGGGGTGCAAATTTTATCCCATCTATTCCATTGCCCTATTTAAGGACAAATATTATAACCAGTCAGGTGTGCTGTATAAAAAATATAGTCTAATCTAATGTACCCACTACGTAAAGTTATTTCCATTTCATTAAAGAAACCGGGAATGTTGAAAAGGTTTTTCTAAACTTTTAACCCATTTTGCCTCAGTCTCCTATTAGATAAAAAACAGACGTTGAAGGTGCAGATATTATTCTTTTTAAAGGACTGATTAGATTTCCTATATAAAGTTTTTAAAAATTTAAATTCTGTTATATTTAGTCTATTTGAGTTTAATATAACTCAGAAAACGTAATATTCTAATATTTAAACAAAATGAATAGAGCCTAACGATGGCCGAATGGTTAGAGTACTGGCCTTCGGAGCCGGAGTTCGTGTGTTCGAATCCCACTATGGCATGGATGTACGTAGCCATTCGGGATCGGCTTTAAGCAGTAGGTCTCGGTCTCATTAACCCTCGTGTTGCAAAAAGTAGACCGCAGCGCTCCAAAAACACTGAAATGGACTAACTAATGGGTAAGAGTTGTGATGCTTTGTTCGCATATACATAAAAATAAATGAGTTGTGTTAAATTTGTAAATGTAGATAATTTTTAAATTCAATATTTTTAAATTTATTGTTAGATTTTATAATGACATTGTGATTTAATATTTCATAGATTTCTACGAATGGTTTTCCATACATTACTAGTCAAAATAATATGTACTTTCAACGTACAAATTTTAAAATATCTCCAGTAAATACACTATTCAAACATTTAACAAAATGATGCCCAAATCTGTTCAAAACATATTTTAAAATAAAAAATAAAGGCAAATTAAATAACAAATTATTGAGTGCAACTGGAATTTTAAAAATTAAATAAAATTTACATCAAAATGAACTTCTCAAGGTAGTTATATGCAGGGTATCTGCCAAAATAAAATTTTTCAAATCCATGACATTTCATGACTTTCCCTGATTTAGCAGATCATTTTCCCTGACTTTAAAAAGCTTTCATTAAAGTATATACGAATAAAAATTCTGATGTACATACAAATAAAATATATGCTTTTAGAGAAACTACATTAATTTTATCACAAAAAAACTATAAACTTACTTTATAAGTGTTAACAAACTCACATACATAAAAATAAATTGTTGTATCTACATACCTAAGTTTAATCATATAGCAATTTTCAATCAAAATGTTTCCAATTTGAATTCAGGGTACTTTGGTATCCAGGTGACCATGAATAATAGCCAAATATAACCCTATAATGTTTATATACAATATCCCTAGAGATAAACTTATATTTTGTGCAAAAATCTTAACTAATTTTTATTAAAAAATAATTATTATTATATTAATAAAGTTTTAATCTACAATTTAAGAAAAAACCAGAATAATATACATTTACCCACATATTAAGCTTTCTTGCTTTGAGTTTCCTTGGCGAACAAATTTTACTTGGCAATATGGTCAATAGGATAATACATAAATACCAAACTCAGTAACTTCAGCCAAATGACAAGTAAAAATAGAATTAAACAATTCAATGCATTTTTTTTTAATCGGTAGCTTAGCGGATCCATGACTTTCCATGACTTTTACTCATTTTGCTTGAAAAATCAAGACTTTCCATGACAAAATTAATCCATTGTATAAACCCATGATATTCCATGACTTTCCCTGACTTTCCAGGTGCGCGGAAACCATGTATATGACTTTTTAAAGTTATTTTAGTATGATTAGTACTGTGTATCACCATTTTGCAGATTTGCAAGACATCCAAAAAACTTATGTCATTTACACAGCGAACTATAAAAGGTGGTTCTGTTGATTGTTGCTATTCCGTAAAATTGCAATTAACACTTTAACTGCAATTAATTTGCTCTTAGGATTTATTTCAAATGGTGATACAAAATTTAGTATTCTAATGAAAGTTTATTTATTTATGTATTTATTTTTTGCTTAAATGCACACGACTTGATTATTACTGAAATAAATTTTAAATATGTTAAATGATGAATAAATAAGTAGATTGCACGAATGGCTTTAAAGTATTTGTGTAATAAAAAATTTGTGCAAAATAATTTTAAATGTTTTTGAGGAATCCGTATTTTTTTGATTGCATAAAATGCACATTTTGCCATTATCATTGTTACGTTTTAAATTTTCTTTTCGTGTTTGAATCCATTTCAAATTGTGTTATTAAATTTAGTATTCTTATAAGAGTTTTTTTTTTTTATCTTTTGTTTAAATGCGCACTACACGATTATTACTGAAATAAATTTTAAATATGTTAAATGGTGGATAAATAGATGGATTGCACATATAGTTTTAAATTATTTATGTAATATATATTTTGTGCAAAATAATTTAAAAGGTTTTTAAGAAATGCGCATTTCTTTGATTGCATAAAATGCACATTTTGCCATTATCATTGTTACATTTTTAAATTTTCTTTTCGTGTTTGGATCCATTTCAAATTGCGTTATTAAATTTAGTATTCTTATAAGAGGTTTTTTTTTTTATCTTTTGTTTAAATGCGCACTACACGATTATTACTGAAATAAATTTTAAATATGTTAAATGGTGGATAAATAGATGGATTGCACATATAGTTTTAAATTATTTATGTAATATATATTTTGTGCAAAATAATTTAAAAGGTTTTTAAGAAATGCATATTTTTTTTTATGATTGTAGAAAATGCACATTTTTTCAATATACTATCATTGTTATGTTTTAAATTTTTTTAATTTTCTTTTTGTGTTTGAATCCATTTCAAATTGTGTTACCAAATTTAGTATTCTTATGAAAGTTTTTTTTTTTAATCGTTTGTTTAAATGCGCACGACACGATTATTACTGAACTAAATTTAATTTTAAATATGTTAAATGGTGGATAAATAAATGGATTTCACATATAGTTTTAAACTATTTATGTAATATAAGTTTTGCGTAAAATAATTTAAAATGTTTTTAAGAAATGAGTATTTCTTTGAAAATAAAAAATACATATTTTGCTTATAGATTTTCATTGTTATGTCTTAAATTTTTAAAATTTTCTTTTCGTGTTTGAAATTATGTATTCTACCACCTAAAGAAATATTTTCTAATTACAGGAAAATTATAATTTAGTACTTAGTGGCTAATGAGATTAATTGAGTAATACCTCAATACACCCGACATAAAATTTTCTCACCTTCTAAGTTAGTAATTTCCAAAAGCGTTTTGTAACTTCTTAAGGTGAGCTGAGATTGCATTATCGTAGTGTTTCACCGATTTCGACCTTCTTTCGCAAGTTTACGTTTCGATATCAAATTTGAAAATACGGTCGTCCTCACGCTTTCCAAAAATGCGTGGGTAGTTTCCAATTTCAGTTCGCCCCTCCCCTTCAAAAGAACATTTTCTTTGTCTCTTTTGAAGAAATATGAATAAAACATGATTTGAAACTGGAAAAACTCGAAGTCTGTAAACGGCTTCAATTTTTATTCCTTATAACTGTGATATTATCTAGTATGTATATGTATGTGTTTATATATATATATATATATATATATATATATATATATATATATATATATATATATATATATATATGTATACACACATTTTTATATGAATATATATGTATATACATTTATACATTTATATATATATGCATTTATATATATATATATATATATGTGTGTGTGTGTGTGTGTGTGTGTGTGTGTGTGTGTGTGTGTGTGTGTGTGTGTGTGTGTGTGAGGTTTAAAAATGGGGGTTAAGAATTAAGCGAGTTATAATTAAAAATAGTTAGAACTCATTAACGATAACGTAATAGAAAAAAGACACACCCTCGAGCAGAAATATGCCGAGTAAAGAAGCTGACGCGGAAGTAGACATAGGAATTTGCTTAGGTAGCAACGCCAAAAAAAGACAGTTCTGAGCGGGAACTCGGGCTGATAACATCCTCCACGCTTGTCGTGGCAAAATATGAGAACAAAGGATATCTAAATGGCATAGCCATGGACAGAAGGATTACAATAAAGCAGTTTTTATATATGAAATTAAATGTGTCTTCCATGCCTTAACCACCTGTCCATGTTATTTATATATATATACAATATCAGTATTATATATATATATATATATATATGTGTGTGTGTGTGTGTGTGTGTGTGTGTGTGTGTGTGATGTATGTATGTATTTACACAAACAAACATATATATATATATATATATATATATATATATATATATATATATATATATATATATATATATATATATATATATATATATATTACATATTGCTATAAAAACAAGTTCCCTAGCATTGTATATAATCATAACAATATATTATATGTAGAAAGATAAATATATCACACATTATAAAATCATGGGCATCCGATCAAACGATGAGTAATTCTTTGATTAGAAAGTTAAATTTAATTTATCGTTATTTAAACGAAAGGGTTAGATGCCGTAGAGGAGCTGATAGTCTTATTTTTCAAACTGTCGTTATATATATCATAACATAACAGGTTTTTTGAAAAATTTTCTGTATTGCATTTTAACAACGAAAAAAGTACATTATCGGAAAAAAAAAACTAACTACATACTTGATTAAAATTCAATTTTTTAATAAAAATTTTAACTTTTTAAAATCTTCTATTTATTTAATTTTAATATATTTTCTCGATTGTTTTATAGATTTACTAAAAAATATTACACAAGATCTTGCATGGAATTTTAAATACATACAATATTAATTTTTTTTAAATGTTAATGCAATTATTACTGTTAAATATTAAAATTGAATTTCTTATTGATTTTTTTTTATTAAAAAATAGTATATTATCGGGGACCGAGGTCATGTTTAAGCCCCAAATCACCAAAAAATAAATCACAGCAATAGTTCTGTAACAAAGGCTTATTTTTGCGGTTTGTAGTAATAAAAATATAATCTTGGTCAAAACCTTAGGAGTATATCAAAGCTCTGCTTTGCGAAAGAACACTACTTTGGTAAATAGAATGCAGAACTTACTCGTTCCTTTTACAAGCACGTGTACGTCTATCATGGTGGAATCACGAATGGATAACCCGCGACAATTCTTGCTATGAGGTGTGCGTGGCTGTACTCCAGCTGTCATACACCAGTCACTCCAAGACGGTCACATCGCTGTGTTTTACGTGATCTGTCCAGTCAGTTCTGTCCGGTATGTAATGTGGCCAGGGACACGCGAAGATTGCGAGAACTGCGGTGGTCTCGTGCAAGGTTAAGGACGAATCTGTATGCCGCTTTCATTCATAAATCGAAAGCAAGTGAGAGTGCTCGCCAAAATTGGCCATCGAGTCTGACCCGTGACGTAGTCCACTCACGCGATGCAGTCACGCGTGATTTCCGCCTGAGATCGCATCCATGTTACAGGTGAATCACTGTTTTGCTCAATGCATACGTAATAGTTCGCTTTGAGTCGTTTTCGATGTTTTTCGTATCCAATCAGACTAATAGTCTTACCCAGAATATTTGCTATGAACAATCATTGTGTTTTGTGATTTATCGAACCACTGACATGCTTGAGAGGAAATCATACCATAACATTAAATTATAGCTGCTGCATTTGAGAGAATGCACTTGAGCACATAGTCGTTCATTTTAGATAATTTTGCACCTCATATTATTTCATAGTATTTTAAAACCTTTTACTTTAAATACCCTATATCAGAAGTTACTAAAGGGGGTCCTGCTGAACATTTGTGACCCTCAAGAGCGTTTCAATGCGGCCTGCAAACAGTTGCTTGATCAATAAATATTATTATTACAAATGCTTTCGACTTTTAAAACAAAATCATTATAGAACTTAATAATTTATAATAATGTAGGCATTGCTTTGGTCACAGAAAACGAAAGTCCATTATTCTTTCATTTACTCCCCTTTTCTACTAATGGTTTGACTTTTCCACTAGGAATTATGCTATATATGTTCAATTGCCTCTAAGATCTAGAAGAAGATACATCATTACTTTTTAGCAACACTGAGTATACATATTTTTTTATTATTCTTTACGTCTTCAGGACGTACCTGTAGCTATACACGAAAACAATTGTTACGTCTGTAACACGTAAGTAATAATGGCAAAAATTCTTCAGTATTACAAAGTATAATTTGCAAAACTTACATAATTAATTCATGATATTAAATATATTAGGTAGTACCTATTTCATAGATATAAATATATAACGAGCTATAAATTTTTTCGTCCACAATATGCAACTTGTCACCCCACTTTCTTAAAAAAAAAATAAATAGGAAATTTGGTCTGATTCCGAGACAATTTAGTAACCCCTGCTCTACATGATTCTATATGTTTGATTTTGTATGGTTTTGAGAGCTACAGTCTACATTTTCCTACAGGGGGGCTCATCACTTTGTTCGAATATTACAGAAGGCATATTTATATAACAATGGGATTATGCAAATGGAGTTATGTTCCATAATCTGTGGGGTTCAAATCCTTTAGCATAGTTAATCACGGCCGTTCGGAATATGCTGCTTTAAGCAACAGGTGTCGGTCTCATTAGCCCTTGTGAACCAAAATATGTGGATCGCAGACCTCCAATCCAAAATGAAGATATAAGAGTTTGCAACCATTGGAAATCAGCTGTCAGGATGTCTTATCAGTCCACATGTAGCGAATAACATACTGTAGAGTTCTGAAGCAATTAAATATTATTAAGTAGATGGATAATTTTTTTTCAAGATTTAGGTTTTAAATGATATTTAGTTAAGTCTCTAAATTTTTTATTCTAAAAATTTTTTTTGTAATGAATTTTTTATAATGAATAAAACATCAACTCTTATCAAAGAATTATTTTAAGCCACTGTCTGAAATCGCAATTATTACTCGCTCACTTTAAAAAGTTTCACTTTTTACGCGTGGCCACCAAGAACTTTTTTCGGACGCATTTTGTTAATATTCTTTTTTAAATCCTCAATAGGCTTTCAAATGTATGCATGAAAAGTAACTTTCCAATTCAAAAATTTAGTTCTTTCCAAATTTTAAATTCAGAACTTAGAAGAAATATTCTTGAGCTGCTGAATTATTAACTCGTTTTGCAATTTTTTTTCCACCTCAGCACGTACGAATGCTTTCAAAATTATCCGACTTCTGAATTAATAAAATTTTAAGTATAATTTTATTTTCATATATAAAACTAAATTTAATCTTAATTAATTTTTTTTGCAAAGGTTAAAAGAATTTAATCTTATTAAAGTTTGTAAAATATTTAATCACTAACAAAGGAAGAAAAGATTATTTTTTTAAAGTTGACTTAGATAAAAGAATTTCAGAGATTTTACGCTAAATCAAAAATTCCTGAGGCAGTTTATTGAAAACAACTAAGGAACACTCTGCAAACAAAGGAACGTAAAACAAATTTCCTTTGGGAATTATAAATATATATGTATGTATAGATATTTGTATACCTTTTTAAGAATGGTAGGATAAGCAGAAACGTAGGAGGATATACAGATAGTACAGGATAAAAATGAACCAGACGGTGCAATTTTTATAAGCATGTGGTTTGCTTTATTTGATTCTTTAAGTAATATATATTTTATGTTAAGAAAATTTAAAATGAGCTTCTAGGAGAATTCTGATGTCGGAAAAAATGGAATGACAGAAAAACAAAAGAGAGTAGTATAAACTAAACTAAGTGAATAGCCAGAAAGAAGGCACGTGACAGTAATATAGAAGGGTTCTAAATCTCTACGCGCCAGAAATTTTTCTGTAGTCGGTACAGAGATATTTCAGCCTAATATTCCCTTAACAATTTCCTTATTCTTTGTTGGAGATAAATTATTTGGCTATGTCTATTTGCAAAAGAACAGATTTATGAGGACTTGGAATTTCCTAACGCAATTATATTTGAAGCTTCATGCATTTTTCAATTTTAGCGGAGATTCACTGCACTCTATGTATAAGATCAGGACAGTGTGGTATATTTTCTCAGTAGGATTCAAGCCTTCGGAAAGTCATCTCTAAACACTAGAAGCTGGAATAAAAAAGTTTCAAAACCGCTTAGGCTGAGGATTGCGTTAAATCTTAAATCATATACATAATTATTGAAGTAACTCAGACTAATATAGAAACTTATTTTATAAGGACTTTTAATTATTGAACAGTTTGAATTGCATTTTTGTTTTTATACTTATGTCGCCCCTTTATGGTGCCGAGTAATGCAGCCTTCAAGGCCTGATTAAAGCACGGGCCGACTGGGTCTAGGCCCTGGGCCCCCTAAAATTTGGTACTTAATTATTAAATTTTGAATAATTTAGCTAACAAAATTTGAAAATGTTTTTTGTTAATTCTTCAAGTAATATTTCATGAAACCTTCTTCAGAAATTAAATAAAAACAGTTAAAATGTTGACAATTTTATCTAAAACACACTCCAGTTTATTTATTTACATCACTCCAGCCACTTTTTTTTACTCATTACTTAGGCCATGGTTCTGAGTAGAAAAATCCTTTGCTTTTCGGGTCTACGAATAGCTACGAATAGCTATTATTCGTTAATCTTACCTATGCTATTTTATTTTATTTTTTTACAGAAAAACTAAATTGCAAGTGTTACACTTTACATCCTTGAGTTCATACAGATTTTTGGCATTCGGCATTTTGCTACAAAGGTATGTAAACATAAAAAAACTAATAAAAACTTTCCTCCAAAAATATTCGTTTGTATCCTCTTTTATAAACTTTTTTTTTTTTTTTTTGCCTTAAAAGGAGGGTAGGGAAGGGCCCCGAAAGCCCACCAGGACCTGGGCCAACTTTGCCTCCTGGCAGCCGTCTCAATGTAGAATAACAAACCACAGCACTGCACATGGTAGTACCTTCCCCTTTTACTTCGTGGCCAACATATGAATTATTATTGCTTCAGAATTTCATGCATTAATCCACACATGTCAACATGTACAGTAACTGAGAGAGTAAACAAAATATCCTCAGCTTGTCCAATATCTTACAAAAGGAACACTTTGCCACAAGTTGCCATCATGGTCAGATCTTCCGTACAAGCAATAGTAGAAAATCGGATGGAGGAATTTGTGCTTAAGAGGAAAGAATTTAAAACAGTTAAAGAAAGTTTTCAAAATTCGTATCAAACTCACAAAAAATTGCCTAACAAGAAAAAAAAATGAATGAAGACACCGAGATGTAACATGAAACTTCCCCAGCTAAAGTACTTCTGGAGGAAATGAAAATAAAAAGCAAAAAAATAATCGATTTTCATTCTTACTCTCCTTTACAACTGCTAACACAGTTGGACCGTTTCTATTTTTTCCCCCTTTTTTTCATTTTAGTTCTCTGCTCACACTATTTTACAACGAGCCCATTTGTCAGAAGCAAAAAATCAAAAGAGAAAGAACTGCAACTAACACGAAAAATGTTGGCAGCCGCGCATGAATACATGCATGAGCTATTGGGCTGCTGGCTGACACTTCACTCCGATCCGGCCAGTATCAATCATTCCGCAGCTCGCTTCCCCGCGTAAAAAAAATAGGGCGAAGGAAAGAATGGTGGAGAGGGAAAGGACCGGAAGCCAGACAACTTGGATTAGGAAACAAAAGAGTTTTTGAGCATTTTTTTTTCAAATTTTGTTTATTTTTTAAACTTAGAGAAGCTTTTTTTAACATCAAAGTTATGCTTGAGTACGTATTTTTTACTGTTTGCCGATCAAATTTTTTTAAAGTATTTTTCATTCATACAATGTTCTCGTTTCACAGTTGGCACACACGTTCTGCGAAAACAAAATATGTAACTTAGAAACAAAGGCACTTCGAGTGGCTAGTAAACACTGAGAATTCGGTAATGGAGGCATTTTTCCAGTCACTTTGGAAACGGTGTCATTTTTACAAATGATATCGGAATGGACAATGGAGTCTAGCTCGAAATGCAAACTGTGGCTCGCCGTAGAGCCTTTTGGTGTACCAATTGAGCTACAATTTTACCGAATACTACTAAAAAAAAATAATGTTTTAGAATTTACCGTCTAATGCCGGTCAGTGGTTTACTTGATTGGGTCAGAAGAATAACCATAAATTCAGAAGTTCACTGTATAACATTTTAACGTTGAAACGAAAGTACATTTCCACATTATAAATTTTTTTAAACAATATACCGAATCAAAATTTAATTTTTAAATAAATTTTTCAATTTTTAATTCTAACCACATTTATATTTTCAGTATCTTTGTTTTAAATTGTATAATACTGAAACATTTACTGAAATATATTTCACAAGATTGTGTAACAGCCGCTTTAAGCCGATTCCAAACGACTAAGAACATCCATGCCAGAAGCAGGATTCGAACTCATGAACTCCGGTACATAAAGAACAGGGACCTGTTGTTCGGCTATTTTCCGGCAATGTAAAGTTTTGTGTAATTTTTAATGCTATTCTTAATAATAAATATTTATACTTAATAAATATTTATATAAAATTTTATATAAATATAAAATTTTGCGGGGGGACAAAAACATAAATGCAGGGGTAGGCATTTTATGTTGTTGTCCCGGATATGTGGCATATCCAGTTCCCGCACATACTCTACTGCTACAATGTGCACTTACTGCTTCTTGCTTTACTACTGCTAATGCAACTTCTTCAACTTCCTGGATTCGAATTGGTCTGCGAACTCGACAGTGTTTAACTGCAAATTTTCCGGTTTATATTGCAAAATAATTATTTGAAATCTTGTAATTGTCAAATAACGTCTACGCAAACGTTTTACCTACCAAAATGCTTTCACCGCAATAAAATTTTAATGCTTCTTTGATAAAAAAAATTTAACAAATTATTCGTGATTTATAGAAATAATTTTTATAGCGGGGTCCACTTTAAATGAAAAAAAAAATTTCATGATTCCTTATCTAGGTAGAGAACGGATAGCATGTTAGGATATGTGTAAGTTACAAATCATTTCCTTTCCTGGTGGCTAAAATATGAATATTTTTTATTCCTTTCAAAAATTATTATCGCATATTCAGGACACCATGCATACAAAGTTTTGGTGGAACTAGCCACGAATTTTCCCCTACAGAGAGGCTGAATTAAAACTAATAATCTCCTGATTTATTTATATCATCTAGTCTATATATATATATGTGTATGTATATATAGAAAAATTAAATATACTTAGAACATGGATGGATAGTGGTTGAAAGTCCAAGCGTCAACATTTAGCTCCACGAGTGCCTTTGAGGTCGGTTTGGTTTGGTTTGGAGCGCTATGATCTACTTTTTGCAACACGAGGACTAATGAGACCGGGACTTACTGCTTAAAGACGATTCCGAACGGCTACGAACATCCATGCCACTGTGGGATTCGAACCTACGAACTCCGGGTCTTTGAGATCGGAACCTACTCCTTAAAGCCATATGACTGTATGTATAGCTATATGACCATGGCAGTAGCAAAATGCAAACCCACGCTCTCGTACCAAAAAGCAACTCTCAGCCTGTTTAGCCATCGTCCATGCGTATAATATCAGTGAATTAAAAATATACGTGTAATTTCAAGTTATAACGCTACTAGAGTTGTATATTACAAACTGAAATTAAATGTGAAATATTAGAGCTATTCTTAGTTTTTTTTTGTGTCACTGAAAGAAAAAGAAGAACTAAGCAACTAAGAAGTAACTAACAAGTAATAAAATAATTCCTAAGTAGATAGAAGCATAATTGCTAGCTTCTAGAAGGAAAATTTTTTATGCATGTACGACTGCCTCTCGCTGTCCTTTTCTCGTATGACTTTAAAAAAAAAATACCCACTCTAAGATTTCCATTAACGTAAAACCTTGGTTCCAAGACAAAAAGAAAAAAATATTTGTTGAATATTTTACAAGGTTTCCTTATAGTTTTTAGTGCACCTAATTAGACCGAATTATCCAGTACAAAGTTCAGAGAAAGATAATATATAGGTACTTAATGGCATTATAATGTATTAAGTGCAGCATTTATGTTGAAAAATGAGTTGCACTAAAGTCCCTTTACACATGGGAGATGTTTTAATAAAAGGATTACATACTTAGTACATACTCTAGTTTTATAATGCAAAACTGTTAAAAGATAATTCTGAATTCTGACTTCAAGTGAACCGCTGTCTGAGGTTAAAGGTTTTTGTAATTGTCCTAAAAATTATCTTGAGAGAAAAGCTTTTAAGAACAGAATAAAGGTTAAGTTTAAATGCAGAGGAAAATATAATTTCTTTTAGTTTTAAATTACATAAGTTTAATGAAAGCGCATAGCTGTTGCTTGAAAGATGTAATAAAAAAAAAATATATGTGGACAAAAAAAAATTAAAAGTTGTGTGGCTACCCTAAATCAAATTTTTAATTTTTAAGTATTTCAAAGTGAATACTGAGTATAAAGGAGATAACAAACTTGTGTAAGATAAAAAAAAAAAGAAATAAAATGCCGGACATGAAATTTACTTTCACAAAGTTCCTGCAATGGCAGTGGATAAGTTTAGTACCATAGTAAGTAAATACTATTATACAGGGTGTCCCAAAACGACTGCAATTCCTCATTGGGAAATAACTGTCACAGGGAAAACCACGTAAACAAAGTATGACGTGAGAGAAAGAAAAAAACATTGAAATGTCGGGTATAAAATTTAAAGCAGATGTTTAAGTTTTTTTTTGGGCCTTTATTACAACTAATACATGGAAGATTGGTGCTGCAAGATGCAGTTTTACCAGTTTCAACGGCGATGCCATTCCACGGGTTTTACAATAAAATATTTTTTTTTTTTTTTTTTTTTATTTTTTTGTTTTTTTTTTTTTTTTTTTTTTAAACTATATGTAATTTTTTTTTTATGTATCTCGTTATGGTATCTAAAATATTGGAAGTTTTTGCGTATGTGTTGTTTTTTTTTATTATGTGTATGTGTTTCAGAACTTTTTGTATTTTATGAGGAAACCTTATCTAATAATTTTAATAAGAAAAATAAGTATAGAATAGCAGCTTTTAATATAATAATTTTAAAAAACTTTCACCTTTTTATGCTACAATATAAATTGCGGGTAAATTTCGATGGATAATGGCAAAAAATGCTCACGCAGTGGTTCAAATGTTTCTAAATACAAAACTTATTTTGAAAAAGTTTTATTATTATAAAGTAAATGTGTGCATTTTCATAAATAAGTTCTAAGTTTAATTATGTTAACAATAATCGATTTATCATTATTTTTAGCTTTAATGAGTCGTCAACATTTTGTACATTATAAATTACATTTCTTCCCAATATTTCTTGACTTAATTACTTCATTGTGTAATCACATGCCTCCTGCGAGTTACTTTAATTGTTTAAACTACTACATGAATAAAGTATACAAATTAAGAATTATCATCTGAAATTTAAGCATAATATACACAATAATAATATATATATGCATAATAATATACATATATTATATATATATATACGAATATATATGTGTGTGTTTATGAGTCGTATATATATATATGTATATATATATATATATATATATATATATATATATATATATATATATATATATATATATATATATATATGATCTAAAAAAAATATATTGAGTGCACTATCAATGATAAAAATAAATAAACATTTATCTTGAAATATAAAATGAAAATGTTAGTTCAATGTTTACGGAGAGTAACTAATGATAAGAAAGTAGAAAAGGTAGCTTGAATTTTAACAGACTTCGTCGTCACATGATATTAACACTAAACATACCAACACTTAATACATACCTATTTCTACCTAGCGGGTCAAATGACCGGACTTTATTTTTCTGATTATAAATGTATGAAATATGAAAATTGGAAGGGAATAGACAAATAAGCTTTATTATAATTTAACAAAATTGTATATTGTCAATTTTTATGTATTGCAAACACAAAGAATAAGAATTTTTAATTCATTTCCCATCGCATTTTTTACATAAACCTTATGGGTCATTTGACCCGTTATATGGTATGTTTAGTGTTAAAGCAACAGCTAACACATAAAACGTTTAGTGTTTGAACACGATTGCGCACAAACAGTACAACCTAGAGGCATGAAATTTGGTACAGGGATTTTCAGTAAAGAATTTTTTTTCTATTTTTGAATTCCTTTTTTGTTTAATTTTTTTTTAATGTTTGATTATTATTTTTTGTTACTGGCAGCAATTCGTCTTATCCGATCAGTCTTATATTTATGCAAATTTCACGAATGAGTGCATTGACAAATCATTATCGTCAGTACAGATTTATATACTACTTCTTAGGTTAATACTAATATCCCATTTAAAACAACACCTTACGAAATTATTTGAGAAGAGTAACTGATATTGAAATATCACTACCGATAAAATGTGTTTTAGTATTTTTGAAAATGCTTTTCTTTTGTTATCTTATGATACGCAATTGTCTCCTGTCTCCCCTTTTCATTTTACAATCTCCTATCCCGGAGTGGGAGAACAACCGAGACTAAAGACTTGAATGGGGGTTTCACAGAAAAAGTCACTGATGCGTGGTACAAGAGAACTTCGCCTTTACAACTTCTGCTTTAATTTTGTATTCAAAGGTGTATTTTAAATAAACACGCAAGTTAATGTTTGGAATTAACTCTCTTAGAAAAACGAAAAATACCTCGACGTTTTTTTCTTTATTTACGGCATTAACGTTAACAGTCTTTAAAATTATAACGTTGATACTGTATAATTAAATACCTTTTAGAGAAATTGTCTAAGTAATGTATATTTTTACGAAACCTTGAAGACGTACGACATAGGAGTTTCACATGAAAAACTTCCGTTTAACAAAATTATCTTCTACGTAGCAAATTTTTTCGAGCTTTTATATCATTAGAGGGGTAACCAAAACTGAAGAAACAGTGCTTGATGATGTCTGTCATTCTCCCCTTCGTTTTTTAAGCTATAAAATACACTTTCACCTGGGCTAAATTAGTTTGAAAATTTTTTCTTTCTTATCGCCTTGAATTGTGAAATATAATGAAGAATAAGAATCAAAGAGGGTGTATTTATATCTATCAACATCTAATTAATATATTTCTTACCACAACTGAAAATTTCATTACTATTATTGACTACTTTAAATAGTTTTTGAAGTAAAAATTTTTGAATTTTATATGTATTTGAAATACTACAGGTGCATTTCTAATCATCTTATACTTAACGAAATTAACGTTATTTTGATAATTCCCCTTCTAAAGTATAAAAAAAGAGAGACATTATCGTATTTTGATCAGCAAAAGTCTATCCGTTCTTAACTTGAAAGAATAATTATACCTATTTTGTAAGGGGAAATGGATACTTTAATTATTATTTCTTTTTTTTAACTATATTTGCAGCGGAGGCATCTGAATACAGTTAAATTTTTTTCTAAGATCTAAAAATTGTCATATAAATTATAATGACCATATTATAAGCAAGCTGCGCATGGAAAGTTAGAATTATGTCCTTTTGTAATAATTAACAATTACCTAATAATTACAATCATGGGAATTACAATGGCCATATTATAAGCAATCTGCGAATGGAGCATTATTATTATGGCATTTTGTAATAATTAATAATTACTTAATAATTACAGCAATTAATTACTTTTAAAACGATCATACTTCATTTTGAAATGCGTATACATAAATATTTTGCTACTAATGAATTAAATTTTCAAACAGATTGGTCAATAACAAAATAAACTAATTTAGAAAGTACACTGTACCCTTTCAGGGACAGAATACTTTGTACACACATTGATAAAAAAAAATATGAAATGTATTTTTGTACAGAAAAGGCCAACCTAGCCTTGGACATGATGGATTTAAATGGTTGTGGTTAAATAACTGTTTTATTTCATTAAAATTCAATTTTTATCAGAAATCCTGGTTTTAACAATTAAAAAACCTTTAACAATTTGCATAGTAAGTTTTCAAAAATAATCCTTTTTAACAAATTTTCTCAACAGCAAATATTTTTTGAGTTGATTTTCAGCTTTCATTCCATAAAGACTCAATTATACCCATGATAATACTATAATATTTCGTTTTTCATTGACGTCAAATATAACAAAAGGATACTGAATAACATATATCTAGCATTAGAATAAAAAATATTTTTTTTTTCGAAAAGGCAAAGAAAACTTATGGAAAGCAATATAATCTAACATCAAGAAAAGAAAATTGTGCTACACAAATAAGTAATTGGTGTCGGAATAAAAACTATTTAGAACAAACAAAAAGAAAAAGATAGTTATTCGGATCTGTGATTCTAAAATAAATGATAGCCGGATCGTACTGAAAATAAGACATCGTCAACAATAGCACCCAAAGTTGACACCCGGCTATTTTCACAGTCCGGAAAGCAAAATTATCATTATTATTAAAGGGTGCAGCGGAAGGGGTACAACATCTATGGACAGCTCAAAATTGAAATCTCTAGACGTTCCCCCAACCCATTACTCCCGAACTTTGACGTTCTCTAACGAAAGACACAAATTGTAGCTTCGTGATGAATTGTGCGCAATTTTGTCGATGCTGAAGACAATAGCCAGAATTGTCGGAGAAAATTTTTCAGGAATTCGGAGCATTTTTCATCAATACAGTTACGATTAATTTTTAATGAAAGACAGCTCTCCTCGGAAGATGACTTCCCGATCGGCAAATATAAATAATGCCAAAAATGATAGATTCGAGGAGTTATTGATAAAAAATGACATTTCCGTCCAAGCTTAATAAAAGGCAATATAGATCGGAGGATGATATATTGTATCTGTCTATACTTTATACATTATAGGTATTTAAGTGTTTTTTTTTTCTTTCTTGTTTAGATTTTCTTTCTTGGTTTCTGTTACTTCCGTTCAGGCACTTAAGACGTATGACTATATAAAAATAGCCAGTTTTTCTATTTTGTTTTGAGCAATTACCTTTGCTTTTTAGATAAAGTGAAGTACCTTTTCTTTTTAGATAAAGTATGCGAAAGAAAATAAATACATTCGTAGCTTTATCGGAATTCAAGCAATGTTCCGATTAATAAGTTATATTTTAACTTTTGCCAAAACTATTAGGATGTGTCATTTTCTCGATAGTTCTGTCATGGTGTCATATATGGGAATTCCATTCTCACTTGTATAGAAAGATATGTGACATACCATTAAGGTTATTAGTGTCTTTTTGCTTGTTGAGATTTTTTTTTTCTTGGTTTCTGCTATTTTCGCTCATTCCGTAGCACTAAAGACATATGATTATATAAAAATAGTCAGTTTTTCTGTTTTATTTTCAGCAATTACCTTTGCTTTGAGGTAAAGTGGAGTGAATTTGCGAAAGAAAATAAACAGATTCATTGCTTTATCAGGATTTAAAAGACACTTCCATCAATAAACTGTATTGTAAGTTTCGTCAAAACTATTAGCATGTTTCATTTTCTCCATGTTTCTGTCAAAGTGTCATATGCCATTCTTACATATATATTAAAATGAGAAATGGCATTAAGGTTATTATCTATGACACTATTTGAAAATACAGTTATGTTTACAATAGTTAGATTTTAAAAGTAAATGTATACATAAATTTCAAATTTTGAATATACACAATACTAAAAATATTTTTGAAGAAGGAATCAGCTAAAATTGTGGGGTTATTTATAAAAATAATCCAGAACCTTTTAATATTCCATATTGAAAAATATTTCTTCAAACAATAATGTGTAGAAATACTTTTAAAACGAGTGATTTTTAAGCTTTGAAGAATGAATTGAAATTAGTGATAGAGAAAATATGATATTACTGTGTGTATTTAAAAGCAGATCTTCAATTTTATTTGAATATTCTTAACACAATACTAAAATATATTTTTGAAGGAAAAATCATATAAAATTGTGGGGTTATTTATAAAAATAATTCAGAACCTTTTAATATTCCATGTAGAAAAATATTTCTTCAAACAATAATGTGTAGAAATACTTTTAAAACGAGTGATTTTTAAGCTTTGAAGAATGAATTGAAATTAGTGATACAGCAAATATGATATAACTGTGTGTATTCAAAAGCAGATCTTCATTTTTATTTGAATATTCCTAACACAATACTAAAAAATATTTTTGAAGGAGGAACCAACTAACATTGTGGGGTTATTTATAAAAATAATTCAGAACCTTTTAATATTCCTTGTTGAAATATATTTCTTCAAACAATAATGTGTAGAAATACTTTTAAAACGAGTGATTTTTAAGCTTTGAAGATTCATGCTGTTGACACAAAATAAGGAAATCTACACACAAAAAAAATATGTTTACTTTGCTATCGTCAAGTAAAAAATAATCACAAGCGTCAGAACATGCTTATAAGCAAAATATTAAAGTGTTCAATATAGTCGAGATTTTACAACAGATTTTTAACTCCTCGGTCTTCCAAAATACACACATTGCATATCTTATCTTGTCAAACTTAATAATACAAACCGAATCAAGTTTTCTCTTCGATTATCGTTATGGAATGTAAATAAATAAATATCGGTTCTCTTAGTCCAATCGATATCCGAAAGTCGTGAGACGAAAGACTTGCCTTTTACCTACTTAATGTAAATTTTATGATTCTTACAATTTCACTTTCGCACCGGATAAGTTAGTTTTATAATTCAGTGGTTATATTTGGAATAAACATCAGGCAAGTAGTTAAGATGCTTTTTTGAATGTTAAAAGAATTTGTAATATATTGAAAAATATGTACTTTACTCTGATACCAGATTTTCCAATCACTAGTTATGTACTCTCCTTACGTACTCTCCCTTAGGAATATAAATAATTTAGCCAAATGTTTAAATCCAAAAAGATGTACTCAATGAGGAACGCCGGTGAATTGAAATTATTCTCTTTGGTTCAGCAAACAAGACTTGCTTAGACTTATGCAAGACTTTTTACCAAAGTAAGTATAATATATTGAGTTACAGCAAAGTTTGAAAACTATGTATTTTGAGCTGACAGTACGTTTACGTTGCTCCAATTTTCATCCTTAACTACGTAAAGTGTGTATACTTTTTATTACGTACGAGATTTTACCGATAAATAACTTAGCTTGATATTTCGATCGAATAAGATGAATACAAGATGGAACACTGGTCAGTCGAAATTATTCTCTCTGGTTTAGCAAACAAGACTTGCTGTTTACACAACTAAGTAAAATATATTAAGTTAATACAAAGATTGGAAAGCATTTATTTGTCTGCTGGTATTTATTTATGATAGAACATTGCTTTCTAAATATACCATAAAATTAAATTCTGCTTTCTGATTTAAGTTCCATATTTTAATTCCCTATCATAGAATTAGTGCACTTTTATTTTGTTTAAAAATGAATTTTCTTTACAGAATTGTGAAGAAGTATAGACAAATCTGTGAAGGAAGAAGTATATACGAAATCAGCACAGGATTAAGCACCATTTTTACACCATGCTTATGCTTCTCAGTAAAGAGACGGAAGTTTACTGTACGAAGGATAATGACAATAAAGAGACGATGACCCATCCACCAGTTTCAATATATATCATAGCATTAGCTTATTGCATTATAAGTGCAGTTTAAAAGCTTAAACTCCGACAGAAATATCCGAAAATATAAAGGGTATAAAGGAGAATAAATTCATTTCACACAATTCGAAAATTGTTACAGCTAATACATATGTGCGAATGAAAAAATATCCCAATGAACTTTAAATGTCAATGTCTGATAATACTAATTTAAATTGAAATATTTTATTTTTGAATAACATTCTCATATTAAAAGACGAAAATTAATACAAATCAAGCAGCATATATTCCTTATACGTGTGGGTACTTTTTTTTTACTAGATATTTTCCTAGCTGTTAGTTTAAGTTAACTTGCGCAGCAATATATTAAAGAATTAACTAGCAGTTTAGAAGATCAATGCATGATTTTAAATTTCCGCAGCAATATCAGAAATCTCAGAAATAAAGATGCATAAATTCAGTTCCATACAGTGGATGATTGCCTAATGGGTAGGATGCTGCCTTCCGGTACTATAATCTTTGGATTCGAATCCCACTACTGGCATGGATGTTCATGGTCATTCTGAATTAGCTTTGAGCAATAGGTTCCGGTTTGGTTTTGTCTCGTGTTATCTCTCGCAAAAGAATGACTTAAGTGCACCAAACTATCAACCATCAATTCATATAATTGGGAAATGCTATAGATATGATTGGAAATGTTTCGGATTGTTATAGATAAATATGATAATACAGATAAGTATAAGAATAATTTTTTATTAAACTTTGGTGTCTGATTACACCACTTCAAACTGAAATATCTTATTTCTGAAGAACACAACCTCAACTTGAAACAAATGAGAAGTTTTACAAATAAATAAATAAATATATAATCAAATGAGATTACACTCCAATAATTACCATTAGAAAATTTTACTTGATACCATCCTTTAATCCTTTCATAAATAGCCCTTGAAGTGCTTAAGAAGAAAAGTATAAATGCAGAGTGAAAACTAGAACTTCGAGATCCAATTGTTTCTAATAAGCATCACTTTATTTCCCCTGCCACGAATGTTTGTTTGTCGAGCCCATATTTATCTAATCAGTAAATAAATGTATTACATTTGCGATCGGACACAAAGAGAAATGAAATTAATTTCATTTTCAGGCGCGTGGCTTTGACTAGTTTTTTACCCTTTTTTCAAACTCGTTCATAATCTGCGTTACAGAGGATAATTAGAAACCGCAATCTACCCACCTTTCGATCGTGTCTCGCTACAAGATGAGAAATTATTAATTACCCACATTAAGATATTGCATTTGCTATGATTTCTATGTATATAGAGATATAGACGTTTATTTTGTTCAATAATCGCAAGTTGTTTGTGTTTGTAGAGGTAAAGGGAGAGAGTGCAGATCGCGTGAAGTTGAGTTTGGATGGCAAAAGTTGCATTTGTTATTTTCCGTAAATAATGCTACATCTGGTGATTTTCCTGAAGTCACGTTTTTTGGGTTAGCATATGAATAACGATATAATTTCGCTTTGTTTTGAATTTTTTAAATCGACTTCTAGCCTTATTTTGTTTTATTTATATATAATCAATTTCACTTTTCAGGCGAGTTGCGTGGATTTAATTTTTTCAACTTTTTTCCAACTTTAATTCATAATCTGCGTCAAGGGGGATAATCAGAAACTACTAATCTACCCAATTTTTTTTTCGGTTGCCTCTCTCTACAGGATGAGAAAATATTAATAACCCATATTGAAAGATTGCATTCGTTATAATTGCTACGTACGTAGGGACATAGACGTTTATTTTATTCAATAATCACAAATTATTTGCTTTTGTAGAGGCAGAGTGCAGATCGGATGAAGTTTAGTTTGGATGGAAAAAATTGCATTTGCTATTTTCCGTAAATAAAGGTAAGTATTGTGATTTCTAAGTCACGTTTTTGGGTTAGCATATGAATAACGATATAATTTCGCTTTGTTTTGAATTTTTTAAATCTACTACTAGCCTTATTTTGTTTTATTTATATATAAACAATTTTATTTTTCAGGCAAGTTGCGGGGATTTATTTTTTTCCCTTTTTTCCAACTTTAATTCATAATCTGCGTCAAGGAGGATAATTAAAAACTCTAATCTACCCACTTTTTTTCGGTCTTCTCTCTCTACAGGATGAGAAATTAGCAATAACCCACATTGAAAGATTGCATTCGTTATAATTGCTACGTACGTAGGGATATAGACGTTTATTTTGTTCAATAATCGTAAATTATTTGCGTTTATAGAGGTAGAGCGCAGATCGGATGAAGTTTAGTTTGGATGGAAAAAGTTGCATTTGCTATTTTCCGTAAATATTTTACCGTCTCTGAAGTCACATTTTTGGATTAGCATATTCATAACGGTACAATTTTGCTTTGTTTTTAATTTTTTAAATCGACTTCTAGTCTTATTATCCTTTAATTATAAGCAATAAATTTACAATTTCAATTCGTAACAACTTCTATTTTTTTTCTTCTCTTTCATACTCTGATTCAAAATCTGGGTTACGGAAGATAATTAGAAACCGCAATCTACCCACCCTCTTTCGATCGGGTCTCACTACAGGAACAGAAATTATTAATCACCCTCATCAAGTATTGTATTGTACTTGATTTTTCTATATAAACGAATTCATGCGTTTGCTTGGTTCACTATTCGTAACCTGTTTGTTGTGATGAAGGTAGAGAGTGTAGAGTCGAATGAAATTTCGTCCGACAGTGTTGGTTTGTTATTTTGGTAAATAATTCTAAATGCGAAAATCCGGAAAACGAGCTTGTTGAACTTCTTGCCGCACTTTAATCTACGATTTTCTATAGATGAATGGGCAAAATATAGCTTTGTTAATAAAAACAGACATTAAAAATTAGAAATATAATAATAATTAACAAATGCTGTAACAAAAAATAAATTTTACATTAAAAAACAGGTGCGTATGATCAGACTACGAATTTAGATTATGCAAAATAAATAAACGAGTAACAATATAGTAATTTTGGTACAAAATAACATTTTTTATGACAATTAACAAGATTTTTTTTTATTTTTCATTTTGATATCATAGTATAGTAAAAGCTTTAAATAATTTTATCGTTTTTATAATTTTTCCCTTTTTCTTTTTTTTTAGGTTAAAAGAAAATCAAAAGCTGAAAATCTCTTACAGACATGAAATGCGGTTACTGGTTATATTGCTGTAGTCTCTTTTAAGGTTAGAATACAAAAAACAATGCAATTTCGCTTGATTTTGAATATTTTATGTCATCTTCTAGCTTTATATGTATATTTTGTTTACTTATAAGGATGAAAAGAGAGTGTACAAATTCCAGGTAACTCCATAAATAAATATACTTTAGTCTTTTTACTTAAATTGCTGCCTGGATTTACTTGAAGATATAAATACTACATCTGGTGATGTTACTACAATTAAATTGTAGGTTATCTTATACATAAATATGTAATTTCGTTTTCTTTTGAATATTTCAAGACGTCTTATAGCCTTATTTTATTTCACTTACAAGGTCCTTAAACAAGATACTTAGAAGTTTCATGTGATAATTTACGACAAAAGACTAAAAAAGTTATAAGCTGAATAGCTTGTTTTAGTTCTCTTATCCAAAATCCAAGGGTTTTAAAAATATTTGGGGATGTAAAGTGGAATAAATTATATAATTTTACAGACTGATTTAATTTTGAGAAGTAAAGATTTTTTTTAACATTAAGACTAATAAGAAGGGAACCTAGAACAAGGATTTTAACCCTTTCTACTTCGAATTATATTTCAATTTTGTTACCATCATCTAGCTCCCAACACTTTTAGGTGTTTTATTTGAAATTTACTTCAGCTAAAATATAGGACAACTTAAATAAATAAAAAGAAACAAGAAATTCAATTGTCTGTTTTATTTACACTTTTGTTGTATTTTGTAATTTTCCATTGTAAGATATCTTTTGAAATAAATTTTAGGGTGCAATCCTGGTTTTGATTGCACATTTCACAAAAGATTGGTTTCGGTTCTTAATCCAGGTATATTACTATTTGATTATTTATTGGTTTGGACTGCAAAAAATGTCCATGAAATTAGACAAAAGAGCTCCTGAGAAAAGAAAAATAAGAACTCATGTCGAGTCACGTTAGGCATAAGAGTGCAAACGATAAAACATCGCTACAAAATACGGGACTTGGACTATTAAACTTTCGTATTGAAAGGCAGCCCCGCATAGTATCTACAGACATTTCCTTCAAAACATATATTTAAAAAAATACAAAATTTTGCATTTGAATTATGTTATTTGTTGTTATAAAGCTCCCAAAACTTTTAAGTGTCTTATTTGAAATTTACTTCAACTAAAACATAGAACAATTTAAATAAATAAAAGAAACAAGAAATTCAATTATCTGTTTTATTTCCCTTTTTGTTGTATATTGTAATTTTACTTTGTACGATATCTTATGAAATAAATTTTAGGGTGCAATCCTGGTTTTGATTGCACATTTCACAAAAGATTGGTTTCTGTTCTTCCTCCGGGTATATTACTATTTGATCACTTATTAGCTTGGACTTCAAAAATGTCCATGAGATTAGACAAAAGAGCTCCCGAGAAAATAAAAATAAAACTGATGTCGAGTCACGTTGACATAGGGGTGCAAACGATAAAACATTGCTACAAATTGCGGGACTTGGACTATTAAACTTTCGTGTTGAAAGGTAGACCCTTATAGTACCTACAGACATTTCCTTCAAAACATATATTTAAAAAAATGTAAAATTTTACATTTGAATTATGTTATTTTTTTTCTCATACATCTTAAAAGTACTCACATTTTCAAAAGTACTTCATTTCTATTCCTTATTAAAGATCAGTGATAAATATATTTTAAAATTATATATACTGCAACAGAAATATCTCCGAAATCACCCTCACTTCAAGCCTATTCTGTAATATTTCCTAAAAGATTTATTTTATAATGTACTTTTATAATCCGAACAACTTTCGGAAAATATAATTGATCTATTTTAGAATAAATGATATGATAGCCTTCAATAAAGGTCATGAATAAACTTTCAACTAAAACGATCAATCTATAACGGCAGCATGTCACTCTTAGTGCCTAAAGACGCGATCTATTTATATAAATAAGCGAACATTTAGCTAATTGAATGTAATTCAGGTAAGCGGAGCTAACTCATGACATTACTGCTTTATTCTTTGCAGGGGCTTTAGCTGTGAACAGCCTATTAAGATACAATGATTGTTTTTGTTTACAGTTACTCAGAAATGGGATTTTACTGGTATGCACCGATACGTGCGTACCGGTGTTTAAAAATGCACAAATTACATTGAAAAAAAACGAAATCCCTCGAAATAAAATGGACCGGAAAAATTAAATGTAATGATTAAAATTTCCTCATATAAAGAAATATGGGATTTTGTTCGAATTTTATTTCGGTAACAAGCCTATCACATTTTGTATAAAATTTGTATATATTTTTAATGTATACTTTTATATTGTTTCTTTGTGTCAGAGCAATTTGTTGTTGGTTTTATTAAATTGAAAAGCTTTGCAATGTTTTGGCAAACTCTGAAAAATATATAATTCCTAAAAAGTGTACATAACTAAACTTATTTTGAAAACAGTTGCTGGCATTATTCTTAAGATGAAAGAGACTTTATTAATATGAATTCAATTTGTACTGTTAAAAAAAAAAAAGAAATTGATTGACAACAAAGAAATTTTCTAACAAAATGATTATCACTTGGATCGGATTACCTTACCTCTAAATGAGTAGGACTACAAGTCAGATGTTACAAAGCGGTTAGAAAAAAAGAATAACAATAAAAGATAATACTCGCTCAAACAAAGAAACTGAAAGAAGCAAGGTGAACACAACAAAACTTTGTTTTGGAGTGCTACAGTCTACTTTTTGCAGCACGAGGGCTAATATGACCGGGACCTACAGCTTAAAGCCGATTCCGAACTGCTACGGACATCCATGCCACACTGAGATTCGAACACACGAACTCCGGTACCGAAGGCCAGCACCCAAACCAATCGGAAATCATTCGGCCAAAAACATTTCGAAATGCGTAAAAATGTTAATAATTAATTAAACAATTTGTTTGTTTCCCAATTTTGTTCCCATTGAAAAGTAATTACCTAGATGCACTATTTTCTAAAGATGTGATTAAAATTATAAAAAAACATGCCGTTTCTATTAAGATCTAAAATGGATTACAACACAATGGGCATTTTAAATAAAAAATCTCAGATGTTTGCTATTAGAGACCAGACTTAAGTTTCGCCACATACACTTTAATAAGAATATAATAATATAAAGATATATTCAAATAATAATGCACAGTATAAAATGTTGAAGAAGCGGCAAGTAGTTTCTGTTCTCATCAAAAGATGTTAAGAGATCAATAGTTTATAACTTGTATCATGCTTTAGGCATTATATACCCTTATTTAAGCTTCATTCCTTTATTGATTTCCGAAAAAAAAAATCTAAGCACTTGACAGCATATTTTATTAGAGATTTTCAAATTTTCACATGAATCTGTTCCTTAGCTATTATAAATTCTTAATCATTATTCATATGCATATTAATGAAGCTGCAAATTTCGCATCGTATAATTATTTGAAAATAAAGAAGAATATAATTACACGTTTCCGAGAAGCAAATGCGTACTGAGAATTTTTTTTAACAGGATTTCTAAGAGTTTCAAAATCACTTTAAAAATAAAACTATTTTATCTTTTAATTTTAAGATCGATATTTTTCATTTGAAGAAATTTCAATCTACAAATTAGATGCTGGTATATAAACTAGTTTTACTTTCCAGCATATAATTATGATAATATTGAATGCATGCCACTTAGAATGTTTAGAAGTGAAATATAATTTGTCATACTTTTTAAAGATTCAGAGATATGACAGCATGTATATCTTGCAGGAGTACATGAATGTTACTCAGTTTAACTGTAATTTTTAATTCACTTATTATATGACATTAATCCCTATTTTAAAATAGTCTAGACAATTTAAAACACCAAGAGTATCATTTTGAATATATACCGTTTTGAAATTGAATGAATATTTCTTAGTTTTCAAAGATATGGGTTTTTATGTTCCGAAAAGAAAAAAAAAATTGAAAATACTATACTGGAAACTATAGTTAAGACACTCGCAAGGTACCACTGTATATATTTTTTTTTAATTCAAGTTGAAATTGGATGAATATTTCATAGTTTTCAAAGATAAGTGTTTTTAAGATCCGAAAAGAAAAAAATTTGACAATACTACAAGGGAAACTGTAATTAAGACACTCGCAAAAGTACTAATGTATATATATTTTGAATTCAAGTTGAAATTGAATGATATTTCATAGTTTTTAAAAATATATTTTTAAATTTTTTTATGTTTAAAAAAATGAAAATACTACAAAGGAAACTAATTAAGACACTCTCAAGGTACCACTGTATATATCTTTTGAATTTAAGTTGAATGAATATTTCATCGTTTTCAAAGATAGGGATTTTATGTTCCGAAAAGAAAAAAAATTTAAAATATTACAAGGGAAACTGTAATTAAGACACTCTCAAAGTATCACTGTATATATCTTTTGAATTCAAGTTGAAATTGAAAGAATATTTCATAGTTTTCAAAGATAAGAGATTTTATGTTAAAAAAATGAAAATACTGCAAAACAAACTGTAATTAAGACACTCGCGAGGTACCACTGTATATATCTTTTGAATTCAAGTTGAATGAATATTTCATCGTTTTCAAAGACAGGGATTTTTATGTTCCGAAAAGAAAAAATTTGAAAATATTACAAGGGACACTAATTAAGACACTCACACAAAGTACCACTGTATATATATTTTGAATTTAAGTTGAACGAATATTTCATAGTTTTCAAAGATAAGGGGTTTTAAGATCTGAAAAGAAAAAATTTGAAAATACTACAAGGGAAACTGTAATTAAAACACTCACAAAGGTACCAATGTATATATCTTTTGAA
The DNA here is from genome assembly GCA_032207245.1 of Pardosa pseudoannulata. Taxonomy (NCBI): domain Eukaryota; kingdom Metazoa; phylum Arthropoda; class Arachnida; order Araneae; family Lycosidae; genus Pardosa; species Pardosa pseudoannulata. The sequence goes on along the minus strand of CM063502.1, from coordinate 70,303,402 downwards.
TTCAAGTTGAAATTGAATGAATATTTCATAGTTTTCAAAAATAAGAGATTTTATGTTAAAAAAATGAAAATACTACAAAGGAAACTATAATTAAGACACTCGCTAGGTACCACTGTATACATCTTTTGAATTTAAGTTAAATGAATATTTCATCGTTTTCAAAGATAGAGATTTTTATGTTCCGAAAAGAAACAATTTCAGAATACTACAAGGGAAACTGTAGTTAAGACACTCGCAAGGTACTAATGTATATATCTTTTGAATTCAAGTTGAAATTGACTGAATATTTCATAGTTTTCAAATATAAGTGTTTTTATTTGTTAAAAAAATGAAAATACTACAAAGGAAACTGTAATTATAGACACTCGCTAGCAAGGTACCACTGTATATATCTTTCGAATACAATTTTCCTCATATACGTTTCATAACCTGATACATAAAATGAAGCTCTCTGAGAAAAAATCCTTGATTGTTTGACTCGTGTGTTTCATCTTGACCATGGGTGTTTATATCTTACAAAAGAGTAGGGAGAAATTTACAACTATTACTCTTTTCGGAGTAGGGTTCTCAAGAGAGTTGCAGCAATGGATAGAGATCAAAGGATTTCGAATTTTTCCTCTTCTTACTTCGGAATGATTCATACGCAGATCTAAAGAGGGGGAACGGATTTAGGGGCGAAATCTCCCCAGTCCCCCAACTGATTATAGACGTCTCTCCTAAAGCATTAAAAGTTGTCTTATTTGCAATGGATTTCATACATATAAAATTCAATCCCTACCACAAAGTTCTGGCTGTTCATATGGTCATTAATAAGCTTCTCCCTTCCCATTTCTTCGCAAGCTTCATTGGAATTCTTTACCCATTCAAGGAAGGTACAAAATAAATTTGTATTCGGGAAAAAAAATAAGTCTAATGTATGCCATTTATTTTAGATACGAAAGATAATTATATTTTGTCACAGTTTTTAAAGATCCAGAAATATGACAGCATTTGATATTGCATAGCATAATTCCATATTTCTTGCTTTATTATGGAAAGGCAAAGTCTCATATTTTCAATTTTTTCCCTACATTAAAAACCATATTTGTTCTCATTGGCATCGTAAAAACATATTAAAGATTTTTCGTACAATGCTCCAGAAAATTTGTGACATGCTTATGAAACAAATATTTTATCTCTGATACTGGTTGATGCAAAAAATGGTTAAATAATGATATCCGAGCAGAGAAATTATTGTTATATTTGTCATAGAATAAGAATCATATCAGATGTTATATCCAACGTTTCTGGGCCAGATGAGTTTGTATTGATGAATTCGAAAATTACTGTCATTTACTTTTTGTGGTTTTCCCAAAGATATATATTTCTGTCATACAGTGACAAATATACATTCGCTGCAGAAGTCAGACTTTTATTTACTCTTAAAATTTTTAATATGACGGAAAAGAAAACCATTTTACCTCATGGCAGGATTTCACTATAACGCACACAATATTTATTTTTCCTTCTGGGGGCATTATTTATCAAGCTGTCAAATTTCGAAAATGTGTTCCTGTCAAAATCTGAGCTTTTAAATCTGAAGTATCCGTTTTTGACTGTGCTTATAAATAATTTTTGGCTTAGCATACATAGTACATAAACAACTCTAGACTGGGAAGAAAAAAAATGCGCATGAGACCTACAACTATTGTAAAGATGTACTCAATAACTATAAGTTTCCTCTTTATTACATACTTATTAGAACCATAAGTAGAGCATACACAATATATATTTTGGTTTGTTTATTATTTTTCTGCTTGTGATGTTTTGTCAAAAAATGCCACTTTTTGCTTTCCTATAAAACTCTACTGTCAGTTTTTTTAACATAGAGATTAACTATACTGACATCTACTAAACTCCTCGGCTCGGTACCTACAGTGTCAATCTCCGTTTCCAAGACCAAGAGCCCTGGGGTGCGAAATATATGTTCCGGTTAGGTGGTCAACCTTACGCGGAACCATCGGTGTTTAGTTCTCAAACATGCTTGATCCTCAGTTTGTCTACCCACTGAAGGGTTGAGTTAACTTTACCCAGTCCGGGGATCGAACCTCACACCTGTGTCGTGGGAGCGCGAAGCTCTACCCCAACTTCACTGGGCTTCCTACTGACACCTTGGTACCGGAGTTCGTGGGTTCGAATCCCACAGTGGCATGGATGTTCGTAGCCGTTCGGAATCGGCTTTAAGCTGTAGGTCCCGGTCTCATTAGCCCTCGTGTTGCAAATAGTAGACCATAGCACTCCAAACAAAAAACCAAAACTTACTGACACCTACTATTTAACGTTGAATTAGAGTATCCATCCAGTAGTAGGATTCGAACCAAGAACTTCAAAACTAAAAAGCCATCTCTCTACCTATTCAGTTACTGTTTGGGGCACCATTTTTGTTAAGGCTTTCAAATCTTATGTTCCACAGTGTATCATTTAAACACACCAAAAGGGAGAAAATATGTATGAGACCAATGACTGCTATAACGTTGTAACCCGAGTTTTCCCAATTTTTTACATTGATATGTGGACCATAATTGCGGCATGCACTATAACAAATGGCATGTGCAATATTTATTTTTTCTCCAGGGGTTCATTATTTATCAATCTGTCAAATTTTGAAAATGTACGTCTGTCAAAATCTCAGCTTTTAAATCTGAAGCATCATTCTCTGACTATGCTTATAAATAATTTTTGCTACATCATATCATAAACTGGGGAAAAAAGGCACCTAATGAGATCGACAACTGCTGTAACGATATATCCCACTGCTATAACTTTCCCCTTTTTTAGGTACTTATTAGCACCATAATTATGGCATGAGATTGTACAAAATTCATTAATGATTAAAATTCAATAAGCTACATGAATCATTCTTATGAGGAGACAACCATCCCTGAAACCCAAAACTTCCCGCATCCCTGTGTAATTAATTTTGCATACATAGAGTTGCAACGCCGCATACTAAGAGAGGGGGAAAAAAACCACCGATTACAAAGTACCCCACAGAATATATAAGGTGTGAACTAAAGGAGACATTAAGTGGAGATGTATTATTTTAAGCCTAACTAGTTTTTAGTTTTAGCCGGCTCCACAAACTCAATTCATTCCCCTGAATTTAAAACAGCTTGACGTTAAACAATTAAAATTATATTATTACGGGTTGCTTTGAGCCCGGATTTCAGTTTGGGCAATTAATGTACCAAAAAGATTGTATCTATTTCAAAATTTGAATGAATTTTTAGATTATATTACACTAAAAATATAAGCGATTGGAACATAAAAATAATTACTATATAGAAATAACAAATTTATTTAAATTTCATTTTGATGGAATATGATCTAAAGAAATAAAATAATCATATTTGGCGAAAAACTAACGGGAAGACTTATAAAACTTTTACTCGTGTGGAATAAATGGTAAATAGTTTTTCAATTGATAAGGCTAGGAGAGATTATTTTAATTAAGAAATTAAAATTGGCGCATAAAAATTGAATAAAACAACGGCGCCTAAGAATTCGACAAAAAATGGCGTAAAATAAAAAAAAAATGTACACAAAATTAAAATTAATAAAATGGAATAATTCAAATAAATACGGCGTAAAAGCAAGAAAAATTGCATTAGAAGAAAATGCGTTTTAAACGCTGTGATATGAATTAAGTTAATTAAAAGAGTTTAAGTATTTTAGCAAGTAATTAGAAAGAAAATATAGCAAATGGTGTCAAAATATAGTCACCAAACGCAAATTAAATTTAAATAACCATTCTATCTCTACACGGCCTTGACCTGCGAATTATTTGACGTGGTTAAAACCTTTCCATGTGTATTATTTTAAGCCTAACTAATTTTTAGTTTTAGCTGGGTCTACAAACTCAATTCATTCCCTTGAATTTAAAACAGCTTGACGTTAAACAATTAAAATTATATTATTACGAGCTGCTTTACACCCGGTTTTCCGTTTGGGTAATTAATGTATCCAAAAGATTGCATCTATTTCAAAATTCAAATTAGTTTCTAGATTATATTACACTAAAAATATAAGTGATTTTGAACATAAAAATAATTAATATACAGAAAATAACGCATTTATTTAAATTTAATTTTGATAGAGTATAATCTAAAGAAATAAAATAATTATATTTGGTGAAAAACTAAAGGAAAGACTTATAAAACTTTTACTCGTGTGGAATAAATGGTAAAATTTTTTTTTGTAATAGTTATTTTAATAAGAAATTAAAATTAAATTAAAATTGAAAAAAAA
>CM063502.1:70264115-70294115 GCA_032207245.1 Pardosa pseudoannulata | reverse complement strand
ATGGATAATAAATAACCTGTGAAACTTGTAATCTTTAGCCTCAATTTTATATAAACAGAAACCCTAAAACTGCTAAAGATGTACTATTTCGTAAAAGTAATATATCATATATTTTCTAGAAATATATTCTTAAATTGTGGGATTAGATTACAGATATTAAATCACTTTTGCAGCTATCAGGACATTTAAACTTTTTCTTTACTGATATAAATAGTTTGTGGGTATGCATTAAGAAGGTAAATATCCAAGCAAAATAAAAACAGCACGTGTATTTTTAGTAATACGAGTCCAAACCTGCTTTTTTCAGTTCTCATCAAGGTAAAGTTGTATAAACTGTCTTCTATCCAACATCGAAAATTTACCTAACTAGCTTCTAATCAAGTGAACTTGGAAACGTCTTCAAACAGCAGATCCCGGTTTCATTAGCCATCTGGTAGCAACACAGTGAGTAAACCAGAACTTTCCAAACCAAAACAAGCGTAATTGTAACTCCTCTAGCCTTGAAGTCTTCCTTCACTCCTCCCCCTTCTCTCACACACAATTCAAAAATTCAATATTAAATAATAATATAGAATTCTTAGCTCTATAAATTTTGGTAAGATTATTAGTTAAGTAAATGATTCGCATTATGCCGATAATAAAATTTTTCTCCAGGCAGTAATTTATGACTTGTATTATTTTAGTAATACATATGTTTCTTACAAGACCAAATGATTCAGCTAGGCTATTTAAGTCAATTGCATTATTTCAAGACAACATTACACCGTAATTGCGGAATCGTCCCTGCTTTTATATCTGGAGGCACGCCTGTCCATATAAACCCCCTATGTACACATGTTATGCAGCACATGAAAATAGAATCATGAATACAGCTTGCCCTCATGGGAAGGAACATCACACTTTAAAAGATAAAAAAGGGGGCGCACGCTCCTCAGGGGAGAACCCCCGCTGGGGGGCACCTGCCCATTAGCCTCTCTACCTTTTACTTCAGAGTACACTAGGCCCCCCGCAGGGCAGGAAGATGGGTTGAAATGGTCTGTGTGATTTAAAAAGATACCGTTGTGGATGCAGAAACTAGATATCATGCGCTATACGTGTGAAATGTTCCATTGAATATTAATATGGTTATCATGCATAATGCATAGATTACAATATGTTTACTTTCTACAAAAAATGATAAATATTTTTTTTTTCTACCTTCCCTTTTTCTCTAGAGAGAAATACCTTTGAAAAATATTCTGATATTTTATTATTACAAATATTTGATTCTTAAAAGAAGTGTGAGGATCTATCTTGTGACGCCTTTGTGAATCACGTGCCAGTGGAATGCAAATATTTACAGTGGATTATTCGCATTTTGAACGCGTTTCTGAATAATAACATTTTGCGCTGACACACGAAAGTTGCTTAATTTTTTTTTCTTTCATTTTTAATCAAGATACTTTTTCTTCCGTATTGAATCCCTTGGTTAAAGACACTGGAGGAATAATTTTTGAAAGAATTCGGATATTGTTGTATAGAACATAATAAATAGGGAATTTTATTTTTAAACATACAATATGCCACTAAATGAAAATAAATTAAATCCTCGCTGAAGGCAGAAATGAGTATCATCGTGTAAAGTTTTTATTTCTTCGTGAATCTGATGTATGTAAATTTAGTAAATTTATATTACGAAATACATTGTGTTACATAAATATGTAAATAAAGGACAAACAAAAATATTGAAAACTAGAATGGGACTACAGGATATTATAGAGTATTCTTTTATCATCTTGTTTGATTAAAAATTTTAAAACTTTTCATACACATTTTCCCTTCTTTTATTATGAATGAAATTTGCTTCATGTGATGGATTTTCGATGTTTTATTTCCCAACTAGAATAATTTACCCTTTATTTGTCTATTTATTCGCAAGACAAGACAACTTCCAAATCAGTATTTATTTTTAACTAACCAGATAGCTAAAAACAAAAATGTAAAGATTTTATTTATAGTAAATTTGTTGCATGTAAATTTCTGTTACGGAATACTGTTACATAAAATTCTGTTACCTAAATAAATAGATATTTATAGGACAAAAATATACTGAGAATTAAAACAGGACTTCAGAAGTTATAAACAGCTATAATGTATTTATTATAGACCAGTTTATCTAAAATTTTAATATGTTTCATGAACATTTTCGATATTTATCTACAAATAAATTTATCTTTTAATTATCATTTTATTTTTAAGACAAATGAACTTCAGAATTAGTATTTATTTTGAGTGGTTAGTCTCATTAAACTTTACCTTTCTAACATTAGAAGATGTTTTGTAACATTTCCTCAACAACCGCAGTATCTCAAAGCCTGCATGTTATGCAAACCCCTATAAATGTTTGTAAAGAGCATTAGAAAAAGTGACAGGATGTTTCGCAAGATTATATTTTTGTTTTTACTGCAGCAGATTATAATATTTTGTTTCCTTGCTCTTACAGCCGTTCAGTGTAAGCAATAACGATTCCTCTACACTTGTTAGTGGTTTTGATTTCCTTCTATTTTCAGAATCTACACAACTATTTACTATGTTTTCTTATTATTATTATTTTCTTACTGAATACGCCTATTAGCATGTCCTTTCGAATAACGATTACACGTTTGTGGTAAGTATCACCAAGAAAATTTAGTATAAGGCTTGATGAAGTATTACTAAAGAACAATACATTTATCTTGTTAAGGTAAGGTTATACAACCTTTTTGCTCAAAGGGTTCCCCTTTGAGTAAATCACTTTTTTGAAGGAACCTCTTGACCAAAGAACAGTAAGAATAGGACATCAAAGCTTTATCCTACTCTAATTTACAAAATTACTATTGCATCTTTATTTTAATACAATACAGACATCTTTATAAGATATTGAATGGTAAGGTAGTTAAATGTGGGGGGGGGTTGTTTCCGAAATATATATTCTATGAATGATAAACAAAAGCATCAATATTTTGAGTAATTTGGTGGTACGGGATACATGCTGCAACCGAAGTTGTTGACTTTATACCAGATAATCCAGATGCTTAGGCATCTGGAAACAGGCAAGGAGAGACGGAAAGAACAACGAAATGGATATGTGAGACTAATATGTGGTGTAATGTGACTCGATTAATGTATTTAAAGCACATAACTTTTACAAAATTTAATATTTTATTTCACCCATATAAAATTATTGTATATTGTTTTTATTTATTAATTATATTTATTTTTGCAATCAAACTCCCTTTAAGAATCCAATCTTTATGAAAAATAAAATTTTATTAAAACGTCGGCGCTTTGACTAAGAAAATAGCGAATACTGCGAAACCTTTGTAAAAGTTCAGGGGAACTCTATAATTCCGCGGAATCCAAGTTGAAGACCTTTGAGTTAAGAGAATGAATGCCTCATATTTTATCGTATTTTCACCCTTGTTTTTTAACGATATAAAATGGTAAATTTGAAGAAAGGTACAATTTAGCTGTTTCAATTCGAAGAATTAAATAGAAAAATATTACTTTTATTGTCATGAGAGAGATTTGAATTCCAACCCTTGACCAATATTCAGTATATGAAAAAAGAATTGCCGAATCAGATATATACAACTACTACTTCAATCTTTGATTTAAGCACGTAGAGAATACTATAAATTTTCTTTTGTCCCAATTTTGTAAGGTTAAAATATAGAGAGTTACTTCCATGACATTTCGATGCGATTTGAATTCGAACCCTTGACCAATATTCAGTATATGAAAAAATAATCGTGGAATCAGATATATTACAGCTACTACTTCAATCATTGATTAAAGCACGTAGAGACTACTATAGTTTTTCTTTTGTCACAATTTTGTAAGGTTAAAATATAGAGTGTTACTTCCATGACACTCTTTTTGATCGGAAACTTTGAGAATGGCTAATAAAGAACCCCTAACAATGACACTCCCCAACTTTGGTCATAGTTCGAGGACCAGTTTTATTCGGAACTTTTTTTTTTTTTTTGTCTCTCTTCTAATTCTTTGTTCTGTGATAGGACTGCGTGATGTGAGAAAAGGGTTAAAAGGATTTCCAACTCCCCAGAAGGATATTCTCCTTCCCCTTTCCCTTTTGTTTCAAAAAGTATAAGAATCAGCTAAATTGAAAGCATGTTTTGTTTCGTTGACAAAAATGTCCCAACGCACTAGCAAGCGGCAAGCTTCAAAAACGTGCCCTGCTGGTCTCAGCAGAACATTTAGAATACAAGTGCTCAAGTAATAACGCTGATATGAGCATTTTTTTTTTCTCCTGGCTTTGACAGAACGTCGAAAATTGGTACAAAAATGAAGGGGGTTGCAGGTCCGTTATTTTAAGATACCCGATTCGCACTTAAAAGTAACAAGGAGTTTTTATTTCTTTAGATGTTTTCAATTTTATTTCGCTCCGGAAGAAAAGTCAGAAGACTGAAGCGAAATCTTTTACCGAAATAATAATAAGAAAGGACGTTGAATAATCCATAAATAAAATTTGAAATAAATTGTAATTTATGCATATGTCATGGAAAAGAATTTAAACTACATTTTCTGCTATCGTGAGCTCGCTTAATGGCCCTATTTTTCATTCCATTTTTTAGAAAAAGTATCTTTTTGGCTGAATCTGATCTTAAAACCGAAGATAATAGAAAAAAAAAAAGAAAGACGAATTACCACATTCAGCTAAATTCATATCTGTGTGCATGCACATGTATTTGATCCAGATTGACTGAAAGGCTAAAAAAATTTTAACTAGAGTATGAAAGTGAAAGAATAAAATTAATAACTTCCTTTTATCATAGTAGAATATGCAAGAATGTTTAATGCATTACTACTAAAAGACCTCCAATTATTTATTTATTCAAAATACTTTAGAAAGTATTACTTTTAATGCACATCCACTTATGGTAGTAAATATTCATTAATAAGTTCAATAAGACATGACTAAAAGTTATAGTAAAAAGAAGTTAAATAAGATATGGATATGTAGATATAGATCAGAAAGGAAAGGAGTTGAAATTAAATTGCAATGACTGCATCTCCATTTTTTTTCTTCATTTATTTTTAATTTCCCCAATAATTGAAGATCAAAGAGATACATTTTAAAATGATCAATTATGACACTCTTAACTCTCATTCCTGTCTATTAGCAGAAATTTAACATAAATCGTAAAAAAAAAATATTAAATAAGTAACGAAAATAAGTAAATACACAAAGAGAAAATCGTTATTATTGCATTTAAGCACAAACGTGCTTCAAATTTATCTCTCTCAAGTTTCGCTTTAAAGAAGTAATCAAATAAATTTCAAGATAAGCCTAATGGTATGAAGGGTAGAATTAATTTCCTCTGTAATGAAAAATAAAACTCTTTAACTATAGCTATTGGCATCCTTTGAACATCAAACACTAAGACGTTTTAAAACAAGAATTATTTAAAATGTGCATCTTCAGAATTTCGACATCATGAAACGTAATATAATTACATCTGATGCCAGGAACCTTTCGGTGAAGTAGATAAATATAATAAATGAAAATTTACATTCCTCTTCGGCTGAAAATATCAGTGATGACAGTGAGTGATGTTCGTTTTTTATTTCTTCCTTTTTCACTTTCCTCCAACGACTCAACCGAACAGTGTCATAAAACCCAGTAATAGCATTTCTTCATGCGAACAATGATAACAATCTGTTAATCATCTTTGCTGTGTTGCACATAATTCCTGTCCTGATGGATCCTACCAATAGAGGAAAAGAAGGAGGAGCTTCTAATGTCTACCATGCATGGCATGGTATAATCTTAGCAATGACATTCAAGAGGAACAATAATTGTGACTGCCTAATAATGTAACCAGCCATGCGGGATAGAGTCAGGGGGAGGACTGGCGAGAGTCGACACTGAAACTAGTTTACTTGGCCACTATATTCAATAATGTTCTCTTTTGTTTGGAAGACAAATAACTAAGCAATAGAATAACGGAAGGGCCATTTTGGATCTTTTTACAAATGTAACCCTATTATTTAACTCGTAATGTACGTCAGTCTAAATCTGACCGAAATGTGACCGCATGGGTGAGATGTTGCTCTTCAGTATCAGAGTTCATGGGTTCGAATCCCATTATTGTCATAGATGTTCGTAGCTGTGTGGAATAGGCTTCAGTCAGTAGGTCGCAGTCTCGTTAGCCTACTTCATGCAGCAAAACAGTAAACCATGGCGCTTGAAACCAAACTAAACTGTCTAAATCAGTGTTTCCCAAATTGATTCTTATGAACATTTAGGGGTTCGTATGACCACTTAGAGGGTACGTGGAGAGTAAACATTTATTTGACAGATGTTTAAAAACGTTTGGGGTCCACAAAAGGTTTAATGTACAGTGAAATATGACAAAATTCCAAATAAGTTAAAATAAATTGAGGCAGTAATAAACAACAATCTCCACCAGGAATGACGCATTGTTGTCGATAGCCCGATGAACACCAGGCTATGCAGTTAGTGTTTTTATTTTTTTCTTACATAAAGAACATCAATATAAATTTTGTTATATACTGCAGTTGTATGGTGTTATTTTACTTGAGGGTTCGCGGTCGAGTATTTGTAATAAGGAGTCCGAGGGAATAAAAAGTGTGAGAACCACAAGTCAAGATCTAAATTTTATAACCGATTTTTCACTAACTCCGAACGTCCATTAGAGATAAAAAGTTGCATACTAATGTATCTTGGATGACAATACATGAATCATTCATAAAATTATAAAAAATCAATTCATTTTAATAATCACAGAATTTCTAACTGTCGTTGGACTCTTCATCCCTCCCCTTCGAACATATTCGTTGGTGGCTGGGTGGTAAAATGTTCGGCTTTTTCACAGGTGACGTGTGTTTGGGCTATAAATATTCGACCCTCGTTCAGCAAAGTGAACTTTCAGCTGTCAGTTCCGTTCATAGAAATCTTTAATCCTTTCATAGGTAAAAATTTTTCTCTTATAGCCTCGATGGTAAAATGTTTACACGAGTTGCAGGCTTTATTCCAGTATGGAATTTTTTATTTATTTATTTATTTATTATTATTATTGTTTTTTTTTTTTTTTTTTGCTAATTATAGATGTCTGTTACTTCTAGTTTGAACAAATACGAGGAAATTTATTTTTAATGACTCCCTTTAGAAAAATGTAATGTACAGGTTCTTGAAAAATGCAAAAACGGTTAGTGGCAATATTTATAAAAAATCATTGTAGTATTGAATTCTGTAACTGTAGGTACCTTATAAATTTTCCATTACTGATTTAAATTTATCAGCATTATTAAAATTCCTAAAGTGGGCAATTTATGCAAATATTCCCAATTTTAATGATTAATTATCGTTCATATTGCAGTACTCGAGTAAAGCAACACTGCAAGTTTAGCGAATTAATTACTAAAGATCTCATGTATTAATTGTGACATGCAATGAACTTTTACGATTATTTAGATTTTATTTTTATAAGCATAAATATCAAAATACTAAAACGTATCGTTTTAGATCCCATAGTTAAAAACAACCCTTAAACGTAATTCTAGTTATACCGATAATAAAGTAAATGCAGTATTGATCCAACAATGGATTCATTTATTCCGAAGTGATAAGATCTACCATTTTGCTACAAAAGGGCTAATGAAGTCCGGACATACTACTTAGAATTGACATAGAACTGCTGCAAAGAACATGGCAATAATGGAATTCGAATCGGCTGGTGCCGAAAGGCAGTGCCTTTCCTATTCGGTCCTAGTTTGATAAAGTTAACTTTCAGGCTGTCAAGTTTATTCATAGAAATACCTTTCCTCCATAGGCTAACATTTAGCAAGAGGAATCCCAAATAGTCGTAACCCAGCTACCTTAACCATGATATTATAACACCGAAACAATTAGCAAAGAATGCGTCCTGATTTTATTAATTTGCTAACTACACTTCGGATTAACTGCATACTTCCCAAAGACTTACAGAATTTTAAAACTTTGAATTTACCTTTTCAGAGATACTAGCATTATACATCGGATATTTTTTTAAACCTAAAGAGGTGTCTGTTACTGTCTAGAATTCTCATTTCCCTTACAGAAATGTCTCCATTTTTTACACTCGTCTATCCCGGAGACAAGTCGTGTGTCTGCGTTTGACTAGGTCATATTCTTCCCGAGGGAGAAAGAATTCACAAGCAGCTCTAATTAGCTGGAGGTATATAGTAGGTCATAAATCTTCTCCTTCAAAGGCATTCAATGGAACGAAAGGAGGAAAAAACCGAAAGTGATCTATTGTGACATTTCAGTTTCACCTATGCGCCTTGAAGAAGGAGAAAGCTATCATGCTGTTGACAGCGGAAGCCATAGGCTCTTTGCTGATGTACTGTCTTTCTTTGTCCCTAGCTAAGGATCCATGATAGAGCAAAGCCTGACATTACTGAACCGTTTAGGCATGTGGGTAGTTTCAGGTGCTGTAAAGTAATGAATCAGCTACCAGGGTAGGCTCTAGCTGTTTTGCCTCCCCGCACCAGGGTTGTGTCGATTTTATTCACGGGGGTTTAAACCAGTGGTTTTAATCATCCTGGTCAATATCAATTTTGACCAGTTTTGATTACTGATATTCACTATTCAATATATTTAATACTAATCGAAAATAGGATATGATAAAGGAAAGTTACATTTTTTAAAAATGTCATAATATAAATAACACCAGCAAAAATCTAATATAACATAATACCAAGATACAAAAAAAAAAGTTTTATATATTTTCTTATACAAGTTGTTTTATATGTAATTTATGTTGAATTCAAAAAAAAAAAAAAAAAAAAAAAAAAAAAAAAAAAAAAAAAAACGGTTACAAGTAATAAGTTATAGATTAATAACAATTTTAATTGTAAAATGTCATGTTATTTGTTTTAATTTTAAAATTTATGCTTTTAACTACAACTTATGTTTTAACTGCAACTCATGATTTATGTTTTAATATGTAACTCATGTTTTATTTTTTAAGTGTCACTCATATTTTGTGTTTTTTACTGCAACTGGATTACATTTTTACAATTGCTTGTACATGGTTCATTTTTAAAATTCAAACATTCTTATTATACCGTATAAGCAGGTTAAATCTCATGAGCTTGTTAGCGTAATATTTTGTTTAACTGCACAACTATTTTTATTGGTTATTAAAAGTCACTTCTAATTACAAAAGATATTATATATTAAAATTAAGACCATTTAAAACTATTTTTTAACAATTCTGACCACTTTTGACCATTTTTGACCACTTTTGGACAGTTAAAGCCACTTTTTTCCAGTGCCCTGGTCAAAATCAGTTTTGACCGGTCAAAATTACAACCCTGCCCCGGACAAGATGTAAAATGCCTCTTCTCTCTCCCCATGAAATGACCCTATAAACTATACATTGCGTTTACAACTTAAAATAGTACTGCAATCGTACACATAAATTTTATCTTACATCACTCATACTAAATTATCATATTTTACTAATACGTTGATCATTTACTGAATATTGCATTGCATTTGTTTTTTTCAAATTTGAGAGAATCTTTTATATACAGTAAGAAAAACTGCATATATTTGATACAAATCTTTTGAGATACAAGCCGAAAACTATTGAAAATTATCCTTAATATCGTGTTTAAAACTCGTGAGACCCTTTTAATTAATAAATTACAGCTTTAAAATTATCGAATGACATTTTATTGGTACAATGTGCATAAATTTATTAAAATTGTAAATTACAGAATTATTATAAACTACGTGTACTGTTTCGAAATAAAAAAAAGAATCTAAAAACCCTATAAAGATTTTAAAGTTATGCATTTGGTTAAACTAGTTTGTATTATTAATTTCGAGTTTAAAAGTGGTGACATAAAAATGAATGAAAAATAATTATATATAATCCTTTCTCAAGTTAAACTTTTAATACAAAATAATTTTGAAATACATACATACATATATACATATATATATATATATATATATATATATATATATATATATATATATATATATATATATATATATATATATATATATATGTGTGTGTGTGTGTGTGTGTGTGTGTGTGTATAAAACTAATATTATTAATTTGTAACTTAAAGGCTTGAAAAGTTTTGAAACTCTTGAAAATATATTTGAAAATTGGTGTAAAAAAATCTAAGAATTTACAAATGATTAATGGAAAAATAATGTGCTATCACTTTGAAAGTTAGCATTTTGGTACAACAACCTATTAACACTTGAAACACTTCTGCTGAATATTGATGAATATTTTAATCCATTATAGACTGTGAATAATAATAATAATAACAATAATGACTATTCATCAAAAATTTTAAATTTAAAACGCGTGAGTGTTAAAAAATCATAAATTGTTGATTCAAATAACAATATAATAAATTAAAGCAGATGCTTAAAAAACTGGAAGATTGTTCTTGGGATTACCCTGTACCTCAACTATAAATGAAAAATTATTCCCAGCAAGCATAAAAAAAAAATTATTAAAGAGAAAGACTAGGTGCTAATCGGCTAAAAAAAGTTTTTGAACTCCCGAGAGTGTACTTGAAAATTAGTATAAGAAAATATATATGCAAGGACATACAAATGATTCCACGTATGCGTAACCACGGGGGCCAATTTCGCAGAAGGCTGTGTTTGTTACAGAATTTCCCACCGAAAAGGAAACACCGATAAGAGAGAAAAGAATGAAACGGGGTGCCGAAAAGATAAGATCACAAGACGTAATCTGAGTGACCAGTAACATGCAATAAAATAACAGATACTATTGAAAGAACGGACACCCAGTCTAACAATTAACGCTGGGGAAATTTACAAGGGTTTTTATCATTGCTGGGTGGTCTGAATGGCTGACAGCTAAAGAATCTACTAAATTGGACAGGACTTTTCAGAAATTTGAGCTTTGTTTGTGGTCATAGTTGGAACATGCGGTAACATTTAACGATCTTAAGTACCCCAGAACCCCTACAGACATTTGAGGTAAAAAATTGTGTGTGAATGTGCTATATGCATATATATATATATATATATATATATATATATATATATATATATATATATATATATATATATATACTAAACTTAAACTTTGAATTCATAAATGGATTCCCATCTTATCTCAGTTAATTACTAACAATTAATATGATTGAATTAAAATGATTATATATTATTCGTATACACAATAACATTTTGTGTATACGAAACAAGTACAATTGAACCAGAAAGTAAGAATCAGTAGGTTCAGCAAGCCCATCATCCACTTTATTGCCTTAAATTATTTCACAAATTTAATCAAAAGATTTCTTCTTTTGCTTTTTTTCCCTCCAAAATAAACCTTTATCGCAAAAGCATTTTAATTAATTAATAATTATAAATAATCCTGCTAATCGCGGAAATAATCATAAGCTTAAACACTTTAAAAATTCTCTTCAAATTAGATTTTAACTTTTTGTTTCTTTTGTAGACTTTTAAATAACGGTATGTGGAACTTGCAAAATTTTAAGAGCCGCGTGTACCAAAAAAATCTCATTGTCAGTATTTGTATCTCATAAACCTTGGTAAATAAAATATAATTTTTAGCATCTATGAGATTCTTAAGTCATTTGTATGTATTAAAATATTTTTTTTTTCAAATACTTACAAAATTTTAAAGTCTATTTGTACAAGGAATAGTATAGTATTACTAAATGTACTATTAAAATGCAATTTACGTACAGTAAAAATAAATTACATATAAAACATTGATCATTTACTCTACGTTTAGAACAGAAAGTTTTGTACTCGTGGCAATCTTCTTGGAATATTTTACTAGCAGTTATAGGCCAGAAAAATAATAGCCGTATATTGACCAGCATTAAACTGCGTCTAATAAATCCTGATAAATAAAATATAATTTTTAGCATAAGATTCTTAAGTCATTTGTATGTATTAAAATATTAAATTTTTTCAAATACTTTCAAAGTCTATTTGTACAAGAAATAGTATAGTATTACTAAATGTACTACTAAAAATGCAATTTACGTACAGTAAAAATAAATTACATATAAAAAACATTGATCATTTACTCTACGTTTAGAACAGAAAGTTTTGTACTCGTGGCAATCTTCTTGGAATATTTTACTAGCAGTTATAGGCCAGAAAAATAATAGCCGTATATTGACCAGCATTAAACTGCGTCTAATAAATCCTGGTAAATAAAATATAATTTTTAGCATAAGATTCTAAAGTCATTTGTATGTATTAAAATATTAAACTTTTTAAAATACTTTCAAAGTCTATTTGTACAAGGAATAGTATAGTATTACTAAATGTACTATTAAAATGCAATTTACGTACAGTAAAAATAAATTACATATAAAACATTGATCATTTACTCTACGTTTAGAACAGAAAGTTTTGTACTCGTGGCAATCTTCTTGGAATATTTTACTAGCAGTTATAGGCCAGAAAAATAATAGCCGTATATTGACCAGCATTAAACTGCGTCTAATAAATCCTGGTAAATAAAATATAATTTTTAGCATAAGATTCTAAAGTCATTTGTATGTATTAAAATATTAAACTTTTTAAAATACTTTCAAAGTCTATTTGTACAAGAAATAGTATAGTATTACTAAATGTACTACTAAAAATGCAATTTACGTACAGTAAAAATAAATTACATATAAAACATTGATCATTTTCTCTACGTTTAGAACAGAAAGTTTTATACTCGTGGCAATCTTCTTGGAATATTTTACTAGCAGGCCAGTAGAATAATAGCCGTATATTGACTAGCATTAAACTGCGTCTATGTGAGCAAAACCTTACTTATTCACATCTCTAACAATTTGCATTTTTTTTAAGGTAAAAAGCTATGCTTTCGCACCGAATAATGCAGCACTAACAAAAGAATAAAGTCAATTTTGTAATCACATGTTTCATAAACAAACTTAATGAATGTGAAGTAATAACTAAAAGAAAATAAAGAAAAGCCTAACCTCGGAAAGATTTTTAGAAATGAATTTTTATTCATTTTAAAAGAAACTGAACAATAAACCACGAGTGATAAATAACTTTTAGAAAATATGACTTGCGTTTCAAAATATGTTAATCATCGTTTGCGTCATGATAAAAAAAATAGGTGATGATTCAATACCATTAAAGCTCAGGCGTTTTGACACCCACAAAATGGATTGATGCAAAATAATCAATTATCATATAAATAAATATAAATAAGCATATGTGACGCCTCGAGCTCGAAGTGTTCATTCAACTTGTTAACTTCTTTCAGCTTAATACACATTGCATGGCAATCCATTAATCAGCGGTTAGGAAAAAAAGAAAAAAAATCACTGGAATTTTTTTTTCCATTTAGAAACAGCTTGACGATTTTATAAAGAGTTTTTTTTTTTTTATCTTTAATCATTTTATTGTCCTTAACGTTAGTTCATAGAGTTTCTAGTTTTACCCTGATTTGATCTTGGAGGAATATTCGCCACAAATATCAGGTAGTCTTTTTGATGAACGCGCTAATAATTCTAATGATAAAATTTTATATAAGCACGAACAATGCTTTTTCACACTCTAAGCAGTTCTTTTTGTTAACATTAACATTAATTATGTGCAGAAATACCTGATGAATTTTACTCTGATTTCATTTTGAAGGAATATCCCTTATGCATATCAAAAATCCATGACTAATGTCCTATGATTTCAACAGAAAATTTTTTAGAAACAGCTTGATTATTGTATAGCTAATTGTCTTTTTACCTTTAAACTCTTTTATAATCTTTAACTATACAACAAAGAATCTCGATCAAATCGGAGTAAAAATATTGCCCCGATTTGATCTTGGGGGAACATATCTTGCAAATATTAGGTAAAAACTATTTGGTTAATGTGTTAATAATTCTAATGATAAAATTTTATATAAGCAATAGCATTATTTATTTTTTCAGATGTATACTTATAAAAATATTCTGAGAAATTTTATGAAAATATTACCATTTGTTGGTAAATTGGTGCCTTGCCCATTTCCAGGTCATATGACTTCTCATGGAAATATGGTTGCCGTTGTTTTGAGAGGATGGGCTTAGCTTGGATATAGAGGTTATAAAGAATAATAGAGGTTGGAGATAATTTAGAAGCAGGGACCAAAAAGACCCTTTAGGTTTGGCCTGCTACGTCCAGAAGTGATGTTTAGGCATATGGAGGACATTGTAACAACAAGCCTATTTTATGTGCTCTAGCCACATTAATGAATACGGTGGATCTTAACACATTGTGTGCAGGTACATTTCGCAGCGGAATTGTACGGCGAGCGGTCGTTTTGCTCGTAAATTTAGTTATACAGTTAAATCTCAATAGATCGAAAATGACTTAATTTTTTAACCAACTTTTCGTATGTTATGTTGAAATATATAAACAAATATATAAATAGAAATATGTAAATAACAATCATAAGATTTTTGTAAACAAAAAATATACTTTTTAGTGGATAAATTTATAACAGTATCGTAAATATGAAAAATCAAATAGAAATAGTAGTATATAGTTTTAATTTTTCCCGTTCTGTGGTTCCGCATCGACTAATGTAAAAACTAGTTTTTATTTGTCTAAATTTTTCCAGAATTTATGTAGTAGACAAGAACATTCGGCTTCGTTTTCCTGTATATACCGTTATTTTTGTACCCACACACAAACCATGTTGTTACACTAACCCGTACTAGTACGTGACCCGTGCTCAAGTATAAATCGTCAGAAAACGTACTAGTACGTGTCCTGCATACAATGTGTTAAGACGACTTGATCTTCGACCTACCCTCCGGTTATAAGATCATTGTCTTAACCTAAGAAGCTAAGGAGGCTCAGTATTATCATTTCTCTAGGAAATGTAATCGTTAACGTCTTACCCTGATTTGATTTTGAACATTGGTAATGCATATCAGAAATCCACTTTCACCAATGCCATAAAATATCTTCTGAGAAAAAAAAATTAAGAATGAATTTTCACTTAACCTAAGAAGCTAAGGAGGCTCAGTATTATCATTTCTCTAGGAAATGTAATCGTTAACGTCTTACCCTGATTTGATTTTGAACATTGGTAATGCATATCAGAAATCCACTTTCACCAATGCCATAAAATATCTTCTGAGAAAAAAAAATTAAGAATGAATTTTCACTTAACCTAAGAAGCTAAGGAGGCTCAGTATTATCATTTCTCTAGGAAATGTAATCGTTAACGTCTTACCCTGATTTGATTTTGAACATTGGTAATGCATATCAGAAATCCACTTTCACCAATGCCATAAAATATCTTCGGAGAAAAAAAAAATTTAAGAATGAATTTTCACTTCAATCTATACTTCAATCTAATTTGAGCAGTTTCATTAACATCAGTTCCAAATAAAATTATGTAACTCTTTAATATCAAACTTGCAGCTTAATTCACCCCAATAGCTTTGACTCAGCAGAAATACAAACAAGCCTAAAATTGTTACAAATAAACTCAGCAAATGGGGAAGTTTTCAGAAATAATGCGGTATAAAAAAATTTGCTTAGAGATTAATTTGTGCAGATTCATATTCCAAACCCGTATTCAAACATTTCAAGATAAATTGAAAAATGAATAGATAAGTATTAATTATAACTCTCTCTTGTGCCGCTATTGTCTAGACTTCTCCTGAATTCGTAGCTCATAATTCATTACATATAAGCTACTTTAGGTTGAAATAACCAAACACTTTTTTAAACCCAAATTCTGTGTCATTATACAAGAGAGGAATGCGTAGATTATAACTACTCACTGCGAACGCATGGGGAAAAAAAACGCTTATTTCATAAATTATAAATAGCTCGCTCCCTTTTAGCGTAGATATTCCTCGTTTGGAAATATATCTTTTATCCTGATGGATTTAATAACACCCCTTGAGTGTGATTTTACGCCTCTATTTAGAGTCACCCCGGAGACTGATGACAGCTTGCCATGCTCTCCAACTAGTTTCGGTTAGAGTGTATTCTTTGGAGAATCTAAAGTAAGTACGAACCAATTCTTTTAAAAGCAATTTAAGGAATCCGAAGAATCTTAAACGTTTAAAAAATCGAAAAAAAAATATAATGAATTAGTTTTCAGCAATTAATTTTCAACATATAAAAAAACTCTCATTGAAATTTTTTGGTATAATGAGAGTTATAAAATGAGATATAGAGTATATTAAGTGGCACTTTTTGTAATTTTAACTTTTAATGCCGTTTTTTAAATATATTTTTTACCACTATCCATGCGATTATGAAAAAAAAATCTAATAAATAAATCTGTTTAAAATTTTCCGTTTATGAATATATAATTATTACCTAAAGAAAGAATCTACAAAAAAGGTATATTCTAATATTTCTATTATTTTTTAAATTTAAAATGAAATATAAAGTATTTATTTATTGTTTTCATATCCAAAAGTTTTTTATAAATATTTATTAATATTGTATTTTAACGTAAAATTAATGTTTATATGTTACTAA
This sequence comes from Pardosa pseudoannulata, assembly GCA_032207245.1. Lineage (NCBI taxonomy): Eukaryota > Metazoa > Arthropoda > Arachnida > Araneae > Lycosidae > Pardosa > Pardosa pseudoannulata. The sequence goes on along the minus strand of CM063502.1, from coordinate 70,277,572 downwards.
AAGTTAATTTGCGGGTAATACATAATCTTGTAGGATAAAAAAATAAATTTTAAATATATTTTTTACCACTATCCATGCGATTATGAAAAAAAAATCTAATAAATAAATCTTTAAAATTTTCCATTTATGAATATATAATTATTACCTAAAGAAAGAATCTACAAAAAAGGTATATTCTAATATTTCTATTATTTTTTAAATTTAAAATGAAATATAAAGTATTTATTTATTGTTTTCATATCCAAAAGTTTTTTATAAATATTTATTAATATTGTATTTTAACGTAAAATTAATGTTTATATGTTACTAAAAGTTAATTTGAAGGCAATACATAATGTTGTAAGATAAATAAATAAATGTGTTGTATACTTTTATACTTTATTATTAAATGGATTTTTTTCAGGAAAATATTATTTTTGAAAATGCTGAATTTCGTCAATTGTTACAAACAGAATGATATGAAGTTACTGGAAGTTGAAATCGGAACACACGTTATAATATAAGTTTAAAACCACCAAGACAATTTAACTCCTTAAATAGTTAATTGTTTTCCAAGACATGTAGACAAGCTAGATTTTTGTTTCATTAAAAATACTATTATTATACCTACAAGAATTAAAAACAAAGTCAAACTAAGAAACAGAAGGTAGAAATATATAGATACCCATTCAAAAAAAAATTTTTTATTTAACTTTTCAAATAAACGTAATTGCAGTCAATTTTGTGAAGCCTACACTCTGTTTGGGCATACAGGTTACAGACAATACACAAAACAAAACAAATAAAAAAATTTTGAATTTGAATTATGGTCAAAATTAAAACAGTTCGAGATGTTTTGGAAATATTGGTTTTAGAAAGGATTTCATAATACAAAATCGCCGAACGATGACCGATTTGTTAGTGTGCTGACCTTCTGGTACCGGAGTTCGTGAGTTCGAATCCCACTATGGCATAGATTTTCGTAGCCGTTCAGAATCGGCTTTAAACTGTAGGTCCCGGTATCATTAGCCCTCGTGTTGCAAAAAGTAGGCCGTAGCACTCCAAACCAAACCAAACCAAACCATAATACAAAATCCTCAAGAGATAATAATAAAATGTAATTATAAAATTTTAGCTTTACTTTTTGAGAAACTTGTCTGACTTTCCATACATTTTTTCAAAAGAATACTGTTTCAGCTATCTAAATTCGTAAAAACGTGAGTACTTTTGTAAAAATGTGTACTTAAAAAATTAGAAGTGCAATAGAAATGAAAGTAACGAAAAAACATATTAATATATTTCTTATTTTTGTAATTTTTTAATGAAAATACTTATAATGATTTGATGAAAAGCAAAATATTTATTATTAATGTCGAATGACATTTTCTCCTGTCATATTTAATTTTCAAAAGAAAGACTATAGAATTTAAAAAATTGCATCTAACTGGCTTGTATTCAATTATTAAAAATTATTAAAATGTTACAGTAAATTAAAAATATTGGCTTCATTCTAGGATTTTGCTTTAATTATAAAATATAATGCATTCATTTACTAGTATATAAAGTTTTGTTTCCAATTATAGTCTAAATTCAATAAGAGATCGTAAATTTTTTCCGTATAAAAGCTGTATTATAACTGCCGTGATTTTCTGTGTACCCTAAAAAGAGTACGAAAACTAAAATAAAAAAAAGAGAAAAAATGTGCTGTTCACTGTAGTCTTCACTGGAAGAATGGAAAGTAAGGGGGAAATGCTGTTCTAGAGCAATGTGAACACTGATTAATCAATCCTTTCACCCAAAATAAATAAAATGAATAAATAAAAACCAAGGGAGAGTATTTTAGATTACAGTAAATATCATTAAACACCGTGTAGTGTATAATTTGGAACAGATGAGCTCTTCTCCCTCAAACAATTATCATTCTTATTCTTCCATTACTTTGAAAATTGAAAAAAAAATTTAATAGGATAAATATGGTTGAGCGCGGGACACGTACTAGTACGGGTTAGTATAATAACGTGGTTTGTTTTTGGATACAATAATAACGGTACATGCAGGAAAACGAAGCCGAATGTTCTTGTCTACAACATAGATTTTGAAAAAATTTAAACAAATAAAAACTAGTTTTTACATCAGTGAATGCGGAACCACAGAACAAGAAGGTTGATCAAAAAAATCAATTTAGATTTAAAATTAACTTTTTATTTATCCTTGCGAAAATGATATTATATATATATATATATATATGTGTGTGTGTGTGTGTGTGTGTGTGTGTGTGTGTGTTTATTTGTCTATTTATATATTTGTTTATATATTTCAATATAAAATACGAAAAGTTGGTTAAAAATTTAAATAATTTTCGATCTATTGAGATTTAACTGAATAAATAAATTTATGCGCAAAACGCCAGCTCAATTTTATGGTAAAGATTACATTCATTTATCACAAAATTAATTGATGAAAAAATATAGAGATATGCTTTATAGTATAGATATATTATATATAAAGGGCCTGGTTTACGGCTATAGATTCGATGTATGTACCTGGGTCCTCAATTTGGTCCCCGATTTTCTATGTATTTGAAATGCACGGTAATCTAAGATGCCTTTTATTGTGACAAGTTAAAAAAAATGTAAAACATGTGACATTTGCTAATGCTGTGGTAGTATTGAAATGAAATTTAACAAACTAAATAACTAACAATACAGAAGGAGCGCCTAAACTACTTTAATCTCCATGATTAATCAGTGAAAATTATTATCACTAGCTATTAGCGCACGAATCTGACTACCACAAATATTAGATTTTAGTGATGTGACATATAAGATTTTGTAAAATAAATAAATAGTTTAATAAATAAAAATAAAATAAATAATTTAACAAATAAAAATAAAATAAATAATTTAATAAATAAAAATAAAATAAATAATTTAATAAATAAAAATAAAATAAATACTTTAACAAATAAAAATAAAATAAATAATTTAATATATATAAATAAAATAAATAATTTAATAAATAAAAGTAAAATAAATAATTTAATAAATAAAAATAAAATACATTTACCGGTACAATTCCGCTGCGAAATGTACCCGCACACAATGTGTTAATAACAACTGACATTTTTACACATAAGTCTGAATGAAATATCTGCAGAGACGCAAAGCAGTAAAATATAAATTACTCAATCATTGTATGAAATCGTGTTACATATTGCCAAGATAATGCCAGAAGCTTAATTATATGTGTATATATATATATATATATATATATATATATATATATTATATATATATATATATATATATATATATATTAATTTTGGGGCTGAAATCAGATCATTGTTTCATATAGCCCTGCAACTTCGAGCTTGAGAAGTCAAGATCTCTGTTTCTGGGCAAGGACCCGTGAACAAACTCTGGTGGCAGTCTCAGTCTGTGCTCAAATCTCCCCTCAATTTTCAACTACCACTCACGTAACTTCTCACCTGTCAACATACCCATGGGGGAAACTTCAAGGCACGTAGATTCTATGTCCGCACTCTACTCAGATAAGATATATGTGGTTTGATACTTCATCTGGAACGAAAAACTCATGCATTTGTTCGTTGAAGCAAACGGACCACATATGTTCTCAACAACAGACAAGTATTTTTCGATCCCGATGGTACTTCAAAAAATTATGAAGTCAAAGATCAATAAAACTAATGAAGTCTTTTACTTATATGAATGCGAATTTAGGTTTGTTTTTAAAGACATTGCTTTGAAAACAGAAAGATCATACGTATATTTTTCTCTGTTTTTTTTTTATACATATCATAAATGTTTACAAAACATAGAATTTATACACACCCACAAACATATATATATATATATATATATATATATATATATATATATATATATATATATATATGACATTTAAAAGTGGTTAAGGCATGGAAGACCCATTTCATTTCATATATAAAAACTTATTTATAGTCGTCCTTATGTCCATAGCTATGCCATTTAGAAAACCTTTGTCACAACAAGCGTTGAGGATGTTATCAGACCGAGTTCCCGCTCAGAACTGTCTTTTTTGGCCTGGCTACCTAAGCAAAATTCCAATGTCTACTTCTGCTTCAGTTCTTTCACTCTGTATAGTTCCTCTGTATAGTTCTGTATAGTTCCTCTGTATAGTAATAATTGCCAAGCGTGGCCTTTTTTTCCTTCTCTAACCCTACTGTTGATTTTCCTAAGAAAATTTGAAAATTTCAATGCTGTTACTTCACTTCTAGAGTTATTAAAAATAGTTATTATAGAACTTTGATGTACTACACTGTACCTGTAAATATGTTGGAATCAAGTTCATCTTATATATATATATAAATCATTGCCCTTATATTTTTGCAAAATTATCCCCATTCATGCTGTTAAATATCTTAATGCACTTGTTTTCTTCGTGATTCTTAATCTTAACCTTCTCAGACACCAAAAACAAGTCAAGTATATGAAGCACTGAGATGAACATTCTTTCCATACTTCCGAAAACTCAAGTTTGAATTAATAATTGCTAAGTGTGGCCTTTTTTTTCCCCATTTGCTGTTGATTTTCCTAAGAAAAACTGAAAATTTTAATGCTGTTACTTCACCTTTAGAGTTATTAAAAATAGTTTTTTGACTTCACGTGTTTAAATTCTCTTTTACTTGTTTTACATGTGTATATCGATACATTTATATAAACAGAGCATTTGGTGAGAGATAAAATATAAATGCTGGAAAATAAACCATTCCCAAGAATTGTGATGCCTGCAGAAATTCGATAGGTTAAACATTTCTTGAAATATCTAGTTATTCTTTGAGATGTGGAATATTATTTAAGAATAACGTCTAGTTAAGCCTTTAATGGAAAGGGTCGTAAATTTTATTGTATTGCTTTCTTTGATGGCCAACATGGGGGGTGGCACTGAGGCCGTTCATCATCTGAACACTTTTGCTTATGAATTCAAGAGGGGGTGAAAATTCGATGAATAATGACGACTAACATTATACGTCATCGTTCAAATCAATGAGTTTCATGCTTTGCTGCCACGCAGTTTTTGCTTATGTGGGGGAAACGTTCGAATTCTATGGATGTTGACAACTAGGAAAAGCCTCATTTCAATTTTATCGTATATTTTATTCAATAAAATTTTATATGCGTGATATTTTATCGATATGAGCTTTAACGTCTAATGACTGTAAATGCGATGTCTTTCAAAAGGCAAGGCAATCTCTATTTTTCAAAATTTTGAAAAGAATTAGAAAATCTGCGTAACGTGTTTCTTTCAAAAATAGATGGCTTGATATGCTATCGTATTAAAAGTCTGAAAAAAAAAATTAAATTGATGTGACAAATTCGGAAAATGAATTTCTGTTTTACGTCCGGAGATATAGAATGAAGTTCTACTTCATTCGATTGCTGAAATATATGGTTTCATAAACCTCTTTTCATTGGTTCTTATTTAGAACGGAACTGAGAGATATTTACGCTTCAATACACAGTTCAGTTACTCGTAGAACATGTGCAGCCCGACTTTTAAAAAAGAGTGATTTAAATGCTTGAAAAGAGCATTTTATAATTGACGACTGGATCGAATGTGAGAGAAAACTACAAATCAAGCACGCAACTGCAAAATTAAGTACATTATGTAGTCATCATTACCATAAAACTGGAGTTTAATTAAATAGAGTTTTAAGTCTATGCTTACGAATAACACGGGGAGATTTTGCATGAAAAATACAAGAATCATGTTTCTTAAATTTATTTCAGAGGTAATTAAATATCCCAGCGCTGAAATGCCAAAGGTTTCTTTTGGTGATGCAAAAGCAACTTGCACGAATCAAGGCATCATATACAAAATTTTGAGCAAAATATATTACCTGCACAGTAGTTAACACACATCTCATATGCATCTTAATAGCGTGGGTAAAAAAGGAACAAAAAAAGAAGACTGTATGAGTATAATGAGCATAATATATTAATCATCAGTGTAATATTTTAATAGTTAATCACCTGCCTACAATTATTTTTATTTTTATTAATTATTTTTATTAATTATTATTAATTATTTTTTGTTTATTAAATTATTTATTTATTTTACAAAATCATATATGCCACATCCCTAAAATCTAATATTTGTGTCAGTCAGATTCTTGTGCTAATGATAACTAGTGATCATAATTTTCACTGATTCATCACAGAGATTTGAGTAGTTTAGGCGTTCCTTCTGTATCGTTAGTTATTTAATTTGTTATATTTCATTTTAATGCTAATACAACGTTAGCAAATATCTCAAATTTTGCGTTTTGTTTATCTCTTTAAAAAAATGAGTATAATATAATAATGATCAGTGTAATATTTTAATAGTTAATCATCTTTCAAAAAATTATAATTTTTTATTAATTATTTTTATTAATTATCATTAATTATTTTATTATTATTTATTAAATTATTTATTTTATTTTTTTAATTAAATTATTTATTTTATTTTTATTTGTTAAATTATTTATTTTATTGTTATTTATTAAATTATTTATTTTATTTTTATTTGTTAAATTATTTATTTTATTTTTATTTGTTAAATTATTTATTTTATTTTTATTTATTTAATTATTTATTTATTTTACAAAATCGTATATGTCACACCACTAAAATCTAATATTTGTGTTAGTCAGATTCGTCAGCTAATAGCTAGTGATAATAATTTTCACTGATTAATCATGGAGATTAAAGTAGTTTAGGTGCTCCTTCTGTATTGTTAGTTATTTAGTTTGTTAAATATCATTTTAATACTACCACAACATTAGCAAAAGTCATACATTTTACGTTTTGTTTAGCTCGTCACAATAAAAGGCATCTTAGATTACGGTGCATTTCAGATACATAGAAAATCGGGGACCAAAGTGAGGACCCAGGTACATGCGTCAAATCTATAGACGTAAACAAGGTCCATTATATATAATATATCTGTACTACAAAAAATATCGCTATATTTTTTCATCAATTAATTTTGTGATAAATGAATGCAATCTCTACCATAACATTGACGGTTAATGAAATAAAACTTTAAATCTCTACTTTCCGATAACACCTGATGGCTTTACCTTAAAAACATAAGAATCATATTTCTTTAATTTATTTCAGAGATAATTATACATGCTGAAATATTAGAGGTTACTTTTGGCGATGCAATGACCACTTTAATTTTTAAATAAGCATATTCATAAATTTGCCTGAAAAACCACCCCAATTAAAGAAATTTATATATTTTCCAAGGTACTGTTTGAAGCTACTTTGCTAAATCAAAAGTATCTCGGAGAAAAGGTATAATCTTACGCAACAATTTTGACCCAAAAGTTTATTATCGTTACACTCTAGCAACATGCTAAGCATCATTACTCAAAAGAATCTTATTTCAGAAAATAATTTAGCCCATGTTTCTCTTTTATTGCCTATTTGGATTCTAAACTGAAGTTAATTATTTTTTTTATTCAAAGATAATGCCCGCTTTTAACCGAAGCAACAACAAGGAAAAAAAAAACATTTTCGTGAGCATCGTAATTCGATAATATTTTAAACAAATAATAGCATAAATTCCTAAGCGAAAAACGAGGCAGGGCTTTTGTAAAATATTTTTGATTACGTGTTTTACTTTTTTACTTAATCTAACAACGTTTTAAGATAAAGCTGAATTCAAAATTTTATTCAGACGCGATTTATTATATGTTGGATTTCATAAGGATTATTTAACATCGCTCCCTCACTTATTATTCAGAAACGTTTATTGGATTTTTTTTTATTTATTTAACAAAGAATGATTATGCAGAATTCATTTCGGTGAATGATCACGAAAATAATAAAAGTGGTTTAATAATAATGCCCCGCAAGAGAGATGATGCAAAAATTATACTTTGTGAATTTATTTTCTTTTTAAACAGACATAAACGAACTCGAAATTCAATCAAATGCTTTTAATGTTGGGAATTTTTTTGCATAAACACAAGTGAAGAATTTTATCCGTTTATTTATTTTTTAAGTCATGAGACAAGCGTCTTACATACGTAGGTTTTGTTATAATATGAAGTGAAAGCTACAAAGTAAAGGAAGACTTTAAGATCTTGAATAAATATCTAACAAAGATAGCTTAATAATTTATACCAAACGGTGACATTGTTTGGTAAAAATTAAAGCTGATAACAATAATTATAAATTATAGAAGATACCTACAGATGCCTCCTCTCGAACAAGCCTCGTATTGGCTAGCCGCATTATATATATATATATATATATATATTATATATATATATATATATATATATATATATATATATATATATACATGTATATATATATATATATAAATATATATATATACATATATATATATATATATATATATATATATATATATATATATATATATATATATATATATATATATATATATATATATATATATATATATGTATGTATGTATGTATATATATGTATATATATATACATGTATATATATAATATATATATATATATATATATATATATATAATATATATATATATATATATATATATATATATATATGGGGATTAAATAAAAAATAATATATTATTAATATAGTTGTTATGTTATTAATCATAAATTAAGAAAAGCATAAACATTTTAATATTTATAAAAATTAAATGTTAAATATTTAAATACAAAATTTAATAAACGTTAATTTATAAAAATACATAACGCCTATTTTATAATACATAATTTATAAAAATACATAAATGATTATAAACTAATGAATAAATCGATAGACTAACGTTATATTTACTATAATAAATGTGAGTTTTCCAGTTATAAATATCGGGAATTCCACTGCGGGCAGCCATTTGCTCACCGCTGCTCAAGAATACTAATTACTACTGTAATTCCTAATAGCTAACGTGATTGCGTATTAATGCCAAACAGAAAATAAGTGTTCAATTTTTTCGAGTACAAAAAATAAAAACTTGTACATAATGTGTCATGCTATTAAGAAAATAATAGCTCCCACCTTTGCAAAAAGAGTTATTTGGGGAAAATTAAGTATATAACGGCTTTATACACGTTTATAATATAACTACTGAGTAAATATAATTTTAAAGTACAAAAATTTGCGGTAAAAAAATACAGTGAAATTTTACTCTGAAGGAGAAAATAACATTTCTGGACAATCGAAAACACAATAAAGTAAAAATATTTCAGAATATATTTTATAATGACAATTCTGCAGAGAAATGTATCATCCACTATTTAAATTCTGCAGCAACAATTCTCTTAGGAACTCATCTATTTACACTCCTACTTTCAAAAATGCCTTACGAAGCAAAAGTTATCTAGCTATTGAATTAGCTAACAAGTATATAGAACTGGCATCAATCATTACAAATGCTCTCTGACAACACTCTCTATTAAAAACACATCGAAAAAGTAATTCGCTGTTTCTTTCGCTACTATCATTTAATGTTTAGTATGCTCGACGTGACAGATCCTCCTGTGCAGTTGAGTAGTTTTCCTCTGTTGCATTCGAGTCAGAGTAACAATGATTGAACTATCACCTTTAAATCTGCCGTGGTAAGCCGTGACCGCCTCTATCTCTTCAAAACCGACAAACGGAAAAGACAGCACCTTAAACACGAACAACCCGTCTATTACACTTTGAAGCTAAAAGTTGATTAGAGAAATTTGTTAATATAAGAATTACGGCGTTTTCCTTATAATACAATGATAGCGGAAGATCATTTCAAAAACCGTACGAATGTTTCAGTATTTTAACACATTTAAGACCTGCAAAGTTTTAGTGTTTCTAATAGTGATGATTATTAAGGAAATGATAAAAATTAATGATAACAATTTCAAACAGGAAAGCTCTGAAATATCAAAATGCAATTAAATAAAATAACAATGGAATTACGTAAATTATATATCTCTTTACTATTCCTATTTTCTTATGATAACACATATATGTGATAATATTACCACATTTAGAAGCAAAAATTGTATGTTGTGAATTTACGTTAGTGCAAACAGAAATATAATTTGGAATGACGTGAATTCTCGTCAGAGGTTGAAAATGTATTAATAGCACGAACAGAAAAAAAAAAGATTGCAGAATCTAAATTTCGGTTTTTATTGGTTATTGTATTGCATATCGTAATAACTGCATCGTCAATTTTCTAGAAAATAATTCATTAAACGTGTACTATCGCTTTACTTCAAAGTAGTGATATTACAGAAAAATATGCATAAAACATTATGAATATTTACATAAATTTGCAACTTAAAGCACTTTTAGTAAAGCTGATAAATGAAATTAGAAAAAATATATATTTCGAATAACCATAAGTTTTTAAACCAATTTACAACTTAAAAATTAAAAAAATGGTTACGACTATGAGCCAATTTCACGAAACGTCACTAACTTAAGTAAAAGTCTTTCCTATTCACATCTGTGTTAACTATAGCCAATATGCAACTAATATTCTGTCCTACCGTTTCAAATGAAGATCATATTCATAATGAGTTGATGTATCATGTATGATATTGTCTTAGTAAATACTTTTATATATAGTTTTATTAAAGTGAGTCAAAACTAACCGTTGGTTCAACTGTTTTATTAAAATGAAATACATTGGCAAACTGTACTTATTTTTAAAAAAAAAGAAATTTTTTTTTTTTTTAAATAGCAGCATTATACTAAAATGAAAGCTTCCTCTTTGTGTTAAAATGACTCCTTCCGTAATTCTAGTGTTGAATAATATGGGATCAAAGAGTATGAAGCTATAAGTAAATGAAGCTATGAATAAGGTAATGCTAAATTTAAGGGTAACTGAAAGGCGATTAAAAAGTAGTTTTATAGAGCATAAAATTCCTAACTTGCAAGGTATATTTAACCTGTCATGAAATTAATACCAGCCCATTAGATATTACGAAGCGAAACAACTTCATATTTACGTATATGAACAGTGGTTCAGAATGTTATTTAATGCTTAAGCAAAGTACTAAATCAGAATATATACCTCAGATTCATTAAATATGAATATTATGGCATATGAAAAAACTCAATACTGCGGCTAAATTTTCGTGAATATTTGTAAGCATGTTGGTTGCATGAGGTACATTTAATATACCTAATATAAGTACGAATAAATAAGTTTTCAAGCACAATTACGCCATACATTTTTAATTATATTTACGTACAAAACTCATATTTCGTTGCATTCCTAATGAATTAAGAAAATTTCTTCACATTATCGTACAGAATAATTTAATCTGGACTCGAAAAGTTATTAAAATATGTCACGTTAAAATAATGTATTTAAAAGTGGATTTGATACTCTAATGTATGAAGCGAGTCTTTTGTTAATCTAAAAATTTAAAATTATACTTTACTAAAGAAAAAATATATAGTATTCAATATCTCCCCATCATCCCTGATAACATATGAAGTATAGTATTTAAACTATTTCAATAAAATGAATAAAAATAGACCTAATATATAGAGTAATTTATGTACAAGAAACTACCATAGAAAATCGCAGGCATAATCAGATAACTATCTGCTTTTATAAATTTATCCTGCAAACAATTAGAATCATACAAATGTTATACTATATTACCAAAGAGTAGTATAGAATCTAATGCACATAAAAGTTTTCTAACATTATTTACGAAAATTAGCTATAGAAAGAGAGAAATTAAAAATTTCATACCTATTCATGCCATCCTTCATGCTTGAGTAAAGGTTCACCGGTTGTTTACACCGACTGTTAAAAATTAAAGATCATAATTTAGATGAAAGTCAAAGTCACTGAAGATTAAATAACGAAATCTGTCATGTGTCATATGTACAGTTTACTAAGAGACACAATCCCAATTAACTAGCGTCCGATGAAAAGCAAAGAATGATGAAGCAATTAGCCATGCATAAAAACGAGACTATGATTAATTTTATAAGTCTCTTCTCCGATTTCTACTCCTTGCCTTACAAATACACGATGCCGCGCGTCACGATAAGGCAGCATGTCTGTTTGATTAAACTGAAGGTCATTCAAACAAGCAAATGTTTCTAAAAAACTGAAAGCCGCAAACAGCTGAAGAGAAACTACACTTGATCTATAAATCGTTTTGCAGAGAGTGTGCCTTTCAATGGCTATGGGCTGGTAGGTTGAAAAAAAGGTCTTGGAGCCCATTTCACTTGTTATGTAAAGTTTGCCCAAGACATCGGCACACCCGACAGTTATGTGTAGGGAACGCAGTAGTGTCGTGCCCCTCTACATCTAATCAAAGTGTACCTATCAGCACCTTTGCAATGCCAATGGCGTGAAATAGCCACGCCCCTTCACGTCGGTTAAGTTATTATATTTTGTTTGTGGAAGACGGACGTACTAATCAGACCGGTCTGGGAGCAAGGAGGGGGAAATCGAGTTTACCCCTTTCCTTGTCGGTTAGTTTAGCATTTTTTTTTTCTAACGAAGACGTCATTTCAGATAACTGGTTTCGACAGGCAACGAGTTGTCAAACTGTTAAGTTTTCTGCAGTGTTGGATGGTGGTCTTGGAAGGAGTGAACCCGATTTAATGCATATCAAACAAAGCCAATATTTTCCAGAAGGTTTAAAGGGGTGTCGGCCCTGTGAACTGGGTAGACGCCTGTTCTTTTGAAGTTCTTGTTATCATCATGCAATATGAGCGCTGATATATTTTTTTGTTTCGTACATTCTTTGACTTAGTAGGAAGTTTCATAATAATAAACTTAATGTATTTTTGATATAAATATTAATGCATCCTTTTCAAATTTTATCTCTTGCAGAAGATATGCAAAACACGGTGATGTTATCCGGAAACGTCTGCTATCAAATTTGTTACCCCGTTAGTTAGCACAGAGTGTATATATATAGGCATTATTTATGACACGGAAAATGAAGTCTGTTGTTAGTTTTGATGGAAAAGAAGTTTTATTCTTTATTTATCTGACCTTGTGTAACTTAACACCGTAATATCTTTCTTTGCTCAACAAAACTTTGCACCAACACTTTATAATATTATCAACATCGGGGAATATTTTTAACGCATATGAATTATGAATATAGAAATAATTTTGTTTAAAAATTTCAATAAAGAAAATATAAATTTTAGTAGTATCCAAAAAGTGATTTTTAAACGCATTACAAAATAAAGCAAAATAAAACAGGAATTTAGATCTGAAACCAATTAGTTTAAGATATGTATATAATATATATATATATATATATATATATATATATATATATATATATATATATATATATATATATATATATATATATATATATATATATATATATATATATATATATATATATATATATAATATATATATATATATATATATATATATATATATGACAAGTTCCAGTAAACACACTAGAGTTCGGAGTACCACTTCATCTATT
>CM063502.1:70246615-70259115 GCA_032207245.1 Pardosa pseudoannulata | reverse complement strand
AAAAATAAAATTATATAAAAAAAGTAACACACACACACACACACACACACACATATATATATATATATATATATATATATATATATATATATATATATATATATATATATATTTATACATATATATATATATATATTTATACATATATATATATATATATATATATATATATATATATATATATATATATATATATATATATATATATATATATTATATATATATATATATATATATATATATATATATATATATTTATACATATATATATTTATACATATATATATATATATATATATATATATATATATATATATATATATATATATATATATATATATATATATATATATATATATATATATATATATATATATATATTATATATATATATATATATATATATATATATATATATATATATAAATAAGGGAAAAATAAACTAGATCAGTAAACTAATGTAGGTATTTTGTATAAAATTCCGAAGACGGCAACCTTAAGGAATATACTGTCAAATAACTTACCGTAATCCGATAGTTCAAACAGGCCGACGTAAATTTATAGAAGAAAGTCCTCATTAAAGCTGGAAAATTTTCTCATGTGTTTTCAAATCTAAAGTCAAGGAAAAAAAACCACGCGTCTATTTGCTTTCCTCTTTTTAACCTCTAATCTAAACTGACCACTGGGTCTACAGTTATCACCTTCTGGAAAGGGTCTAACCAATTAAAATTTTATAGTGCCCTAGAGGTCAATTTAGAAAATTCCTGAACAAAAAGGAGACTCAAGCTACTGGCGATAGATTGTTACACATATTTATTACTACTTAGATATTTTACCCACATGTATACATAGATTTTTACTTAGATTTCTACTGTTAGCTGATCTTTCAGTTTGTCCCGTCCCGATATTGAAGTGGGAACCCCCCGATGCTCTGGCAATCTATGCATAAAGGTTTTTCGTGACTAAAACGGTGACTTCTTCTGGTTATGACTACAACTACTCGTCGTAGACTCCGTCTTATTACACACAACAACTACATTGAAACACTATTATTTATACTAATATTCAGTAATTCTCTTGATCTCAGAAAGATTTAAAGTCTCTTGCTACCTTAATATAGCATTTGGTTGGTTGGTTGGTTGATTGAAATTTAATGGCGCTAAATCCTCCAGGGACAAACTGCGCCAAACAAGATGAGAAAATAAACTAAAGACGAATAATAATATAGCATTTGAAATTACTGTAATTGTTGATTTCCCGTAAGTTTCAAATTAGATATTTATTTAAGTTATGATTTACAGATAGATAAAAACAGATTATGAAAGGGCATGAAACTCCCTATAAAGTTCTCATTATTTTCACTGTAATAAGGGAACTGATACGAAAAGCTGAAACTATTATATTGTTTGTCCTAAATTTAAGTTTCGCAATCGTTTTGAACTGAAAAAACGGTGCCAACATCATAATAGTAATGGTGCACGATTGAATGTTCTGATTGTATCGAAAAATTTCTCTTACTAAGGTAACACCACTCATACCTAAAATGTTAAAACAAAGTAGGGGGTTTACATATGAACTCAGCGATATCCGAAAGCAAGAACTAGGTTAATAGCTTAGGTGCCAAATGCTTGGCACTTGAGTAAATAAGTATATACCAGCTCAAAATATTCAGAATTATAGACTTCCATTGTTTGAAATTAGACGCACGCACATAGATATAAAATTTTATTTTTCATTTTAAAAATATCGCTTATAATAAACCAGAATGGCTTTTTATGATGAATAAATAAATGAAAGGATTACACGTTACGTGGCTTAATTGAATAATTGCGTAATGCATTCAAAATAGAATATTCTTGTAACTAAGGTTGGTTGGTTGGTTGGGAGCACTACGGTCTACTTTTTGCTACACGAGTCTTGTAACTAAGAACAAACACTAATAGACAGAATTCAGATCATATTCAAGTTGATTTTTTTTTTTTCCGAGAATAAATTAAGCTCTTCAAGTGTCAGTGTCCAGAATGCCGCAAATTTGTCCCTTTATAACATAAATTCATTTATAACATTGTTAAGGCTTCTTTCAATTTTACTTCATGTTAAATGTTTAAGATGAAAGGAGGGATGTGATGAAGAGCATTTATTCACTTTAATATGTACATACCTCCCGTTTATAATCAGGGAACCCTCCCCCTTTTCAACCATAAAAAGAACGTTGCACCATGAATTCAACCTAAAATTGCTTCAACTAATTTTTAAGCTGACCTCTCAAATATGGAGGAAAAAAAACCCTTTAAATTTTCGTAAACTTTGAAATTGAATATACCTTTTAAATTACGGATTTTAGGACAAATTTCATTTTTTTTTTTTTTTTTTTTTTTTTTTTTTTACAAAATGTAATTCTAAGCAACATACAAAAATTTGAGATTTTGTTATTTTCGTAAGATTTAACGTTTAAATTTTAAAATATCATTAAGGAATATTTATTTTATTTGAAACTTTTTTATACTTAGAAGAATATGTCTAAGATCAACGTATGTGTAGAAAAAGCCCTGTCAAGGGTTTTTACTAGGCACACTGTATATTCGAATGCTTTTTAAATAATGGTTAAGGGTTTAAACTGCTTACAGAAATCATGTATTTAGGATTAAAAAAGCAGTTTCACATTAGTTTAAAAACTTGGCAGTCACAATTAAACGATAGCACAAAGGAAAAAATTAACGTATACATAACCATTAATTAAATATCCCATTAAAAAATCTCCATACTAAGCCGTACATTTGAATTAAATGATGTATACTACAGTTACAATTCATTTGAATTGACTTAATGCTTTGAAACCGTCAAGTAAAAATTAATAGCTAAAATTGAGAGCGGGAATTGCCTGCTCTGCATTTGAACTTCAAATTAATAGCTTTTGTGAATAAGAGCTCGAAAAATTTTTGCCTAAAAGTAATTACAATATAATCAAACGTCCTGCTTATAAAAATGGTATTTTCTGAGAGTAACTGGATAATGAGAGCTATTTCAATTAATATACACATTTAGGGAGTTGAAATCAATACAAAATTTTCTGCTTGGCATGTTATAATTATCATTCAATTTTCCCAATGGAGATATTATCATTTGTTTCAGGCGCTAGAGAAGTGGGAAAACAAAAGCGAATGGTAGAAATGGGAAAAAAAATATGAAAGCTTACAATTTATGGAAGAGGCAGTAAAAATTACGCATTTGTCATTGTTCAGGGCTTCGCGTTACTTTTGTGCCATCGATCAGTAATAGCGGCTGTCAAAAACACTTGTCAACACGTTACATTTTGTCCTTTTCTGCTAAAATCGAAACTTGAAATTTGAATCGAGCTAATTTTCTTTACTTCCTTTCTCTTAATAACTCTAACAGATATGTCCATTTTAAGGTTTATCTCACAAAGAAACTTTAAAATAAAGAGAATTTAAAATACACTATGCATAAATTGATATAATGGGATTTAATATCCTGAAAAGCGTAAGGAGAAAAAAAAATCTAGTTTCATCATAGATTTTTATCATTCGATTGAATATTTATTTACAATGATCGAGTAGCCACTTTTATCAAAAATGGATTAAGTCAGCTAAACAATCCATATCAGATTATGAGACAGGTTGACTTTTTGAACTAGCTCCAGCGACCTTGAACCTAATATCTCTCTCGACAAAATGTTCGCACCTGTGACGACTTGTCGCTTAGACCGCAGCAAGTCTCTCTAGTACTAAAAGTGCGTCTTCCACTAGTCCAAAGTTTACCAACCTTTCTTTTTCTCTATCGACACTAGATGGTCAAGTACTTATGGGTACCTTACAGGGCTAGAATCTAGGGTGTCAAACTCAAGAAGGATTAATCTGTGGATTAGGATTTCTCTTTCTGGAAGGTTATCAGATGGGAAAGAGGTACGAAATCAGGGGCAAAAAACCTGAGGATGATCAAAATTAAGAAGAAACTCAGGGTGGCATTACCTCATACCTACAGCGTAGACAACTCATAGCAAGTTATGAAATCCTTCCTTCTCATTATTTTGTTGTCTCTTTTATGTTATCCTCGAAATTCTTTTCTCTTGTGTTTTCTTTGCTTTGTTTTATCCGTTACTTTGTTTTTAATTTCGTCTTGTTTGACGCAGTCTCCCCGTTCAGGAATTAGCGCCACTAAATTCCAATCAACCAACCAACCAACCAACCTTCCTTCTCATTACTCGAAACTTTGAGAAAGCCCTTCCTTTCCATGAATTTTTGTTATTTGAGCGGTGTTTTCAAACGACGCATTAAGTTCAACATTTTTTAATCAAATACCACATGGTTTTCTTTGAAAAACCACACGGCTTCAAGTTGGGGATATAACAGCTGCACCTGGTCATAATTTAATTAAAGTCATGTACCTGATCTTTCAATTTACTGTGTCCCAGTAAACTGTTCCTAAATCGCACCTGGTTTTCATATGTGTTTAACGGTTCATGTCAGGTTTGTCTTTTTAGTGAGGTGAAAATAACTTCTGTATCTTCTTTTGTTCCGTCACACACGCGACGTCGTTCATTGTGTCAGAAGTCAAGGGGAAACGTACGCTATTGATCTGTTATACGGGTATCAATACACACTCCAGATACTTGCTTAAAACTTTGTATCACACCGTGATCCAGACCTGTTACATGTCCAAAATGTGATGTTATTTATATAATGAGCTTTTAAAAGACGTTTTGTTGATTGTTTTCAACCTGCAACACTAAAATTAATGCCATTTACTCATACAGAACTTATTAAATGACCCATACTAGTTTTAATATTGATATAAAAGGTTCAATCCTCGTTTAATCGCATGCGCATGACCATTATTGAATTAAACTTTTGTTATATTAAATTTTTAAAAAATGTAGAGACTCCAGAAGTGGTTTTTATCAAAAATATGATTTTAAAATATTTATTTAAACATAATTTTTCTGCCAAATAATTAAAAATATTGTTAGAAATATGTTTTTGTTTCTAGAAAATACATTCTATTTTTAAATAAATTTATTTTTTATGTTTTAAATTTTTTAAATTTTTTTTTTACGTGTTTGAAGTAATGTATTCTAACATCTCAGTAAATATTTTTCATATCGGAATTACTGAGATACAAGGAGTTAAACCATTGCATCACAGTGATGCAGATTTACAACATACTCATATAGTCATCTTTATAAAAAATAATTTTATTGTTTGTTGGTATATTGCAATACTTAAATTAATGCAATCTACTCTTAGATTTCTTATCAAATGGCGATACTAAGATTAATTTTGGTATCAAATATTTATTTATCATTTGATCAGATATACGTGATTATGACTAAAATAAACTTTGGATCTATTATACTGAAAAAAATAATAATGCCGATATCAGAAATAAATTCCTCACAAAAGTAGTTTCAAATTCTTCATGTAAAGATAATAATTATGCAAATTAATTTACTTTATTCATAATAAATACTTTTACGCTTGTAAAAAATAGATTGTTTGACCTTAAATTTTTAAAATTGTGTTTTACGTGTTAGAAATGACGTATTCTAACACTTGAGAAAATAATTCGAGGGAAACAAAGGGTTAATCTATTGCGATACAGTTTAAAGAAATTATAAAAATATAATGAATACATTTAAATAACTATTGTGGATTTCGTAAACATTCAGGAATGTAGCTTCTTACTGTAATAAAAAAAAAATTAGGAGTTCCATGATTTATTACACTACCCATGGATATTTCTAAATGGTTTGAGTTGAATTGGAATACTAAGGTCAATCTTTTCAGCCTAAAGGCTATCGAGACCGGGACCTACTTACTGCTTAATGTAGATTCTAATCACCTACAGGCATCCATGTAAATAGGAGGACTCGAACTCACAAACTACAGTAACGTAAAACTGCTCTCCACCTATTTGGCCAGGCGTGTGTTGGTTAGGAGTGCTACGGTCTACTTTTTTGCAACTCGAGGGCTAATGAGACCGGAACCTACATCTTAAAGCCGATTCCGAACGGCTACGAATATCCATGCTACAGTGGGATTCGAATCCATGAACTCCGGTACCGAAGGCCAGCACTCTAACAAATCGGCCATTATTCGGCAGGCGTGTGTTGGAGACACAGAAAATGTATAAATTTAGAATTTTCAGAGCATTTTAATCTTATTTTCCTAGGAAATAAAACTTTTGTGATTTCTCATTTGAAATCTTGGCAGTATATTTTTCATCCAAGATTTAGTTTGTCAGAAATGCAGTTTTCTCCAGGAAAAAACAGTATTATTACACTGTAATACCTCTTCGAATAAATATGTAATAAAAATAGGTTTTAGTATAGGGAATTGTACTGGCATTTTATAAAAGAGATCATTTATCTGAAGGGAACGAAGGATAGTATAAATTTCTAGATTATCTCACAGTGTACTACAAACTCTTTCCTTCTTACAATTTACATTTCCAACTGATAATATTTGAACTGGCATTCGTAGAAACTAATTTAAAAAGTGACAACTATTGTGAAACAAATTTAAACTGTAATGGTCGCGTTATTCTGGACACAAACTTTTCCCCTATTTTTATAGCCTACCCATTTTATTGCACATTTTATTGCGCTTTATAGACGATGATACGTCATATATATGTTGATCCATTTTGTATCCGAGATAACTTTTTACACTGAAAAAAAAATATTATATATTTATTTGTTCCAGTTAAGATAATAACACTTTTAACGGCAAAGATTCGATGATAGTGTATCTGTTTGAAAAGTGGAAAATAAAAACAATACACGATACCAAATATTGTTATTAGTAAGTATATAAGTAACGTAAAATACTGCTTATCGATAAAAACTCTGTATTAATACTTGCCCATTAATATATCTCATAAAGAATCATTTACTTCTGCGCTTTTGGAGACAATTATT
The DNA here is from genome assembly GCA_032207245.1 of Pardosa pseudoannulata. Lineage (NCBI taxonomy): Eukaryota > Metazoa > Arthropoda > Arachnida > Araneae > Lycosidae > Pardosa > Pardosa pseudoannulata. Next base: position 70,252,178 of record CM063502.1, on the reverse strand, counting down.
TCCTTAATTGTTTCTAGTTAATTATATGGATTCTTGTACGTACTAATTGTTTCTGATAAAGCTGAAAATTGATTATTTTTCTTAACTACTGCAATAACCAATTATATTACGGTATTTATTTCCAGTAAAGTACTCGAATATAATATCAATATTAATGATTATTAAATCCAACAGTTTCATTGATTAGGTACAAGTTGTATTTTAACGTCTGAAAGAACTTTAATTCAACCTAACTGTGGGTTTTATTGTAAAATAATAATTGATAGAGGATTGAAAATATTACCAATTATTTTTTAATTGAAGTTAACGGACAAAATATTAGTATTAATGATCATTAAAACTAACAGATTTATTCTTAAGGTACAAAAAGAGTTTGAACGTTTAAAACACATACAGATATTAAAGTAAAATCTGAAACAAAAATGGATTAAAAATGTAATTATACATTTTTGATACTGCAATCAACAAAAATTAAATACCAATATTAAAAATTATTATACATTACAGTTTCGTTTATTAGATAAGTTAAATTTGAACATCTAAAAGAATTGGGTTTTAATATCAAACACATGGGTTTTAATATCAAAACTAATTTAAAAAGTGACAACTATTGTGAAACTTAACTGAAAGGTATTGAATACCAACAATGATAATGTCGAAATGTTAATAAAGGAAGCACAACATGTAATCATTTGTTGCTGCATTAGACGTTTCCGTTACATTTGTGGAAGCCAGTATTAATTTAATTTATTTGAAATTTATACGTAGGCTTCTAGAACATTTCAAAAAAATATTTTTTTCTAATTTTAAAGATTTGAATGGAGAGATGCCGAGGGAAAAATTTGCACATTCTTGTATTTAATGAGCTTACGTAGAAAATAATCATGCCTTGATTCAACAATTGTTTTCTTTATTTTTCCAAAATAAATTTGCTTTTGGAGTCTGATAAAGTACATACTATAATTACACGAAAAAAATTATATAATATTATAATTTGTGTTTTCTCTATTCTCTGTTATTTTTGAGTTTCGTGTGAAGGTCCGTATATTTGAAATGTGAAGATGAGGTCCACATGCCAAGATGCAATAATCCTATTTCATTTACTTCTAATGTCGAAATATTAAAAGGAGGAACACAGCCTGTATTTTTTTCATACAGCAATGGACATTTGTTGTCCCATTTGTGCATTACTGATGTTAGTGCAGGTTTAATTTATTTGAAATTTTATGCATAGGATATTTTACAGAATTTTTTTTTCTAATCTTGGTGATTTGAATAGAGGCCGAAGGAAAAGTTAGCACATTTTTGGATTTAATAAGTTTATTAATCGGCATAGAAAAGAATCATGACTTCATTCAATAAAAAAGTTTTTTTTTCCATTTCCGATATAAATTCGCTTTTGGAGTTTGATAAAGTACACGCTATAATTATACGAAAATGTTCTCTAGTATTTTAATTTTTGTCGTTTCTCGGGCACAGTCCCGTATGTTTGAAATGCGAAGAGGAAATACGCACACACAAAGCTACAATAATCACATTTCGTTCACTACTAATGTCGAATTATTAAAAGGAGGAACACAGCCTGTAATTTTTCCATACAGCAATAAACATTTGTTGTTCCATTTGTGCTTTACTGATGTTAGTTCTAGTTTAATTTATTTGAAATTTTATGCATAGGCTTCTAGGATATTTTACAGAAATTTTTTTTATCTTGGTGATTTGAATAGAGGAAAAGTTAGCACATTTTAGGATTTAATAAGTTTATTAATCAGCATAGAAAAGAATCATGACTTGATTCAATAAAAAATTTGTTTTTTCTTTCCATTTCCGATATAAATTCGCTTTCGGAGTTTGATAAAGTACACGCTATAATTATACGAAAAAATTCTCTAGTATTTTAATTTTTGTCGTTCCATATTCCTTTTTATTTTCGTATCTCGTGCACAGTCCCGTATGTTTGAAATGTGAAGAGGAGATACGCACACACAAAGCTACAATAATCACATTTCGTTTACTACTAGCGTTTCCTCTTTCGCTCGATGCTCCCCTCTTGCTATTTTTTGCGGCATCTACTACAACGCATGAGTTTGAAGTGATGAATTGAAGAGGAAGTTTTAAACGAATTTTCCTCCTTTTTTCCAACGGAGCAGCAAAAAAACAGTTTTTGATTACTTTATTTTCTTATCAAGTGCTTGGTGCTGCTACAGCAAAAGAGGGGTGTTTGAGACTAGTGAGATTTTGGGAAAGTGTGGAGGCAATATTTGCGTCAAATTAAAGGAGGAAAAAATTACGAAGAGAGAGATGAGATGAGAGGGCATTTATGTAATGCTTCCTTCCAAACATGCTGCAAATAAAGATGGTTCAGTTCAGTGGGTGAAAAAAATAATAAACGACGTCATTTATAGTTGATATTTATTTTTCGAGTAAAATGCGTGATTACGAATGACCCACTTGTCTTTGGAGGGAAAAAAATGCTTTGATTGAAATTAATAGCGTGTTGAGAATGGATGCCCATTTCAGATATTTTTTTTAACTATTTGTTAAAGGAAAATCCTGTCACACAAAAAACGACGATTTTATCCAATTAATTGCAACATAAATATTTTAAACATTAAATAAGCGTTAAAAAAGAGAAAACGGTGTACCCCGTTTAACTGCATTGAAATTTAAAACATAATTCTAATTTAAGAAAGTAATTATGAATAATTTTTTTAGAAGCAATAAACTTCTGATTGCATTTTTAACACTCGGTTCACTATTAGTTCTTTATTTAACTACAGAATTAAATTAATACCCGAGTAATTTCAAATTATTTTTCTACGCTTTCTTCTATTCCACAAAATAAATAGCTGCATTTATTCATAGATTTATCTCACTTTAGTTAAAATTAGTTAACGTGTTAAGAAAATTTTTATTAATTAAAGAAAATAATTAACAAAGTGTTTAGATATGGCATCGTTATCTAAGGTCATGAAATAATCTTATGAAAATACAGTTATAAAGACTCCACCTTGAGGAAAACTTTCTTGCCAGTATTTTAAATTATAGAACACGTTAAAATTCCAGTAAAACTAATCTAGGATTAAAATATGAGTTGTTCATCTTTATGGAATGGATTAGATGGATTTTTTCTTTCAAGAAATCAGTAAAAATTATGCTCAGATTTGTGAAAAAGAGTGGAATAAAACTACAGATACTATTATTGATGCTTACTACTATTGGGTATAATAAAACAATTTATCTGATTCCAATAAAGATTATCCCAATTTAGTTAAAACATGTTAATACTTTAAGAAATCTTATTAATAAAAGAGAATAATAACTGAAGTATTTAGATATCACATCATCAATCGAAGAGTGCAATAGGGTTTAATAATTAAAAATTATTTTATTCGGGGTAATTTTAGGAATCTATATATATATATATATATATATATATATATATATATATATATATATATATATATATATATCAGGGGCTTACGCAAGGATAGGGTTAGGGATTTAACCCCCCCCCCTTGAGCTCAGACAACAAGGCAAAAATAAAAGTTTTAGTAGAAATTATAGGGGCTATTATTTTTTAGAATTATGAACCCCCCCCCTTGAAAAAATTCTGCGTAGGCCACTGATATATATATATATATATACACATATATATATACACATATATATATATATACATATATATATATACACACACACATATATATACATATATATATACATATATATACACATATTATTTTTTAGAATTATGAAACCCCCTCCTTGAAAAAATTCTGCGTAAGCCACTGATATATATATATATATATATATATATATATATATATATATATATATATATATATATATATATATATATATATATATATATATATATATATATATATACATATATTTATATATACATACATACATATATATATATATATACACAAACACATATATATATATATATACATATATATATATATATACACATATACATATATATACACATATATATATATATATATATATATATATATATATATATATATATATATATATATATATGTGTATATATATATACATATATACATGTATCTATTGTATAATACATATAATATATTGCATATCCGAGGAACTCTGGTAACACTAACAAAAGGAAAACCAAGGCTTTAACAATGTTTTGTCAAGAAGTGTGGCAATGTGAGATTTAGTCAGATTATGAAAATATGCATAAAGACAGAGATATGTAATAAAGACGTGTAGAGAAGATTCTAAATAAAATACAGATAAGAAAGAAAACAAAATCTGTTGGATAGTTAAAATCCTCTTTCTTACTGATTAAAGCTTTGTAATCATTATGGTTTTTTCAGGTTCCATAGAGGGGGAGAGGGGAATCAATAATCTCCCACCACTTGCAGCAACCATAGTCTTCCCCACCCCCCTAATGCGAAGGGTACATTGTTCCACAACTTTTACCCATTCGAATCCGTGGATTTAATGATGCTTTATTATGGATTCACAACATTGGGGTCAATATCACTCCAAATATAGCCAACTCTTACTCAGGAATCGAACCTGAACCCAAATTTACCAGTAACAGGTTCGATACACAGTGCCGTAACTAGGTCTTATAGCGCAGGTGGCAAAAAAACTAATCTGCGTCCCTACCAACCCAATAGAGTGAGAAAATATATAAATGTTTTATTCTATATCATATATTTAGAATGAACTCAAAATATTTTGCTAATTTATAAAATGTTAATAGTACATTAATTTTTAATTCTTTCTTCTATATTTATTTATTAATACTTAAAAATATTTTCAAACACTCTAGAAGTATGATTTTGTTGATAAACTGGTTAGTTTATTTGAGGGGAATAATTTTTATTTGTACTTTGAATTTTCCTAAAAAAAAGTTGATGATCGTCTAAATTTAAATTTAGTTTTAGTAACTTTAATAAACGAAAAATTTAAAACGAATACCCGAATTTATATAAATGCATATTAGAAGTGTTTAGTAAACGACTTGTAAGAATCTATAACAAATTTAGTCTCTGAGAGCATTTAAAAGAAAAATAAGAAAATTAAAAAAAAACACTCATTTTTACACACATTGGATTTTAAAAATAAAATCTGATTTTGTAATAAAAAAATATTTTTAAATTTTTTTTCTTATGTCTACTTGGGGCGAATCGTCTTCTTTCGGACCCCATTTCATCATGGTGTGGGGCCCCTGTGATTGATGCGCCCGTGGCAAATGCCACCTTTGCCACTCCCTAATTACGGCCCTGGCGATACGCTAAGCACTAAATAATACGGTTCTTATCATTAATACTCTAATTTTTAGAAGAATATGTACCCAAGAAAAATATTGGGTTAGCCTTACTGTCCCCCCTCCACAAAAAAAAAAAAAAAAAAAAAAAAAAAAAAAAAAAAAAAAATAAAATCTATTGCAGTATTGATAAAACACTACAAATTTTTCCCTGCCAATAGTCGTGATAAATATACAACTTACAACGCTTCAATTACTATACCGTTAAAATGCTTCATGATTCCGTAAAATATATTTTTG
>CM063502.1:70219115-70241615 GCA_032207245.1 Pardosa pseudoannulata | reverse complement strand
ATTGTTGTATTAGTTTATTACATTTATCTTTAAAGTTATGTCGTTTGATTTATTTTCCTATAATTTGAGCGAAATCCATTGACATTTCCCATACATGTAAAAATATTGAATATAGTAGTTATTTCGTTTAAATATTTTTTTAAAACATATTTATAACATTTTGATGATAATAACAAACAAAATTAAAGAGAAAAAAAATTTCCATTTTTGCATGTTTTTCTAAAATATATTCCACAGGCAAGGGGTCAGTTTGGGTTTCACTTAAATTATTAATGTTTAATTAAAATTTAGAAGATTACAAAATTTTCTTAAAGTCAATGCACAGACAAATTAAGTTAAAGAGGGAGAACGATCCAATCCATGAAAAATTTCTCGCTATCCTTCTGCTCTAAATTGATAATTTCCAAAATCGCTTTCAAAAGTCTACCGTAGGCTTTAAACAGCATAATCTCCTTCTAAAAGTTTCCCATAAAAATGCATTATGTAATGAGTATTAACCCCTTGACATACAATGACGTCTGGAAGACGTTAGTCATCTCATGTGCCTTAGTAGACTTTGACGTCTCCGAAACGACAGTAGCTGTCTCCGGTAAACGTCATGCAGCATTATATTAAATCATAATTTTATGCTGTTACTTAATTGTTGTACATTAGTATCATATATAAATCTCATTAAATGTTACATATCAATGGAAATTTCAAAATAAACCGTTTCTCAACTTGAAAAAAAATGTTCAAAAATAAAGAAATAAATAGTATTTTTCGGAGACATTAGATTCCATATTACTTGTATGTCAAGGGGTTAAGTGAGTAAATACATTAAGTAATGAGTATTAATTTTCAGGAATATTTTTTCCCTTTCTTAGAAATTGTTAAAAATTTCATATAATTGAATTAATTAAACCTCATTGAATAATCGAATTTAAAGTTGGATAAATAAATTTATTAATAATTGAATTTATAAAAAATCCGATTTTTAAGCTTTGAATTATTCAATTATACTTAAACATCTATGCGTACAAAATTTCATAATTCTAAGTTAATAATTTCTAAAAAGGCTTCGCAACGTGCATAGTAATAGCTTAATAATCTCTTATGATAATTTTAACTTAAAAAATGTAGTAAATTACGAGTATTAACGGGATATTTCCAGGAAATGATTTTTTTTCCTTGGAAAACGTTTGAAAAAAAATTCATATATAAATATATTTTTCAATTTATGAATATGAGGAATCTATACCTGGTGTATGTCAGGAGAAAATTCTAAGTTAATAATTTCCAAAAAGGTTTTGTAACGTGCGCAGTAAAAGCTGAGTGATTTCTTATGATGAGTTTAACTTAAAAAATGTAGTAAATTACTATATTAACGAGATATTTCCAGGAAATGATTTTTTTCCTTGGAAACCGTTTAAAAAAATTCATATATAAATATATTTTTAAATTTATGAATATGAAGAATCTATACCTGGTTTATGTCAGGAGAAAATTCTAAGTTAATAATTTCCAAAAAGGTTTTGTAACGTGCGCAGTAAAAGCTGAGTGATTTCTTATGATAAGTTTAACTTAAAAAATGTATTAAATTACTAGTATTAACGGGATATTTCCAGGAAATGATTTTTTCCTTGGAAAACGTTTGAAAAAAAATCATATATAAATATATTTTTAAATTTATGAATATGAAGAATCTATATCTGTGTATGTCAGGAGAAAATTCTAAGTTAATAATTTCCAAAAAGGTTTTGTAACGTGCGCAGTAAAAGCTGAGTGATTTCTTATGATGAGTTTAACTTAAAAAATGTAGTAAATTACTATATTAACGAGATATTTCCAGGAAATGATTTTTTTCCTTGGAAACCGTTTAAAAAAATTCATATATAAATATATTTTTAAATTTATGAATATGAAGAATCTATACCTGGTTTATGTCAGGAGAAAATTCTAAGTTAATAATTTCCAAAAAGGTTTTGTAACGTGCGCAGTAAAAGCTGAGTGATTTCTTATGATAAGTTTAACTAAAAAAATGTAGTAAATTACTAGTATTAACGGGATATTTTCAGGAAAAGATTTTTTTCCTTGGAAAATGTTTGAAAAAAAAATCATATATAAATATATTTTTAAATTTATGAATATGAAGAATCTATACCTGGTTTATGTCAGGAGAAAATTCTAAGTTAATAATTTCCAAAAAGGTTTTGTAACGTGCGCAGTAAAATATGAGTGATTTCTTATGATAAGTTTAACTAAAAAAATGTAGTAAATTACTAGTATTAACGGGATATTTCCAGGAAATGATTTTTTTCCTTGGAAAACGTTTGAAAAAAAATCATATATAAATATATTTTTAAATTTATGAATATGAAGAATCTATACCTGGTGTATGTCAGGAGAAAATTCTAAGTTAATAATTTCCAAAAAGGTTTTGTAACGTGCGCAGTAAAAGCTGAGTGATTTCTTATGATAAGTTTAACTTAAAAAAATGTAGTAAATTACTAGTATTAACGGGATATTTCCAGGAAATGATTTTTTTCCTTGGAAACCGTTTAAAAAAAATCATATATAAATATATTTTTAAATTTATGAATATGAAGAATCTATATCTGTGTATGTCAGGAGAAAATTCTAAGTTAATAATTTCCAAAAAGGTTTTGTAACGTGCGCAGTAAAAGCTGAGTGATTTCTTATGATGAGTTTACCTTAAAAAAATGTAGTAAATTACTAGTATTAACGGGATATTTTCAGGAAAAGATTTTTTTCCTTGGAAAATGTTTGAAAAAAAAATCATATATAAATATATTTTTAAATTTATGAATATGAAGAATCTATACCTGGTTTATGTCAGGAGAAAATTCTAAGTTAATAATTTCCAAAAAGGTTTTGTAACGTGCGCAGTAAAAGCTGAGTGATTTCTTATGATAAGTTTAACTTAAAAAATGTATTAAATTACTAGTATTAACGGGATATTTCCAGGAAATGATTTTTTCCTTGGAAAACGTTTGAAAAAAAATCATATATAAATATATTTTTAAATTTATGAATATGAAGAATCTATATCTGTGTATGTCAGGAGAAAATTCTAAGTTAATAATTTCCAAAAAGGTTTTGTAACGTGCGCAGTAAAAGCTGAGTGATTTCTTATGATAAGTTTACCTTAAAAAAATGTAGTAAATTACTAGTATTAACGGGATATTTTCAGGAAAAGATTTTTTTCCTTGGAAAATGTTTGAAAAAAAAATCATATATAAATATATTTTTAAATTTATGAATATGAAGAATCTATACCTGGTGTATGTCAGGAGAAAATTCTAAGTTAATAATTTCAAATTTTGTAACGTGCGCAGTAAAATGAGTGATTTCTTGATATTAACTTAAAAAAATGTATTAAATTACTAGTATTAACGGGATATTTCAGGAAATGATTTTTTCCTTGGAAAACGTTTTTAAAAAAATCATATATAAATATATTTTAAATTATGAATATGAAAAATCTATACCTGGTGTATGTCAGGAAAAATCAAGATTTTTTTTTAGCACATGTGATATCTGTATATTGCAATATAAAAAATAATATATTATTTTTTTCTTATATCCATGAGGAATCTGTGAAAATAGTTAAGCTTCGTTCCTATTAGCCTGGAGACTGAGGAAAAAAATTTCAATTCTCTTATCTTCTTAAATAAATCCATGCTATAGTTGCTTCATGAAAATGACGTTGGCGCAGATTTGATTTTCTGCGTTTCGTGTCAAAATCAGTTTTCATGATATGGGTCCGAACTTTCTCAACATTTTTATCCTCTCGTTGTCTCGGGAACTGCTTATAAACATTCCTTTTTCTTTAGAAAACATAGCTGTAAAAAAAGACACATTTTCAGAAAACAATTTTAAAGAAATGTACTAGTAGTAGTGTTATAAAAATAATATATTTTGTTTTTCTACTCTTCTATGAAATATTAACCTTTAGCACTCGAAAAACTTCACTAATATTAATGCCATAGAAATGGGAAAGCACTTTGTTTTGTGTTATTACAGTGAACATACTTTAATATTTAATAATCTTATTACACTATAAAAATTTCGAAACATAAAATCTATCAATAATGTACATAAAAATACTATTTCAGCCATTTTGTATTGTTAAAATGGATATTTTCTTGTTAACATATTTTTGTTTTATCTGTTACACGAACGCTTATGATTACTACTAATTTTCCTTTTAAGGTATTTTATAAATAAAATAAATGTATTGCCAGTAAAAAAGATACCAATGGAGTATTTTCAAAGAAGCTATTTTTAAAATAATGTACTTAAAAATACTATTTCAGCCATTTTGTATTGTAAAAATGAATATTTTCTTGTTAACATATTTTTTTTTTTTCATTTTACACGAACGTTTATGATTACTGCTAATTTTCATTTTAAGGTATTTTATAAATGAAATAAATGTATTGCGAGTAAAAAAAAATACCAATGGATTATTTTCAACGAAGTTTTTTTTTAAATAACAAATTTTAAAATAATGAATACTATATTTTGAAGTTTTAACCACTTTTACATACATGTATTGCTAATGAGATATTAAATTTGCAGTAATTTTAAATATAAATAAAATAGTTAATGTCCACTTACACCTTAAAGCATTATTATGACTTCTTTTTGGATGACAGAAAACGCTATGCATCTAATTGAAAATGATTGAAAAAATTTGCAGTAATCTATGCATCTAATTGAAAAAATTTGCAGTAATTTTAAATATAAATAAATTAGTTAATGTCCACTTACACCTTAAAGCATTATTATGATTTCCTTTTGGATGACAGAAAACGCTATGCATCTAATTGAAAATCTCAATGAATTAAATTAAAAACTGAATTTACCATTTTGATATTACTAAAAATTAAGTACATTGCTTTTAAGAAGCATTACATTATACTTTTTATCTTGTAATTTCTTTAGCGACGAATTTCTGAATCTACTTCTTTAAAGTGGAAAATAATCCCGCAAAGAAACGTTCCAAAACAAAGCACCGAGCAAATATCAAAGCGGGAATCTTAGCAAACAAGCGTTCTATTTTGACCACCAAGTTAAGCCTGCGGGCTACTTTAATCATCAAGGCTGCAGCAAAGGTGGTACTTGTCAGGTGGGAATCGGAATGAAGCCAGCAGTTGGCTGTCTATGGAGAGAAAGCGATTACGCGCGCACGAAATGTGGGTCAGGCAAACTTTCAGAGAAGACGCGTCAGAATTTGCCACCGTTCTTTTCTCTATAGCCAAGTTGCTGGTTTTCCATTTTCTTAAGAAAGTCGTTTATTTTAAGAGCTATCAAAAACGTAAAATAATCGTTTTCTTGAGTCTGACTAAGTACATTTTAAGCCGACAGTGGGCTATTAAAACGAACTTATTTTATTTTAATCTCTTTACTTAAAAATTCCGTATGTCATTAGCAATGCATAGCTAAAATCGGAAGGTCAAATATTAATTATTTTTGAGCTATTTGTTATCCATTTTTTGGAAATTAGCTTTACTCAACATGTTTCATGATCATTTCCTTTATATAGTTATTTTCCTTTATACTTTTTAATTCTTAGACTGAAACCTAGTTGTCATCGTAAGCATTCGAAGAAAATGTAAAGATAAATGATAGTAGGGAAAATATCCACTTTTTTTCTGTACAAAATGTCCATAACAGTCTTTTTTAGTTCAGAGTGAACATATTACACTCTTTGGAACCTAGTACTTTTAACTAACTTTTATTTTATTTTCTTCTAGGTAAATAGATAATGAATATTAAAGAAATATCAAAGTTCAAATATTCTTGTAGCTTTTAAAAGGTTCATAAATTAAACATTTTTGTCCTCCTAGAAAAAAAAAAAGCTTTTAAAATTGTAAAATTACATTTTGTTCAATTTTTGTTAAATATTAAAAACAAATTTTGAAGAGTATAATTTTTTTTTTAAATATTAAAAATGATTTTTGAAAAGTATCTCATTTTCTTATTTTTCCATGCATTGCAGCATTACAACCTAATTTTACAATAACTGCAGAAAAAGAAATTTCATAAAACTTCTGTAATAATTGTGACTCAGAAAGTGGTCTGTCACCGTAAACTATACATAAAAAAATAACAGATATTACTATCTAAATTTTCACTGCAATAACTACTTCACAATCAAATAGGGTTAACAGAATTTCGTTACACTAAGACAATATTTTAGCATCATACTGAGAGACATAAATCGGATATGCATGCAAAAATTTCACTCACCTTTTCCTATTTGTTCTAATGCAACTTCGGTTCTTCAGAGACTTTGCAAAAGCAACATGCGATACACTCACACACACATTACAGCTTCGCTCTGCTAGAATGCGGATAGTAGCGTTTTAGGCACCTTTAAAAGCGTCAGATAAAATAACGTTAATTGACTTACCGTTTCAACCCTCTGGTATCTTCGTACCGTCTTTGCAACAATAAGCAGTAATCAAATAAATTCCCTACTCAGTAAAATGCATTATTTGTAACTGAGTTATCCAAATGGCAGGTAAGCAAAAGGAATGGGAAGAAACAGTTCATAGTTTACTTTGGTTTATTTTGTATTGATTTACATACTTGATTACTCTGATTTATAACAAATATATACATAAGCATATATATTATTTGAAATGGAAAGTTTGGAGAGGGAATATTAATTTTATGACTATGCATTAGCAAACCATAAAGTTTTAAAGCGAATACGTATAGTTCTCTTATTGGTAAACTAAAGTACATAATGATTCAAAGATTATCAACTTTGAGCAAATGTTGTATATAATGTATGTCTAACAGAGAATAAGACAATATTTTCCCTTCAGATACTGTATGATTATAGTTTACCTAGATATATAACATATGTATATGTGTGTATGTATATGAACTGTCTGTATTTGATGTAAACGAAAAATATGATTTTGTTATAATAGGTTACAAGTATTAATATAAATATATATTTTTACCTTTAAATTACGTTTGCTGATTAAAAATCCTGAAAAAGAGCTCAGTAATGTTTTCATGTTCCCATAAGCAGAAACGAAACGACTACTATTCATGTATACGTATTCTCTTATACGTACAATACTAAAGACGTATAAGACGTATAAGAGATATACGTATAAGAGATGTCCTAAAGTATTTACGAATGCGTTACGTTATCTTATAAACGTCTTATAAATCGTCTTATTATCTTCTTATAAATCTTATAACTCGTGTATACATTCTCTTAAAAGTATTCTCTTATACGTATAATCTCTTACGTATACGTTACGTAATCTTATACGATTCTCTTATAAGTATTCTTCTATACGTATAATTCTCAATTACTTCTGGTCTTCGTGTAAGTGACGTTCACTATATAATATTAATATATATATATATATATATATATATATATATATATATATATATATATATATATATATATATATATATGCATGTGTGTACGTGTACAGTTACATAATGCTATACAATATCTTTAAAAAAACTCGAAAGCAAGTATAAAATATAAACAAGCCATAAGGTATTGTTATTTTTGTATTTAAACACTGTTTACATATTATTTGAATGAAAAATATACTACTTTATTTTCTCAATAAGTATGTTAGGGAAGTATGTTTTATTACAAACGTTCACTACAGAAAATAAACGGTATATAGTGCAGCAAATAACTCTTGGGAATTCTTTACAACTGTCAATACTAGGTTAGACAGATCGGATACCGAATTTTAAGATGTCTGCGCATTCATCGTATATTAATGACGTTAATCATACTAATCGTAATCCAAACAAGATATTACTTCTGCTTACGGAAAATTTGTCATCATTTATACCCGAGTTCAATTCAGTGGGTGCTGAATGACTACACTGCATATTTATTTATGCTGAAGTAACAAATAATGTAAGTTAACAATAGACGTGTACCGAAAGGAATATGTGGGTAGAAAGAAGGCTATATTGAACTCTCGCTAAAGTAGTATGTGCATATCAATGCATTTCGTTTCTGTGCAGTAATTCATATGCCACCATACTCAAAATTCCAAACAAGATAAATAGCGTTACTCTTCTATCATCTCGGTGATATTCATAGATTTGCCTGTTACTATGTGAATTCAATATATTTTCCAGCCTCTTCCAGTATTACGAATGAAAATTACATGTTTGTCGTGCAAAAGAATAGACGTGGGAAGTATTTTAAAGATTTCCTACCTTATCAACAGCTCTGAAACCCAAATAATACTAATCTGAGTGTATACTGAAAAGAATATTCTTGAGTAATAGTTATGTTTCATGCATAATTAGATTCTTTGTGTAAACTTCATGGGTGGAATCTTTCATTCGCATAAAGCATTCTTCAAAACTATTTAAAGTTTCGAGTTTGCTTTAGAAAAAGAACTTTTCACAGTTTCTTTTATGTCCTTTCCCTTTCACGTTCTTTAATTAGAATCGCACGACGCCGTACAGAAGAACGCCCGTTAATCCATATCCAAGTTAATTGGATGACATAGTACTTTCACTCAGAAAGAGAAGAATTTTGCTACAGACGCCGTCTACTTAAAAAAAAGAAGAATAAAAGAAAACCCCGTATAGATGTCTTGAAATTTTATCACTTTCGTTTTTATATCATTTTTGAAAGTTTCTTTGGGATAATATTGAATATTACGAATTAATGGTGCTATATTTTTCAGTTTTTATCCATGTGTCTAGAAGCAGTGGGTGTTTAACTGTAGCATTTGCTTATTATATTGCATTGAATGCATGGATGCGTTTCCTGCAGCAGTGGAAAAGAATAGAAGCCATTAGTTAGAGCTGAAGTTAGGGTATGTTTGCAGTCTCTTACAAGGAGGAGAGATATCATTTATGTATTTGCATTAAGAAAAAAATATCAGCGTATATATAAATGGGTAGTGTTGTGTTTTGCTATCAATTTAGTTCCCCAATTAAAAGTGAAATAATAATAATGATTTTAAATATTATCAACTCCGTAGGGAATATTATTCTTTGAGTCTCACGTTATTAATAAGAACTAAGGGCGTAATTTAGTCGAAAGTTCAATACACCATTTTTAACATGGCAAGAATGGTAAAATAAATAATTTCAAAATTTCTAGGTATAACAACACCCTGTATTTTTCTGAAACTTTAATGGTGAGTCTCTTCTATAAAACTGCTTAAAAATATAAATGTGAAAATGATTTAAATCTTTTCCTACCTGTATTTATAGTTCACGCAGATAGTTGAGTGTCAAAAAAGAAAAAAATAATAGTACAATTTTTGTTCAGTTCAGGTTCCCCATTAAACCATAAATCATTTTAAGTTTCCTAAAATTTAATTTTTTCATTATTTTGCCCACCGTAAGCTACTATTGCAAGTAAATACTTTTTTAATGAAATTTACAAAAAATTTTTTCAGTTCTAGTTAAAAAAATCTGTAACGAACTGAACACAGTTATACATTTCTATATCCCACCGTATGTTAAGGTCTCTGAACTCTTCACAGAAGAAACTAATCATTTCCATCTTCTAAGCCTCATATGAGGCTCCTTATGATAGACTATACAAAATACTTAAAAACCATTGTTCTGCAAACTTTTATCATCAGTGATAGGTCTACTACTAGAATCTCCCATATTTACATCTCAGCCTCATAAGGGTTTCAAATTTGATTTAGTGCTCGATAATAGTTAGATGCATAATATTGAAAATCTGATATCTCAATTTCGTTGAAGTGAATACAGAGCATTTTGTATGTGTTGATTTCTATATCTTTACTACTAATAATTCTTTAAAATACGATATATAACAACTTAAAATACTATTACTAAACTAAACTCCTCTGCGCAACAGCTCCTAGGGGCCAGGGCCTATGGTGCCAGTCTCCTTTTAACCCCTTCCCTGTTTTGCCCGTACGCCGTATGGGCACAGCTTTCGGACCTTTACTGATTTGCCCGTACGGCATACGGGCAATCTGATTTCTTTTTCGCTAGCACTGTTTTGGCCATATTTTTTCCCATTTTAGTAACAAATTATTCGTATAGATCCAGTAAATAATAGTTTGCAGTTTATCGTATTTTCTACTCTGGTTCAAAAGCGCGGGTTTTTTCGCATGTTTTGTATCAGAAGACGAATTTTTATCTTTCAGTGTATAGCTTTCTTGTTATATTTTACTAACCGCCTGATAATTTTATTGATGTAAGAGTTGAATAATATATTTTTACTTTTAAATAATGGATAATTCAGAGCGTATGGAACTAATTTCTTGCGATTCGAACTGTGACTCGGAATCAGAAACTGAATTATCTGTAAATGATAGTAGCGAAAGTTTACTAGATGACCTGGATAGTAGTGACTCTGGTAGTAGTACACATCGAATCAGTCAAGCAAGACAATGTTTTTAAAATTGTGATAATCCTTCGGATCCGCCTCCTAGATTTGCTTTCACTGGAATTCCAAAAACTAACTTGGATATCGATGAGACTAAAGGTAAACTTCAGTTCTATGATGCTTTCATAGAAAGAAAAAAATGTAATAAATGCTTAAAAATATTAGAAATGTTAATTTTAATAACATATCTTTACTTAAAAATGTAAAATGAACAAAATAATGCAATAAAAAAATATGACATTTTTGACCGAATTCTGGAAAAAAATGAAACTGTAAAAGGGTTAAGTGACCAGGGAAGCACATGTTCCATTTAGGTGGCAATTTTACGCGAAACCCCCAGTGTTTAATTCCTCAGGATGCTTGGTCTTCCATTCATCTACCCACTAAGTCAACGTTGTCCAGCCCGGGGATCGAACCTCGAACTTGTGCCTTTTTATCGCGAAGCGCTAACTCCTCTGGGCTTCAAAGTACTTTTTCAAATATAAAACTTTTCAACTTAAAGTCTGTTTTTTATAATTTTTCTAAATGTACAGCGTTTTACAGCCTACTTCCAAAGCAATTCAAGACGTTATGAGGCTGTTAGAATTCTACTTACTTTATTGTGCGTAGCATTCTTTTTAGTTACATCTAAAAATAGTTCGTAGAATTTTATGCTTTTTCGGAGCAAGTTTTTCTTTTAACAAAGGTAATTTGCAATTCTATAAACAATCTACCAAATTTTCGAGTATTCCGTATTATTTATAATTTTTTTTTTTTTTTGTATTGACATTTTAGGATTTTGTGAGCTTTGCACATAAATTTATTTTTTGGTAGGTACATTGTCTGTAATCAAGACAACTGGATTATATCTATTAAAAAGTTTTAGTTTACAATACAGTGCTTATAGGTGATACGAAATAAATATCTTATCACAAAGTTTTTATTCAATATAAACAGTTTCCTGTGATGTTTAAAATGGCAGCTGATCACTAGTGAATTCAATTGTAATATTCAAAGTTGTTTGAATAATTTTTTTTTTTTTTGCTTTTTTGCAGTTCATAATTTCAGTTTTATATAATTATCAATATATATTGGGTAGTATTTTTTGGGTGTTAATGGATTGATGATGATGAAGTTAATGATGAATAAGATGATGATGATGAATAAATAAAAATGATGAATAATAAGATGATAATAAATAGATAACTTCTTTTCTATATGATCTAGAATACATTTTTAAGTATACCAATTCACAGAATAATGTATAGCTTTGATTTTCTTATAATAAATGAGCCAGAGCTAGAACAAGGCTGAAAGATTGATACCTCATTCGTTGAAACGAATACAGAAAAGAAAAAGTTGGTGTTTGATTTTAGACTCACTACTAATGATAACTTTAAAAATGTCATTTATTAATATAATCATTGTATTATTAATATAAGCAAAATATTAATATAAGCATTACATTTATTTAAATCCACTATTTGGTTGAATTTTTAAAAAGTTCATTAACTCGCAGCCCCCCCCCCCCTTTCCCAGCATGTAAGCTTATCATAAGAATCCTTGAAATATACTTAGGAGGATCGTGATGAACGAATTATTTTTTTCCCCTGCATAATCTAGAATACCATTTTAAGTATACCAATTCACGAAATCATTTTTATCTTTGGTTTTCACATAATAAGTGAGCAAGAGGGTTAATAGCTTGCAAACTCGGTATTTTTATAAGACGATGGTAGTGTTATTACTGCCTCAATTTCAGGGAAAATTTTCTCTGCAAACTCGAGCACATACCTGATGTTCGATCCGAATTCTGACCGAAGAAAGAAAACTGAGAGAAAATACGTCATTAACGGAAAAAAAAGAAAAGAAAAATGATCATTAAAATAACATTAAAACGAGAGCCAAGAAAATGGAATTGTGTCTCAAATAGGAGAATTAAAACATCTGTCGTAATTCCGACAGTTTTTCCACTGAGCGGTATTATCAATATATTTAGTAGGATACATAATGGGAAAAAAGGGATATTTTCGATGTTTAATACCTAACAACTATAACTATAAAAACTGCCTCAGTTGTTTTTATTGCCTGTTTTTGCTCTGGTAGTATGTTTTCTATATAAGTATGTTATTAAATTGGGTTTTAAAGCTTCTAAACTTTTACGTTAGATTTCAAACAGCAACAAACTAGGATAGATATTGTATCAAAGATGTAATGCTCACAATTGATTTGATTCAAATACCTATAAATATCTATCCCTTTATTGTGTTTATTATATTTTTAAATATATTATTCTCTATCCTTATATGTATATATGAAAACGGCACATAAGCATCTAAACAATTACTGTCTTTCTCGGTTACAAACCAAATGCCCGATTTGCCTGCAGCCTGGATCAGGAATTTGCAGGTTCAGGGTACGTAGTTTTTACACTGTGACTAATTAAAACACGTAATACTTCTATTTTGTTACTTCCTCTTAGCGTAAGCCTAATTCCAAGCTATCAGCACTTACAGAACCGGATCATCGCATAGACAAATATGACAAATGTCCGTGGCCCGGTTTATTGAAAGTTCCGTCAAACTGCTAGTTTGAAAAGAAGTGTAAACAAGAAAGTTGACTGTTTTAGGTGGATAACTGTAAATATATTATTTCCTATCCTTATATGTATATAACAAAACGGCACATAAGCATCTAAACAATTACTGACATTTTCGGTTACAAACCAACTGCCCGATTTGCCTGTAGCCAGAAACAGGAATTTGCAGGTTTAGTGTACTTGATTTTTACACTGTAACTAATTAAAACACGTATTACTTCTATTTTGTTACTTCCCCGTAGAGTAAGCCTAATTCCGAACTATCAGCACTTACAGAACCTGATCATCGCATAGACAAATATGACAAATGTCCGTGGCCCGGTTTATTGAAAGTTCCGTCAAACTGCTAGTTTGAAAAGATTTGTATATAAGAAAATTGACTTTTTTTGTGTGGATAACTGTATATAATAGACTAATGGAAAAATAGTTTGTTTATTTTTAAAATGGTTACAAGGTTTGGCTTGTGCTCTTTAACTTCTGTTGTGCGGTCACACAGATTTCATCTATAAGCATTTTTCACCCTTCAAAATCATAACTGATTCGTGCCTTTCTCAGCATCTTCCTACATCTTGCTGTTTTGATCAATTACCAAGTTACAAGCTATTTAAATATTTATGGAAATAAAAAATTGGAGATAGGTTTGTCTCCCAATATATGTCCCCTGTATTTAAAGGTCAATTTTGTCTTTTAGAAAACATAGCATATTTCAAGTTTACATATTTTCACATTGAAGACATCATTAAACTGAGCCACGTGCTGCATATTCCAATACATTTGCTTTAAGCATAGTGCTTTTAGTGTTATTGAATGAGTGAATAAGATTAGAGTGTTTTTCTGAAACACCAGTTATCATGTAATTCACATGATTTTAGAAATATAATAGTTGCATTAGTGAGCATTAATACTAAAGTAAATTATTTAAGTTAAATAAACTTAATAAGCATATCTGATTTTAAATGTAAACATAAATAATTTTTATTGGGTTTGCGGTGAGTCAAGATGATTTTTTTTTTAAAAATCATGGCATTTTTAAAAGTTCATGGCAAATATGTACATCCGGAACGGCTACAAGAATCCTTAAAATAAAAAAAAAACATGACATGGAATAACTAACTGAATTATTTAAAGAAAAAAAAGATTTTTGCCACCACAGTCCTTGAGAAATAAGTAGTTTTAGACTGGGTCAATTTTTACTCGTATTGTATTAAATTGATTATTAATTCTGCAAAACTTTCATTTTTAACGAAAGCACAAACAATTGATATATAAATCTAAATTATAATAATCGTAATTAAAACCCCTATAAATGACGCTTTTATGGTGATTTTGTTTTTAATTTGTTATTCTTTCTCCTCACACTTGTGCCAAAGGAGAAACAAAAATGTTGTCTTTGTCTTGAGATATTTAGGAATATTAACGCCCAGAAGGGCTACGAGAACTTGTAAAGTAAAATCACGGCATGAGATCACTCACTGAATTATCTCGAAAAACAAACAGGCAATTTTATGTCACCACAGTCCTTGCGAAACTCGCAGAGGGTTGGTCGCTTGTTTAGCTACTGGTTTGGACTGGGTCATTCTTCACCCGTGTTCTATAGCGCAAGCGACTAGCAAACTTTCCTTTTACGACTAAATGGCATTGGAGGTTATGGCATGCAAGGTTGTAGACAGAATTTTTCTCAGAGCAGGAAAACGGCGAAGATTATTTATAAAAAAATGGTTAGAAAAAAACTGCAGATACTGTTATTATGGTACTCTGCAAATGAAGCAATTGATTTTACTGTATTAAATTATTACACTGAAATTTGTTAGTTAAATTTTAACTGATTCCTAGTTTTTATGAAAATCTGGTGATACAGTCATACATAAGTATAATATATATATATATATATATATATATATATATATATATATATATATATATATATATATATATATATATATATATATATATATATATATATATATATATATATATAGATAGATATAGATATATATATATATATATAAATATATGTATATATATATATATATATATATATATATATATATATATATATATATATATATATATATATATATATATATATATATATATATATATATATATATATATATATATAGATATATATATAGATATATATATATATATGTATGTATATATATATATATATATGTATGTATATATATATATATATATATAATATATATATATATGTGTATATATATATATATATATATATATATATATATATATATACGCACACACATTGCCATCCAGTTCTCCCTGAAGCATTAACAGGATTAAAAATATATTGTTAAATCAATTGCAAAGGATTTAACAATGCATTTTTTTGTTAAGAAGAGACGCAATGTAAAATGCATCATTTAGACAGATTGTGATTGATAAGGGAGGTATGCACATAAAAGCTTTTAAATAAGATACAAATTAAGAATAGAAAAAAATATTTTGACCTATTAAAATCCCCTTTGTATCTCAGTATAGTTTTGTTATTAACGTAGTCTCTTATGAGAGTGAGTGGAACTAAAGATCATTTCCTGCTTACGGTCCTAATTATATGTAATATTTTCACCACTAAAAACACTAGTTCATGAAAAAATCCTCACTGTACTTTTTTCCTGCTTAAAATCTGTATAAAATATAAAATTGTATTTTTTTTTTCTGCCGTGTAAAATAGTAGCAATATTATCAAGAATGTAACGCATACTTTCTTGATAGAAACTAATTGGTAATTGTGGGGAACTTATATAAATATGATTTAGTTATTATTATAAATAATATAAATATTTAAAAATACTGAAAAAATAGTTTTTCTCTTACGTCATGGGGCAGAGAGAGAAAATTTTTTATAAATATTTATCTCATCGACCAAATCTGCTTTCCTTTCATTGTTTGGCATTTTCACTCTTAGAATTCAAGCGAGAATGAAAACCAGCATTTTCCCCCAGTAAATATAAACTATCATAGCAAAAAATACTTGAACTTTCAAAATTTTCATTATCGAACTCTTTATCCGGAAAGTATCTGCTTTCCCAGAAGCTTAAACATAGCATCTTTTTCATTCTTATCTACAATTTCTATTTAACTATTTTTCCCTGGTTTTTCCCCTTTTTTTTCTAGGAAGAGGAAAGGGAGAGGAGGCATTATTAATTCATTTTTTTTTGGAAAAAAAGATATTTTACTGATCTAAAAGTTTTAAATAGCACGAAAACAGCCTCTGTGTCAACAAATACCGAGAACGAAGCTTATAGGTAAAAAAGGCACAGGAGTTTTCTTTTGTATACTGCTGACTTTTTTTTTTTCTTTTGAAATGCGGCTTACTTCAATTTACATTTTCACCTTCTCTCGGCTGCGTTGAAGTTTTTTAGATGCAATTTTATCGTCGAAAGAAGTCAAGATGGAAAACTTTTAAAAATATTTTCTACAGGCCACTAGTTATTTACGAGGCAGTTTTGTAATTTAAAATTCTAATTAATCACTTTCCGCCCTTTCATTAAAAGTGCTTTAATGAATTTTTTTTTTTACATTATGTAGGATCGGGGAAAAAATAAGAAAATTAAAATTTATACTAGGGAAAATACATTTGCCCTGAAGTGATAAATATATATTCATATCTACTTAAATCCAATGTTTGTCAGTTGGGTTAAATAGATGAATGAATCTGTATTAAATATCCTTTACCGCAGGTCCTTATAAACTTCATTGAATAGAAATATTGTTTTCAACAAAAGTTTAAGTTCGTCGGTAAAACATGGTGAAATGAAGATGAAAAATAATTGACTGTAAATTGGACGATTATAAAACCACATGTTCTGTAAACTTACGTTGAAAAGATCGAAAAACCCTTATACTTAATGTTTAATAATAACATCGGTAAATTGAAATACAGTCAGTTTATTGAATACAAAATAAATTGCGTGTATTACAATTTAAATTCTAAAAAAAAAAAAAAAAACTGAATAGTAAAAAGATGAATAGAAACGAATTCGGAAATAAATGATGTGCTTATGTTACGGAAACTATACAGTAAAATTTTCTTTAAATTACACATTCTTTGCAATAAAACTCAGAACTTTAAATCTACCATTTTACTATCCATATTGAAAAAAAGTATTATTTGTATCAAAGAAATCATGTTATTTTCTAGTGCAAAATGTTTATCCGTAAAACATTTTAGTACTTTTATTACAATCGTCCTTGAAATCATTTCTCTCTTTACTAATTTGGGGGTAATCTCTATGTATATTTGCAATATTATTTTTATCCGTTTATTGCATGTAATTTGAATCTAATTATAATAATTTTTCGAATAAAATTACTTTATGGTTCTTTTTTCTTCCTTTAAGGATTAATTTAGATCAAAATATTCATATAAAAATATCCCTTTTCGAAAAATATTATCGAATATCACATTTGGGAAAAGTTTGTTACAACTACCATTAAAGAGTTAAAATAAAAAGATCTTCATACGCTTAAAAATGCTTATTTAATTGAAAATATTTTGCAAATTTTGTAAAGGGAGGTGATATATCATTCTTTATAAGTAATATTAGCTGCCCTTGAAAGAAATGCTTAGTAATAAACCATGAGCATATTAATGTAATCAAAATTGTTTATTAACATTTCTTGCATTTCTTGCATGTAATTTGTGTCTTATTATAATAATTTTTCGAATAAAATTACCCATATGGTTATTTTGTCTTCATTCAAGGATTAGTTTAGATCAAAATATTCATATAAAATATTTCTTTTCGAAAAATATCATCGAATATCACATTTGGGAAAAGTTTGTTATATACTGTGCTTTCTGAATAACTAAGATTAAAATGTTAAAGAAAAAAACTCCGTAAGCTTGAAAATACTTATTTAATTGAAAATATTTTGCAAATTCTGTAATTTGGAGGAATTATATCATTCCTTATAAGTAATATTAGCTTCTCTTGAAAGAAATGCTTAGCAATAAACCGTGGACAATTCATATTAATGTAATCAAAATTGTTCATTAACATAGATTCATAATCACTTTGTGAAAGTCATAAACCAACGACAAAAATTTAAATCGAGATAGCAAGACACAGTTCAGCACGGTTCCCTCGTTGATGAACAGTAAGCCTAGAAATTTCATTTTAACATTTGATGTTCGTCAACGAATTTATTTTATTTATTTATTCTGATTAGAATACATGAAAAAGAAAATATGCTCTTATAGGCAAATGAAACTAAATTAGATATGGGGCAAAAAGTCTTGGCGATGCTATTCCAATCTTCCATTTCGTCGATTATTTGAACAAATGTAATTATTTTCGTAAATGCCATCAACGACTGGAAATAGCCTGAGCAAGGTAAATATTTCCAGTTGCGACGTCAATTCTAAGACCTAATACATCAAAATTATCAAACTGACAGCAGGTCAAAATCTGACTTTTCTTTCTGCAGAAGAAAAAAAAAACCAACAACCTTCCCCCCATGTATTCTCCTTTCATCGTGTTTGATTGTGAGGAGGAAATGTTGTGAAAGGTAGGCCAGATAATTATGAATTCATCAAGTAAGGCCAGGTGTTGAGTGTACAATAAAAGCAAAGGTTATAAATAAAACCATCATTTATTCCATTGTCCGATCAGCAATAGTAGCTACATTTTGAAAATCAGCGGCAGCAGATAAAGAAAGGTAAAATAACAAATAAAAGCAGGCCCGATTACGAAGATGCAGAAAGGATCCAAGAACGCCATAGGCTTAACTGACCGAAACCTACATTTGTAAAATGTTACGTAAGAACATTAACGAGACCAGATTCGGAAGGGATTAGTCAATACATTATATACATATTTTATTCTGAATAGTTATCTCCCGTCCTAAATTAATCCGGTTTTTTCGATGGCTGCAGTAGACGAGGGTTTCCTTGGTTCTTTTTCGTGTATTCATTCATTGGCACTACTCGCAGTTTGTCAGCTGTGTCAATTACAATCATCAACACCTTGTTTGAAGTGTGAGTTGAATAGTAATTTAATGGGCCTTAACAGCAAGAATTTATCACTCTCTTTTCTTCCTTTTTTTTTCTTTGTCGTGCGGTTGCAATTCGTTTGTTTAGCGAATGTCACTTGTGAATGTATTCCGACCTTGGATATGTTTTTACAAGATAATTTTAGGGAAAGCATTCCTATAACGAGTGATACAAATTAGCTGCAGAAGTAAGGGGGGAGATGAAAGGGGGCTAGCCTGGGGCTTGATTGCAGTTTTATGCTAAAATCTGTAGAACGTCACTGGGTTATTATCACTCGCGAGGTAATGAAACTTAAACGTGACACGCATATGCGATTTCACAATTCAAGATTAGCATTAGCAAAATTACACGCTTAAACATAAATCTCGCCTTTGTACTGGGAGTAATAGTTTTACACAGGAAGAACGGTGTCTGTCCCTTCGTGTTAACTAAAACACATGGCTTGTTTTATGCCCAGCATATTTAAAAGAAAGATAAACGAGGAAAATGTCGACAAGTCGACGAGGTCATGTATGATATACAGTGGAAACTCACTTAGACGAAATATTCAGTTATACGAAGTTAAGTTTTGTTCCTCCGAGAAACTTGATTAAGACCTGGGTAATAAATTAGTCGCTTATACGAATATTCCGTAATACGAAACATTCCCTTATACGAATATTCAAATATATGAAACATTCAATTACACGAATTTTCAAACGAATACGAAGTTTTAACTTATACGAAGTGATATTCGGTCCCACTACGTAAATTTTTTAAGGTAAACTTCATCGATTTATAAGAAGGGAGCAAAAATATTTAGCGAACAGACTTGTGCTGAGTATATGAACATCTTCCCTATGGTTTTTTACCTTTTTGTTACACAATTTTCGATGGTGGTATTCTTCAGTGGAAATAGTCCGTATTTCGTGCTTTCTATTTCTCTTAACATTTAGTATTATTGTAGTCTAAGTGTTTTGCAAAAATTGTTCATTGTATGCATTTACGTACGTGTTGTAATGAATACAGGAACTTGTATTTAATATAGACAAAAAAATTAATTTTTTTAATACAGTTTACAAATATTAGCAAGAATGTGATTTTTACCTTTAAACTACGCCTATTTATTAAAAAAAAGAAAAAAAAGGAAAAATAGTACGGTATTGCTTTC
The DNA here is from genome assembly GCA_032207245.1 of Pardosa pseudoannulata. Taxonomy (NCBI): domain Eukaryota; kingdom Metazoa; phylum Arthropoda; class Arachnida; order Araneae; family Lycosidae; genus Pardosa; species Pardosa pseudoannulata. The sequence continues at coordinate 70,221,463 of CM063502.1, read as the reverse complement.
ATAGGCATAAACGACTGTTAATCATATATACGAAGTTTTCATCTATATGAAGAATCATCCTTTCTCCATGGTCTGTAACAGTTTGGTGCGCCTTTCAAATGGTTACCAACATCCATGCCTAAAGTTGGATTTGAATCTTTGGTCTCCGGTACAAACAGGCAGTGTCATACTCAGTCGCTCTTTATCCAGTTACCAAATGCAGGTTTGGTTTGGTTTGGTTGCTAACACCCCTGTCTACTTTTCTTTTGTACACGAGGGGTAATTAGATTTAGTTTGGTTTGGTCTGGAACGCTAGGTCTACTTTTTTGTAACCGAAGGGGTAAGGAGACCGAGACCTGCTGTTTAAGGCCGATTCCGAAAGGTTACGAGCATCCATACTACAGTAGGATTCGAACTCACGAACTCTGGTACCAAAGATCAGTATCCTAATCATTCAGAGTAATTAGACGTGGACTTACTGTTGAAAATTTATCTCGAGTGTCTACGAACATCCATGATAACATAGGAATTCAAATACGGTGATATTGTACCAAGAGAAAAGCTCAGTACCAATCGAGTAACGCCCAGCTAAATGCAAGTCTTAACAATATGTACTGAATATGCAAATGAAACGAACAAAATAAAATGCAATTCTGGAGAATATTTGACTGAATAACAACTATTAGAAATCGTAATTACATATCAATTTCCAAGAAATGTTTCTCAAACATAGTTAAAACTATAATGAAGATTAATGCTAATTAAGTAAATAGAGTGAAACCCTTTCCAGTATTTGACGATTATCACCAAGAATTAAATGTGTCCACTAAAGTGGAATTTAGTCTAACGTACCTCCTTTTATAATAAATTATGCCAAATTAAATTCACCATCAGATTTATGAACATTTACTTTGATGAATATTTATAAGGAAAATACAGCTTAATTTTTATTCAATTTTAGAAATATTCCGACTGATGGTCATTCCTTGACTCCATGTTATTCTTTTAAAATTTAACCAACCGAACCAAGACAAAATTTTTCTACAAAGTACGTAATCAGCAACATAATATTTGTTGAACCAAAGGTAAGAAATATGCACATATTATTCCAAATAGTAACTAATAATAAAGTAGCCTCTAGGTATATCGTGTTCATCTGAAGGTAAGCAAAATGACCGCGGGAGGGGGTAGGTGATATGGTAGGTCATACCATAGCCTGTTTCGGAAGACAGTTTAGAGCATTGAACAACTGAGCACAAATGAAAGATTATTAGTGACAACAGTTAAAATCCGACTTCAAGCAAAATTAATTATCTAAAGAATGGGAATAAAAACTTGCGGTGAAGTTTAATTTCCTTTTGATGAATTATCATTTGTGCTGCATATATTCCAGACGGGTTATACTATGGATTTGAATTTCTTTTAGGTTTATTATTACGTGTGCGAAGTATACTCCAGGACAATCAGCAAAATAATATTAGTTGCACCAAATGTTGGAAATATGCACAGATTATTCTAAATAATAACTGATAAAGTAGCCTCTCGGTATATCGAGTTCATCTGAAGGTAAGCAAAATTTCGGAGAGAGGGGTTAGGTGATATGGTAAAAATTTTATTAAGTCATAACCTGGCCTGTTTCGGAAGACAATTTAAATCATTGAACAACTAAGCAGAGAGGAAAGACATTATCAGTGACAACAGTTCAAATCCGATGCTAAGCAAAGTTAATTATATAAAGCATGGGAATAAAAACTTTCGGTGAAGTTTTATTTCCTTTTGGTGAATTATGATTTGTGCTGCGTATATGATAGATGACTTATACTATGGATTTGAATTTCTTTTAGGTTTATTATTACTTGTGCCAAGTATACGCCAGGACAATATTAAAAACTTAGTTAGATGAAGATGGTACAATGAACTTTCATTTTCTTTTAGTCCATTATACTCCAGAGTGGCTTATACTATGAACTTCCCTTTTCTTTTTGGTGAAATATTAAGAGTGCGACATAACGACGCTAGAGCGGACTTAACAATTTTTGTTAGAGGTTTGGTTTAAAACAATACTGTGGTCTGCTGATTTGCTATACGAGGGCTAAGGAGAACAGGACCTATTGCTTAAAGCCGATTCAAAATGGCTACAGACATCATGCCACCAGCGAGATTCAAACCCGCTAGCGACCTACACGCTCTTGTGTGACCTATACTCCAGAACACAGAGCTGATTTAAAAGCTTTGTTCGATGAACAATGATACTATATATTGCATACTCTTTTAGACATTTGTCATTTGTTCTGCATATACGTGGCTTGTGTATAGAATTCCATTTCATGTAATTATGACGTATGCGACAGATATGCCATGGCGGAATT